>BMAU01019106.1:0-600000 GCA_019973935.1 Trichonephila clavipes | reverse complement strand
GACTTAAGCTATATATAAAAGTAAACTCACTTAAATGGAAGAATTATTGTATCTGAACTTTAAATAGTATTAAAAAATTTAATCAAACATTTTTATATATATATATATATATATATATATATAAAGGATATACGGGGGTACATTTTAAATTATTTCACTTACTAGAAATCAAATAAATGATTATTTTTAAAAGGAAGAAAAAAATATAATCCTAAATTACATTTATTTATTCCCTAAAATTTCATCTTTCACAACAAAGCAATACAAAAAATGATGTTCTCAATGTTTTTTTCAAGTAAAAATTTTTCTTGGTATTTTAAGAATATATAAGAATATTCATTGATTGCTTTATACCCACCAAAATACAGGATGAAAAAGTGAGAGACCGGTGGAAAATATTCAACTTAAATGTGAATTGTTTTTATGCCCTCTTCCCCCCCCTTCCCTAAGTACTTAGCGTATATAGCAGAAGCCAGCTAGAATCATAAATGATTTTACAATTCGTTCCCGATAGGAATCGAAAAAAGGGAGTATCTATCTATCTGTATATATATATCTTCTTTTATACGTCATGGAGCTGGATGGCCCAGCAAGACTCAAAAACACGAAATCGTCCTCGTGGTTTTGAAATTCATTTTTAACTCGCATTTACGATCTTTCATATTTTTCGGAAGTTAAACAGTCATTCTTTCTCTTCCACCAAAAAAGAAAAGAATGAATAAAATGGAGGGAAAAAAAGAATGGTGGGCTTTCTCTATTCGTTCACTCAAAATACGATGTGCAGGTAAATAGAAAAATCATTTCTGTCTACACGAAATAAATGGTACTAGAATGGGGCTAGGTAAAGCGAAAAATAGGGACCTCTTTTCCTGCGGTTTGAAAGAAAAGACTCGTAAATTTCATTTCGTGCCATTGAGAGAATTTTCCGTTTTTCAGACTGAATTTGTTTTCTAAATGGCTTCTTTTTAGAGACAGTTGTTTTGCATGCGTCCAGAGTGCGTGTGTCGAAAATACAAACTGTCGATTAAATGGGAAGATTCATCCTGATTTTTTTCATTTTATTTTACTTATTTATTATTTATTTATTTTTCCAAAAATGAAAAGTAATTGAGGAAATTAACTTTCATCGATTCCAAAATGCTTTTTAATGAACATTGCTTAAAGTTCTATAAAATGTGTATCGTGTTCGCAGACACACGCATTGTATGCGAGTAAAACCGGGTGTCCGATAAGTGTGGCTACAATTTCAAATATTAATTACAAAAAAAAATCAAATCCTTTTAATTTCATCTTAAATAACATTTTAATTTGTAATGGACCTGGTCTGTAGGACTCGCTTGTAAATAATTTCTAGCTACTCACCTAACGGGAATCATTGCAACCATGTCTCTTGGAAAATTAACACCTTTCATTTTTTAAACCAAGATTACATCAGAATCTATCGAACGATATCTTTCCACCAATCATAGCCTCCATCCGCGGAAGTCAGGCAGATCCAAGACTTCCTGTTCCCGTTTCATTTAAAAGCTCCAAGATACTACAAATGTCTCTTTAACTTCAGAGCAGCCAATCAAGTGCTATCTCACAAACTACCGTGAACCAATAGCAGTCGAGGCTCTTGACTACTTTCCTAGACTTCATCTATCATCTCAGAAGTTTCCGATACAGTCACCATAGCCACACCTCTTCTCCTCCTTCCTCTCCACCCCAATCAGGAGATTCTCTCTCCAATTAAGGCCCCTACATACTTAGGCCACATATACACTCTCGATATGGGATGAAGGAACGATACGCGTTTCATTTCCCAAAGATGTTCAATTTCAAATGTCTCTCTTTGTCTTTTTCCTGTGAAACGTTGCTGCTGCTTATTGTAACTGTAATGTGGCTGTGTTAATCGCTTTTAGTTATGTGTGTGTTATTGTTAATCGTATTAATGTCTAAATGTAAAATAAAATGGATTACCTGCAACAAGATGACTCCTCATCAATCCAATATGCTCCACGTGTTCTTCCATTCTCGGCCAACAGATCAACAATCCATTGATTACAATCAATAATATCATTCGTCGTGGTGCTATATACAGATATTAACTAATGGTTTTCTCTTTTTGTTCCATTAAAAAATATTGAAGTTTTTTTTACAATGAATGCATTATTCCATGATTTCAGTGCTGACACTTTTAGTTGAGCGCAATCCATCGAGTCTGTATGAGATTTCTAGGCACGTACTATGAAGTATTGCAGGAGCAACAATTTGAATGGCCACTGTAATTTTCGTCCTTTCATTTAATAACTAATTGAAGATTCGTAAACACTGTTTTTCATGTATTCCTATAGGTAAAATCCAAAGATGTAACGTCTAAAAAGTCTAAGTGATCACGTTATTATACTTTCGTTTCCATCCATCATACGGGCAACTATTCGTCACTTCTAATGTGGTGGTGCCCTATTTACGCTGTGCTTGTGTTGCGGATTTAAATTCGATGAACCATGCATCAACTTAGCTTGTTCTTACAGTGAAGCTACTTTGAAAGGAGAATGTTGAAAAACGGAGACGTTGCTCTATCCAATTCACACTACATTAAGAAGAAGCTTTAATCTTTTCTTTATAGAATATAAAAAAACGTAAGAGAAAATATTTGTTTATTTTTATTTAATTCTTGAAAGTGTAGTATATTTTTCGGATACCCCAAACTTAAAATGTGCTCATTTTTCAAAAGTCTTTTTTGCTTTGATTGAGTTATTTAAACATTATGATAAATCAAGTTATGAATATTTCTTATAAAAAATTTCCTGTTTGTGAATTATTGCTTGTTAATTCATTTGATAAGAGGATTAATTTATCAGCTATAACTATTTATTAATTATAATTTATGTAAGTTAATGAAGGATAAATTAAGCTACTATTTAATCAACAAATTTTCTTTTAGAAACATTTAATACTACAAAAGAGGAGACATAACGGGACAAAGCATTTAAGGATTTACATAAAACTTAGCTTCAGAAGAAAATACTTGCTGATCTCGTTCATCACGTTAGATAACGACATCAATGCTTAGGGGCAGGAAATCAATCGTAGAAAAAGTAATAGAATACAGTCCAGCTCCACGTTTCAGTATCTACTGACAGTCAGTCTCTTTTCGTGATGTTATAGGCCAGGGGGTGACCCCCCCTTATAGATCAACGTGCCATTTTTTTCTAAAAAAGTGTTTAATGAGATATGGACGTGCCGTCAAATAATTCTGATGTGTGCTTATTGGGAACATAATAAAACTAAATACTAACAACCTAAAACTCTTTGTTTACTACCAAAAAACACCTTTTGTGCATTGTGTAGTTGTAAATGTTTTAATCATACGTGTAATTCAAATTATTGTAGTAACATTAGTGTGACTTCTGTTGTTGCAGATTGGATGACAAATAACTCATATTAGGATTGTAAGATGCATCTTTTAGTATATAGAATACGTGCTGAATTGGAATCATCTGATAAATAGTTTCTAAGTAATTAATTTTTTTTGCTGTGGTTCACTTTTTCGACGAAAGGATTTGTGATTTGTTTTAAAAAGCCGTTTTACAGACGATGTTTTGCATACCAACACAAAAAATTTTGATCATTGGCGTCCCCAAAATATTTTTCTGCGTGCCATTGATGGCACGCGTGCCACTGGTTCGCCATCCCTGTTGTAGTCATTGCCACAGATGAGTTAGTAATGAAATAGAATGCGTTAAAAGAGTTGTTCCACATTTATTAACTTGACCATCTATAAATAAATATAATAATTAGGAGCCTTATTGTTGGAGTTAATTATTCAAGTACATTTAAAGAGTAATAAACTTGCATGAAAATGTTTTTATCCTAAATAATTTGGTACTAAAGTAATTTATTAACTATTACATGGTCGAACAATTTCGTCAAATCTAAAGACTGCCAAATACCCCGATATACAGACAACAAAAGAAGTCACTTTCGTGCATATTCGAACCCAATGATAATGACAGCATTTGGCGACAATTTTTAAATTGGTGGATACTTTTGATTTGGGGAAATTTGTCAATGATATAATACGCAAGTACCAATAATTCCATAGAATGGAAGCTGTGCTGATTTATTTATTTACTGCAAAATTCGATGTCATCAATTTGCAATTCTATTTCTAAAAGTTGAATAACAGATTTTCTTTGAGTTTTAACTGTAATAGAAATTTTAAACTATTTTTGATCATTGCAAATAGCCAATAATATTTCTATTCGAAAAATTCTGCGAATCAGTTATTAAAAATAATTAGTGGGAGTGTGAAACATAAATTCTACTGCGAAATTATTTTTAATTAGTTTTTCTTGAAAATTCTTAACTGAATAACAGAACATAAATTTCGAAAGAAACATTCTAAATTTTGATTAATTAAATGGGAAAAATTATTTCCGTTCAATTTTTTTTTTCCACGTAACAGTATACTTATTTTATTAACAAGTCAATTAACTTATTGTTTTATAATTATATTTAAGTGATCTAGAAATGATTAGTTAATTAATTTAACACATTAAAATAAGTAACTTTAACTTATTTAATCAATTTTTAACTAAAACTAAGAAGTTATATTCTATGTTATGTGAAAGAAAGAACGACTTTAAAAAGTAAGCTGCTCTTAATATAAATTTTCAATTTTTTTATATACGAAGACATTTATATATATATATATATATATATATATATATATATATATATATATATATATATATATATATATATGGGAGTCCGAATAAATCTTCGAATAAAAATCAGACTCTTCAGAAGGTGGGATTTTAGATTGGCGAGGTGGCTTGTCTAGGGGTAAGTATTTAAGGGTGAGTGATGAATTAATTGAATCAAAGTCATTTAAACATAGATACTTCATTTAAGTAAAAAAGAATTTATTTAAAGTTAAAGGGAAATATTTACAAAAGGGGATATTTACAAAGAGAAAGACATGCAGGAATTAGGCTAATTAAAAGTTGAGTTATACCTTTAGAAGACGGGGAAATAAACCTTTATCATTATTGGACGTTAGGATTGGACGCGAAAATGCGGTAAAGACGTGACGTGTTGAACAAGCAGTGGTTAGTAGGCCTCTGCCGAAAAATTATTCAAGCCGGAGCTACGAAAGCTCACTAGATGGCGCTGCTTCAGAATGCAGTAATAAATAAAATTGAGATTTATGGTCCTCTGAAAAGGATATGACTCAACCTTTTAACAAAATGTTTCAAAGGGAAAATCCTACATATATATATATATATATATGAATTTTAACCAACTGATGCTTTCTAAGAATATAAAGAAGATGTATGGTATGTTTGTTAAGCTCTGTTTATACACGAGACCCTATTTCTTAAAAAAATGTATTTATATATTTATTAAAAGCTTTTTAATAAATATATAAATCTGTTCTTCAATAATTGCACTGCGTATTGAATTTCTTTTTGAATAAATATCACTAACTAAATCATCTTGAATAAATTTAAAAGATTCATGAAACAAAACAATAAAAGTATATTTTTCACTCGGAACCTAAGTTTTATTTATGCATTCAAGAATTAAATCCGTGATACAAACATTTTTTCGAATATTCCTATATAAAACTTTTTCAAATGCTTGTTCCCATGCGAAAATAAAAATTCCGAAGTTTACTACCAATTGGGGATTTTCAGATCCTACACAAACAACTTTATTTTAAATCCTCTCTTTCAAAGTAGGATTTTAAATAAGATTTTTAGGGAACAGACAAATATACCGTTGTCAAAACAATATCCATGCATACAGTTTTCAACCTGGGTGTTCTCAATTCTAAAAATAAAAATATATAGAATTTTTTTATATACTTCAAGTATTAAATATTATATATCTATGTATAAGAAAAGAAATTCTTAAGATTCTTAAGAATTTTTAATACACACCAAAAATAATAGAATAATGCACAATGTGATCGAAAAAAGGACATAATAAAATTCTGGTCTTAAACCAAGAAACTCCGTCTAAATCCAAACTAAAAATATTTACAAACTATTTTTGCTATTAAGAAGAGGGTATATTGTGTGCTTCTTAAACTGTTACACCCGGTTGATCTAATATACTTTCCTGGTAAACTAACTCCTGTTGCCATCCAGAAAATCCATAATCCGGTCCTAAGTGCAATGGTGGAGGGTGAATTTTGAATGGCGGCGTATTTAAATCCCATAGCCAACACCTGGTGTTCTTTATAGGGCCGAATTTTCTGACGATAAAGGTCTTCCAATACGAAGAATAGATTCTTCCCCAGCAAGTTGTGTATGAAGATTATGCTTCAAGAATTCGGGATCGTTCATGAGTGATCAATAGGATTTTCATGGATGACCGGGTTTCTATTCAGGAACTTTTCATCGTTGATGTAGAAAGGTTGGTGATAGTCTAGGGATGTCTAAAACGTCAGATGTAGGCTTGATGTTTGATGTTGTGCAAGCAAATTGTCCTTTTAAATGGGTTGCTGAATGAAACAGGGCTATTATTGCTTGTTTTATTAAAGAGGAATTTGTTTTAAACTTGTTTTTTTTTCGTGTTTGTTTAAACCCTTAAGCGGTCAATTTTTTTGCCTAAAATGTTAAAATAAAAGGAACAGTTTTAATGCATACAACTAAGCATAATCTCAACAGAATGCGAAAATGGAGAAATTTGATTTTAAATTTCAATTTTAAAAGTTTTCGCATTATTTTTTATTTTATAATTGTGGGACACGAAAAACTCTAAATGTTTGCTTTTTTTATAAGTACACTCTGCATGCTGTGAAGAATGTTTCATATATCTTAAAAGAATTTCTTTTATACTTACAGAGATAATATCGGCTTTTTTTAATTATCTTTTCATTTTTATTTCTTCTCAAGCAATAAATTGCATATTGCCTTGCCAATCCCTGTTCTTTTTCAAATATTTTATAAAGAATCTAAATTCCTGTCTTTGAAAAATTCCACAACCTCAAAAAAAAAAAAAAAAAAAAAAACTTGGCAGGTACGGTTTGCGGGCAAACCAGTTAAGGGGTTAAAGATGCTTGTTTAAAGCTTGCTTGGAAAGTATTAAAGAATAACAATGTTATACGGTTATATAAGATCTGGTTTAGAGTGTCGTATGTTTGTATACATATTAATAGTAATTTTCAAAGTGATGTTCCTATAGTGAGAGAGAGAGAGATAATTGTACATTGTGTTCAGAAATAAACATATTGAGAGAAGGAAACTTAAGTACATTGAAATATCCTTACGAACCTAGTTACTTAAGATTTTAAGGGGAAAAAATACAATTTTGTGATCCAAAAATTTCTTCAGTAGTTGTTGAATAGGCAGAATGTTTTTCGACAGAAAGGCTTGTAACAATAGGCTATCAGTGAGGTCTATCCTCTCTATATAAGTCGGGTTTTCTTCCATCCATCCAAATTGGCACTTTAAGCTAGAACAACTCTATCAATAAAATGAACGTCGCTATAGAATAAATAGTATATAAATAGTTAGTATTATAGAGAATAGGATATGTGAGCAATATAGTCACAGTGTGAGTTCCTGATTGTAGTTGACAACTATTGGATCTCAAATGATTTCTCTTTGATAAGTTTCAGAGGGGGTGCATCTCATTTAAGATAAGTACCCATTATTTTCTTACCCAGTAGCTTGTCTTGTCGCATATTGGATAATTATTTCTAACATTTAAAATTAGTAAAAGTAAATTATTGTGAATACGTGTTTGTGTAATCATTTCGTGTCTGATTTAATGGCTTCTCCATTCATGCTGCACTCGGAACCCCAACAATCAGCGAGATCTTTGACTCGACCAACAAGAAGAGGAATTACAGCGACAGATTGCTTATTGTGTTGTTGTACTTTAAATTCTTTTTTTTTATAAACATTTCTATGCACACATTAAAACTTTTTTTTAAAAAAACGTTTCTTGTTTTATTATTATTTTTAAAAATGTTCGAGATGCTATTTTGAAACAATAATCATTAGTCTTCCGTTTTCTTACTCATAGATAAAAAAATGCATTTAACTTCAAATTTAAAATTTTACGAAGACACTGAAAAGGTTCTAACTGAATTTATTTTTGCAAAAGCTTACATAAATTATTAAAACACGATTCGTCAGATAAATATTTTTGGGTACATGAATATTTCTTACGTTAATTATTATTTACTTCACGAAATGTAAATTTTAAAATTTAAATAGACTAAATATATGTAAACGGATGCACTTGATTTCGAATCCCATCTAGACAGAAATTAAATAAATGACAAACAAGATTCCTAATAGAAACATTTTTGGCACAAAGTGTTATTCTGTTAAGCTACAAATAAAGTACTGGAACAACCTCAAGTGATTCATCTGTATAATCAGCGATAGGATTCAATAACAACTTATAGCAACGAATTGCCTGGATTTAAGGATATTTTCCAGATATCAAGAAAAATTTTCGATAACATAGATATCATGGAGTAAACAGAAAAAAGAAAAGTCTTGGAATATCTGGCTTGATCCTCTTTTTCCTCCCGGGCGGAAAATCCAGGAGAATCAATTGCGTCACGCAACGGGACAATCACAATTGTGAATCTAGTATTTTCCCGCTGGGAACACTTAGCCAGAGAACTTTCTGGAAAGAAAATGAATTGTAATTTTCCAACTTTCGTGACAGCTAAAGAAGTTGAAACTTTTAGCCGTAACGGCTCTTTTCAGTGTTTGGAGCTATCGTTAGAAAATAATAATAAAAAGAAGTTGAGACATTATATAGAGCGTAAATTTGGCTAAAAGAGAATAAAAATGTTGGAATTGCAGTGCCTTCGACAAAACAGTTGTCATGTCATGGGCTCAAAGAACCTGCTGTAATTTGGCGATTCTTCAAAAATACACCGCTCCTTTCGCACTTTAGAAACATTTCGCATTCTTTTTGAATTTTTTGGAATATTTAATAGATTCGGGTGAAATATTTCTTCATTAATGAAATAACTCAAATGATATAAAATAAAACAATAAGATTTAACATGGCAAAATTTTGTGTATTTCCAATGTAAAAGCTATAAAATCATTTTTAATTAGCTTTCTACACTTAGATCTATTAACTATCTATTTTCACGAAGTCTTATAATTGTATGTGTTAATTATATATAGACTGTTATTTTCTAAAGCGCTATAATTATGTGCTGATTGTTGTGTTCTTAAACGATATTAGACGTTATGTTGTCCAAAACAAATTAAGGTATTATACATACATAAAATATACAATTAAGTATATATTTATCTAAAGAAAAAGGCTGAACATAATCACTAAAATATAGAATGGAATATTTCGAATGAAAATAGAGTTTGATGTAAATATAATAAATTTGAACGAAAGTTTCATGATGGTTGTATGTGAAATCACTACGAGAAAAAAGTTAAAAATTTGATAATTTTAAGCGTACTATTTTCTTATTCTTAATTTTGTCGTATTACATTTAATTTAGCTATTCCGAACTTTTTACTGTTGTACTTTTATCTTTAAGGTTTTCTTTGTTCTTTATGTTATCTTTTTAAAGAAAACACTGCAAACTATATTTTAAAATTAAAATTTTTTATTACATTTTTAGCATAGAAAAAAGTGTGAGATGGTTGTGCCATTATAGCATACTTTCTACTTTTTTAACATTTTTTTTTCTTTCCTTTTTTTTTTGTTTGTTTGAATATCAATGTGTGTCAAATACCATTTTCTGTTAAGATGATAATTTTTTTTCTTTTGATTTTATCTCCAAGAATCTATTTGAATTTGGAAACCAAGCTATAGTTATTGCATTATTCTTTGATATTACAATACAGCTGCACCACTGAAAGAGAGCGTACTTATATTTTGGCGTTTTAACAGAATACTTTTTTTTTCTCTGTTCGAATTTTTAGAATCGTAAGACATACTAAAGGGTGTTTTTTTTAGAGGTATAGAACTTTAAGCTGCAATAAAACAACGATGTATTATTCGATTGACATGAATTTTTTTTATTCGAAAGATAATCTTGTGGCATTACATTTTAAATATGATTTCTGGCATAGGACTGCCACGGCTGGCTCGGATGTAGTCCAATCTGGACGTCCAATTTTCAATGACTTTTTCCAACATTTGTGGCCGTATATCGGCAATAACACGGCGAATGTTGTCTTCCAAATGGTCAAGCGTCTGTGGCTTATCCGCATAGACCAATGACTTTACATAGCCTCACAGAAAATAGTCTAGCGGTGTTAAATCACAAGATCTTGGAGGCCAATTCACAGGTCCAAAACGTGAAATTAGGCGGTCACCAAACGTGTCTTTCAATAAATCGATTGTGGCACGAGCTGTGTGACATGTTGCGCCATCTTGTTGGAACCACAGCTCCTGGACATCATGATTGTTCAATTCAGGAATGAAAAAGTTAGTAATCATGGCTCTATACCGATCACCATTGACTGTAACGTTGTGGCCTTCATCGTTTTTGAAGAAGGATTCCACCAGCCCATAAAGCGCACCAAACAGTCAGTTTTTCTGGATGTAACGGTGTTTCGACATACACTTGTGGATTAGCTTCACTCCAAATGCGGCAGTTTTGTTTGTTGACGTAGCCATTCAACCAGAAATGCGCTTCATCGCTAAACAAAATTCGCTTATGAAAATCGGGAACAACGGCAATCTCGTTTTGGGCCCATTCGACGAATCTAAAAGCGTAGTTCAGGCGTGAGTCTATTCATGATGAATTTCAAACCAAACTGAGAATAAACCACTTGACAGCTGTTAAATCGGTCGCCATCTTGGAAAGTAATGCCAACTTAAACTTCTATACCTAGAAAAAAAACACTCTGTATATCTGAAAATTGTTTGCATCAATTGAGCCCTTAAGTGAAAATTGTTTGCACAAAAAAGGCACATTTTTTATTGCATATAACTAAGCATAATACTTAACAGTATGTGAAAATCGAAGAACTTCATTTAAATTTCCAAATTTAAAGTTTTCTCAATACTTTTTATTTTATAATTGAGGAACAAAAAAAAACTCCTAAATGTTTGCTTTTTATAAGTACTCTGCATGCTATGAAGAATGTTTCGTATATCTCTCTCATTAAAAGAATTTGTCTCAAACAAAAAAAAATTCATGTTTGTACCTCTTTTCCAAACGGTTAGGGATTTTGTGAGCTTGCGTATGTGAGTATATAGGCACACACAATTTAAAGCATGAAGTAATTTTAAGTCTTACATTGCAATGGGGACAGAGATAATATCGGCTTTTTAGAATTATCTTTCCATTTTCATTTCTTCTCAGGCAATAAATTGCATATTACCTTGTCAATCCCTGTTCATTATCGAATGTTTTCAAAATTTAAATTCCCGTCTTCCCCACATATTAAGTCTCGGAGGAGAAATATTTCAGTACTATAAGCAAACTACATCTCTTAAAAACACTAGCAGTATTAAACTCACTATAAGATTTAAATATATACGTAAATCAATTATAGAAAGGGAGAAATAATATCCCCTTACACTGTGAGGGCAAGTAAGTTAAGAGGTTAACCGAAACTTTTGTTACAGATTTCGCATTGTCGTAAGGTTGAAATTACAAAAATATATAAGAAATTTATTTTTTTCTGTTCGCAATGTCTCCCTTAAGAGTAGTATTATTAAGACAACAACTTACATTCCCTTGCAAAAGTAATTATTATGCTTAATGGAAAGACCTATTCATTAATTTTTAATAAAAAATATCCTTTATAAAATATGCTCTTCCTTATATTTTAAAGACTTATGAAATCCAAAAATATGTGCATTTGAGAATAACATCTCAGTGATTTCAAAATATTTTCAATGAAAGGGTGTACTGATATCAAAAAACTATTTTCACTCCATCGTTTATATTTTATAGTAAAGCAGAAACCTTCAGAATTTATAATACATCAACCATTTTGATTTAAACTCCAAAACGCCATAAATTCTTAAAAGAAGAATGGAACTCTTAAACTGTAACGTTGAAAACAAATCCTGGAAAACAATTGACTATTCATAAAAAAATATATGGAAGAAAATCCTTCACGACATCTCAGAGAAATACACAAACAATGAAAAATCCCGAAAACGTCGAGGTTGGAATTTTTCGTTCGACCGCCTCTCTCAGGATGCATTTCCTATTTTCAAATATTTCATCGCTTTATATTGTTGCATCCATTCCCCTTCCAGACGGAACCGCGCCTGTTTCATAAATCTGGAAATATGACAGCAGAATATTTGCCAGGTACCCGCATACGCACACTGCAATTGATCACAATTTCGAAGATGTTCTCGGGAACATTTTCTTCCCTTAATGTAATGATGTCGCAGAGGGGATGAGAATTGCTCTGTAAGTACAGAAGAAAGTTTTGCGGGGGTATTAAACGTTGTTTAGTGCAGCGGATTGGTGAAAGAAAGAAAAAGGAAATAAAAAATAAATCCTTCATACCAACCACTTAAAGAAATAGAGGGAACCATCTAATGGGGTATGTTCCAGATCAAATTGGACAAATAGTAAGGAATTGGTTCGCAAATATACAGAAAACATGATTGCTGCGGTGGTGCACCTGAAACAGATTCTTTCGGGACAAATTCGGATAATGCTTTGTGTGCAGATAGAGGAGGATAGATAATGGCATCATTTTCGTTTTTGTTATCTCTAAGTGCATTAAATTATAGAGGGAACAGGATGCATTAAATTATGGAAAATATTATTATGTCTAACTGTGTAAGTATGAGTGGTATAGTATCGTTATATCAAACAAAAAAAGTTAGTATATAGTCCTTTTTTTATCTACATGTATATAATTTTATTGGATAAGATAAACAAATAATTTTTAAGTTATTATGCATTTTTCAGATATTCTAAATAACTTATTTTACGCAATTGGTTTCAAGTCATTGGATAAATATTGGGAGAGAGGATATACTGCACATTTAAAGATAATGTTTGCCATATTTGAGGGATGATATTTTTTATTATTTATGATCTGATTATTCTTCTGTTCGTAAAACTGCGAATGTAAGTAAACTGTCTATTTTTACAAAGTGAATAGTCATACTCTAATTTTACTTTTTTGTGAATTATGATGCTATTACTTAATGTTAAAAAACAGGATGCAAATTCGAAGCATATATTCGAAGTTTTTAACCTTAACATTAGACATTCGCGGACTCCTTAGGAAAGGTGCTGTGGATCCCCGGGGGTTCACGAAAGTGGTGCATTTCTCTCGGATTTGCGCAACTTTTCACGGAAATCACTTAATATTCCACGTTAAATCACTTTTATTCATTTTTGGTATAACTATATTTTCTTCTGGAGGCATATTTAAATGTAACTAAATTAAAATTGTTAAATCAAAACAATCTAAAATATAAACAATCACCGTGTCCCACCTTCAGCGGGCCGCGGAAAAATTATCAAACGTTGACCGGTCCGCAGAGATAAAAAGGTTGCAGAGCACTGACCTGGAGCATCATGTTACAAATTTACGTCTAAGGGAAAGAAGTAAATTGAAAAAAATGAATACATTCTGAATAATTTTGGAATTAAAAAATTATTCATGTTCGAAATCTATTCTTCAGTATCAAATCATGCAGTAGTTTTCTGTGTATCTTATCAAAAATTATTAAAATACCAAATGATCTAACATAGTGGCGCACATAGGAATTTTTCAAGGGAGGGTGGGGGTCCAGGGTCGAGAGTCCACCGTTCTCATATCATGCGTCGCCCAACATATTATTTTGATATTGTCAATGTTCGGTAACAAAAGCAGTAAAACATTTATTGAATAAATAATTAGCATTAAATAATAAAATTAATCATTAATTCCAAATACTTAATTGAATTTTGCGTACTATATGTATAGGATTATAATCAATCGAAAAAGAATCATGGTCTTTGAGGAGGGCCGGACGCGGGGACCTCCCCCTCTAGTGTACGCCACTGATCTGACATTAAAGCGAGTTTGTTTGTAAATGTCATGTATTAATGTAAAATATTCTGAAACATAGCTTTTCCCCATAAATGTGAAACTAAATAGAAAACATTCTGTTTTCAATGTGCATAAGTATCAACAAGAGATGGTTTAGATCTCTCGTTAGTTGCTCATTTTAGATCTGTCCACTTTTATTATAGAAAAAGTTTGAAACATGGAAAACTTTCTTCGTTCTTGAGCATTATTTCTGGAACTGTTTCCATTGAAACCAGAGCGCAAGTGTTAAATTGGATGCGTCTGTTTCGGCGACTGTGTTATACATTGTGCTAAAACGGGTAGAATCCATAGTTACCGTCAAAGATTAATGAGACGAACTTCTTTTTCCTTATTAATCGTTCAACCTGCAAGGTGTTGTGAACCAGAACATTAATCCTTGCATCGATTTTTCCATTTCTGCATAGAGCCAACGCCTCTGGATGCTTAGCTCTATCAATTATCTGCACGATTGCGGTGGACGAAACTCACTTTTTTTGCTCTCTATCTTAATCCCCACACGTCAAACTAACTGTAACATTAACTTCCCCTTTACCAGAATTATCAATCGCGCTCGAAAGAGCATTCTTTTGGGGTTGTGTTTTTTAATTATGTTTCGTGAGCCCAATTAAGGAACTGAAAGTTAGTTAGCAAAGAACGTAACTATATTTTTAAAGATAGGTAATCCTTGCACATAAAAGAGAAAATACTCTCAATTGAAAAAATGTGAAATTCCGTTTTAAATGGTGAGAATTCAACTTCGTTGAAATTCTGTGGCACAGATTAAATATGAATGCAGGGAATGTCGTTAGTTTGGCCATTATTTTGGTGATTTGGTGATTTCAATTAACTTCATTTGTAATTTCTGACAATTTCTTACATTCGACCAGTGCTTCTAAAACTTTCAATAATTGCGACCCAATTTTCAGTCTTAGTTTTCTTCGCCTCCCCCCTCATCTAAATAATAACAATGTATTGAATTCAATATTAATGTAATTTGAACGAAATTAATTATAAACTGTGCAAGAGAGTTATGAAGATAAGTATTAATTTTTTTATATAATTTTATATATGACAAACCCATGGGATAACAGATAATTACTAAACTTAGTATTGTTAAATTAATTATAAAACACATTGTGCAGTACTGATGCATTTATAGATATATTATATCAGTGTAAGGGCCTATTTTATTTTTTATTATTTCAGAATGTATTTTGTTTTGATTACTTTGAATAAATTAATAATATTTTTAAGTAATGTTTTTTTTCGAACTTTTTATCACGCATCTGTATGGGGGGCGTTCCCTACAGTTTGAGAAACGTAGGCGTATCAATTCAATAAAAAATTGGCGCGTTAAATTCTTAATGGATATAAAGATCAACTTATATCTAATTTGGAAGCCCAGTGGCTGAGTGGTAGTGTGTCGCGCTTCCACCCCACAGGTCCGGGGTTCAAACTCCGGGCTGGACAAGGTCGACTCAGCCTTACTTCCCTTCAGTGGGTTGATAAATGAGAACCAAGTTTGCTTAGGAACAACTTTGGGGGTTTCGTGGAAGACTGACCACCTGATTGGAACATCTGCGCATGCATCTCTGTGCCTAAGGTCATGAAAACTGAGACGGGTGCGGAAGGCCTTGGCCCTCATGAACTGTTGTGCCATTGAGTTTAAGTTACCTCTAATTGCACTTCATAACATTAAAATACATTAGTATCATTCACTAACGTGAAGGCATTACAGAAAACTCAAATACTGTCGAACCTCTATATTGCGAATTATTCTACATAACGAACTTTTTCCTGGAACCTTGAACATTTCACGATTTTCTTCGTAAAATAACCTCTCTATAGTGAAGTGCATTTTCTATATAACGAAAATTTTCTTTTGTGATTCAATTTTTGTTCTCCCTTTTTTTTAAAAGTATTTCTGAAAAGATTTCAAGTTATTCTCTCTTTAACACATTTTATGGTGGTTATAAGTCTTGAACTGGTTTTATTAGATCCTAACTCGCCGAGAGCAATAGAATTCTCGACGTTTCATCCCAGAAGTGCAACCTTTAACCCCCATTGCCCAGTTCACTAGAAACATCTTCGATATCCTCTTTCACCCTCAGGGGAGTTGTCCCGCATCCCAATTATAAAATAATGTATGTGTAATATTACTTGTATACTTTAAATTATAAAATGTCCTTAAAATTCATTAATTTTAGTATAAAATTATTTTCTTAATATTGAAAATACAGTGAATTCTTCGACATTTTTTTCTTGTTTCCCTTGCAGCTTTTCTTTCTTTATTTTGATGGGTAAGATATATAAAATAAACATATATTAATTTTAAAAAAGGTGTGAATAATTACTTTTTTTATTATATAGTGTTTATGAATTTAAAATTTGTTTTATGTGGTTTATAATGTATATTAAAAGATAAACCTCCGCATAACGAATTTTCCATATAACTTACTTTTTTCCGGGATTTAGCGGATTGTATATACATTGAAGTGTCGAAATGGTATCTGCGACGATTTGAAAAAATTGGTGAGTAGCGTAAGACTTAAGAAATCAAAGTATTGATTTTTATTAAGGGTACGGCTATTAATTACAATCTACATTTAGTTGCAAGTTATTCAAACTATTGAATATTTCAATTCTACGGAACATGATATTGGTGATGGAAGAGGCAATATCTCTTTACGAGTGTTTCAAATTAATTGCTCCCTCCACTCTCTTGGGGTAGGGATGGTCCCTTCTTACACCTCGAATTTCATTCGGATTTCGGCTCGCAGGTGGATTGTTCTTTTCTCATGGCCATTAGTTGTTGGCGTGATATCAAATGAAAGGATCCTGCAATATTTTAGGGGTTCCCTTATGGATATGAGTGGGGTAATGTTATCTGCATAGGAAGAGCAATTAGCGCCATGATTCTTGTACGGATGCTCACATCTCTGTAGGGATGCAAGGTGATGGACATTTCTTTTTTTACAGTATAATGACATCATACTGTACACCCCAAACATTCTCAAAAGTGTTCAAGTCCGCAATCGATTTAAGTAAACAACCTAAGATATTGAAGTCAGGATAGTGCTCGTGAATCCACTTGACAAAAGTTTCAAAATATCTGACGTTGCAGTCTCTTATTGGAACAGTCTAAACCCGTTGGAATAATTAAAATAGCAATCGCTTGCCATTATATATAGCAGTTGAAATAGATCTAATAACTATTCATTGTCTTATAAATGCTTCTAAATGTTTCAAATTATATTACTTTTTTCAATTCTCCATTATTTGAGTAAGCGTCTGAACCATTTTTGCTTACACACTTCAGTATCAATTTTAACCTAAAACAGGTTCAAAAACAGAAAAAATTACTGAAAATAAAAGGTAGTTTTATGTAGAGTTTTTCGGTTTCATTGTTCTCTTTGTCACTGTATGACGCAGAAAACTTAAATTCTATTTTAACTCTCATTTTCAGATAGATGTATAACAAACGTAAGCTTCCATTTTAGGAAACGAATGAGCAAAGTTGGGAAAGATAAACATTGGAATTGCAACCGAAATAGATGTTTGATGTAATATATACACCTATCTAAATGTAGACTTCACGTACATAAAATTTATATGAATCATCTTCCTTAGAAGAAAATATAATAAAAATAAAATAACCATATTACAGTGTGAGTCATAAATATGAATATAGGAAAAGTAATTCATTTTATTTCTTTATCTGTTTGCGAACATGGAAGTGAAGTTGGTCTTTGTGTAAGATTTATAGTAAATAAAAGAAAATATAGCCGTATTAAATGCATCTATAACAAGTAATATAAAAAAAAATTAAGTAAATTACTTCTTAGGTAAACAAAGAAAAATTTTGTTTCAGTTACTTTTTATCAAATAATTACATTTAATATAAATATCTATATACATATGATAGAACCGCAATATTAAGTGGCAATTAATTTTTATTAATTATCATTAAAATATCGTATTATCATCACAAGCAATCGTGCATATAGTATTTCAGTTCAACTGAATGCTTTAAAAGTGGGGTGGGGGGAATCTTTTAAAGTTTTGACCCAAGTCGTTAAAAATGAAGCCAACGGGTCTGTATCTGTAATTCTTTAAATAATTAGTTTCAGTCAATTAATTTTAATTAATTATATTTAAATTATCATATTGTCACCCAAAAAAATAGTGTATAGAAAATTTTAGCTCAAATAAGTGTATTAAAGTGTTAGAAATTTTTTTTTTTTTTTTAAGTTTTGATACAAGTAGCCAAAATGGTCACTAAGTCGTCAAAAATGATGCCAACGGGGCTGTATTACTTTGAATAATTAGTTTTAATCAATTAATTTTTATTATCATTAAATTATACCGTATTGTCATCCAAAATAATCGTGCATATAAAATTTCTGCTTAATTGAGCGCTTTAAAATGTATTTTATTAACGATTGAAAATTTGAACAAGATATATATTGGGATATTGTAAACTAATAGTAGGAAATGAAAAATGTGAGCCCATCTCACATATTCGTTCAAAATTTCGTAAATAACTTTAAAATTCATTATGTGAAATAAAAAAATAACCTTTTTTAAGCAATAAACCTTAGATAACTATGTCATTACATTATGGTTAGCAACTTACTACGTAAGAACATGTGGTAAGTGCAAGAATGTAGTGAACAAATAGAAACAAAGCTACGTAATTCAATAGAAACTAAAAGCGAATCTCTTCATTTTAAAGATAATTTGAAGAGTCAAGTGCCATTACTTAAAAAATAAAAATAAAGATGGAACTTTCCTTTGAAGTGAACTGAATAAGAAAAAGAATTGGCCGACTCGGAATTCTGCTCCAAAGAAGAAAATGAATAAAAAAATGTCAAAGGAACGTTTCCTAAAAACATCAATAAAAAAATCTTGTATTTTATTTTTTAGTAAATACGAGGGAACTATTTAGAAGCATGCGAAACAAAAGAAAGCAATCGTTTGAAAATTAATGAGGGTCGTTTACGAATTTCGTTCGAACCAACCTTTTCTTCGAAATCAATTTCAGAACATTTTTTCCCCTCCTAATGTTCTAAATGATTCCATACATTTTGCATAATAAAGATTGAACTTGACATCCACATTGTGTTCTTTGTTGTCTTTAAAATTTATAATCATTAAATATTTAAAAATGAAATTCCACTGGGCACAAAAAATTAGTATAAAAAAAAAGGATTTCAATAAATTTTTTTTTGTTCTGATGCCAAATAGCTTCATTAGAAATACGATAGATTTACGTTTGTCACTGATTTTTTTTATTAGTAAAGCATTAAAGATTTTAGCAAATTATATTTTATCGAAACATATTGTTTCAGAAAATAAATTTCAAAAAATATATTTTTTAACAGATAAGAGTATTAACAAACACGTATCGTTAGAAAAAGAATACGTGTGACATAGTTATTGTATATGTATGAACTTTTCTGAATTATTAGGAGGGTATAGTGATACTTTGAAGTGACTTTTTGTCAAATTTGTTGTAAGTCATGGACGTAGTGTAATATATATATATATATATATATATATATACATATATATATATCAATGATAACTTAAGAATCAATTTAAAAAATTGAAATTATATGAATCTTATAATATTAAATCCCATTTCAAAATATCAATGGCGAATATAGAAGATAAAATTCCAACATTTTCAAACAAAATTAAGAAATTATAAAATAAAAATTTATAAAATATCCAAGTGCAACCTCGGACTTAGGACCGATAAGTGGGGTTAAACTAGTTTGATAGCGCCAACCTTCCTCCTATTGAAACTTGGTAAGTTAATCGGAAAATATCCAATTCCCAAAAAATTGAAAAGTTAAAATTAAACCATTAAACTTGAAAAATTACACTATTCGCCATCGCATTCTGAAAGATATTATAACATTAAAATATTAAAATTCTAAAACAATTAAGTGCATAATATAAGTGAATCATCGAGATGATGATTCACTTATATTAAAGATGATGCACCCATCTTTAAAATAGTTGTATAGGTAGAAAAAATATCTAAAATCCGAAAGTTCAAATTAAAAACCCAGTATGTTCACAAATGAATAGCGTAAATCATTAAAAATTCACCAAAGAGCATCCTATCAATAATTCAATCCACAATTTTTGAACGATTTATCATATTTAATACAACAATTACCACTCCTATATGTTGCTCATAACTCCCACTAATGTCATGTCACTCCAAATGATTCATAATCTCACATTAGAGTTCAATTGTTTGGTAATAGATGCAAATCAGATTGCATACAAAAAAGTTGCTTGATTGGTCATAAATAATTTGAAAGTGTAGTCGTTTAAATATTGATCTATGTGTGTATTAATACATATATACAAGTAGCTATAAAACCTAAGTATAACTAGTTCAAGATAGTAGGAAATATTAGCCTCAGTTGTACGATAGCAAACTCTGGCCTTAGAAACCAAGATTGCAGGTTTAAACAAAGTTTTAGGGCTAGCCAACCTTCACCTGTAATTTGCTTATACTACTGAGCCAAAGGGAAAGGAAAGAATAATATTAGGTGAAATTTAAATAATACAAATAAAATACACATATTAAAATATAACGATAAAATTATAACTTAGTATTTTTTATTTAAATTCGATGCAATAAAGTAGGTGGTAAGACCTACTTCGTGAGTATAGCAATATGTTATATTTCTTGCCAAATACAACGGAGTAAAAGCAATACCGCATGAAAGTTAAACTAGTAAATTATGCTAAAATAATATTAAGTCTATATATATGTACATTTAAAACTCATAAATATTGACATAAAATTTTATAGAAAATAAAAAAAAACTTCAAAACATGCACAAGAATATTTAAATAAAATATTATTAATTTATTAAAGTTATATATATATATATATATATATGTGTGTGTGTGTGTGTGTATGGGTAAAGGCTGTAAAAAAGAGCTGTAAGTCAGAATGACTTCAAATTTAAACTGAACATACTTGAAAAGGAGAAACGGTATAGCATAAGAAAAAGTAGATAGTGTTGTAAGCAGCATAACGAAAGTGGATTTGGCTACAAGTCACGCTTTGAATTGAATTATGACGGTTTTGATATGAATTGCTCAGTAAACCAACTTTACAGTTCAATGAGCATGATTGTTTTGGTTTTCTGACGGAAAAAAATTACGTCCAAGTCATTCAATAATTGTTGCACTTTTAGTAAAAAGCCCATCCAACATGGCAAGATCGCACCATATTGGATGCGAAAAATCGGTTTTTATTTGCCCTTGGCCAAAAACCACATAAAAACCAACGATGGAAAGGCCAATTATTATTTTTTTTTTCCTGTTCCGTTTCCTTCTTTTTTAAGTATATCCATTTCAAATCCTTCTAAGCAGTCGTTCTTTTTTTTATAGCATTTTGAAATTAGAACTTTATTTATAAACACCCTGTATATAGCTGGAAGTGGAGCAGTCATTCTCCGACAAATTTATAGTACTATCATTATTTTTGTGAAATTTATTCAAAAGTTAATTAGCAATGTGTTCACATTTTGAATTAAAAGGAATCAGTTATTTTTTCGAGTAACCACGAGAAATAATTGTAAAGTGGAATTTGAATTAAGAATTTGAAAGTAGTAAAAAAGTTATTGATTTTATAATACATAGATAGAAAAGAATATTTGTCTTCAATCCTATTGCTTGACACTCAGAATTTTTTACTATTTTTGTGAAATAATTTATATTTAAGTTTTTAAAATTTGTTTCATAATGTGGTTCCTAACCTATAGATTATGATGAATAGATCTTATTATTAGAAATTATCAAATAAATGCAAATAGCTAAAATGTTTTCAATTACGTACGTACGCACACACATTCACACACGTGAATGTAATGTGTTTTTTTCTCCCTATACGCGTACTACACGTATAGGGAGAAATATGTTAATATTTTACTTTCAGTGAAGTTCGAGATTATCTCCGTAAAATAATTCCAAATGCTTCTAACCTGTTACCCCAATTATGATCTATATATTAATAACCCCTAATCCACCCCAATAACGTGTAAGTATTGGGGCTATACTTTGAAGTAATCCACCGCTTTGACCCTACCATAACATTAAAACGAAAAATGATGTCAGCAAACATTGACTCTTCAGATATCGAAAGCTGTTGCCTTTGTGCGGAGAAGAATCTTTGCTTCTTGTAACTGCATGTTTTCTTTTTCCTTTTTTTATGCTTCTTTACAAAAGGAGCACTTTTCCTTTTCCGTCCTTCTTGTCCTTTTGTAGATGTTCTTCTGATACGCGCCTTTGTTTGCCTTAAATCTGCTTTTCCTGTTTGCTCTCTTTGCCCTTCCCGCGATTGAATTCCATGATTTGCTTCAACCAGTTCTCCTCTGGACACTTCTATCTTCTGACTAAATAGAAACTGCTTGCGCGGTGATAATTCAGATTTTTACTGAAGTCTTTGTTGGAAATGATGATAATATTAGAGTTGCATGATTGGATGGGTAAAGGATTAGTGCTTTGCTATGGTTAGCGGTTTGTTCATGGTGCATTGTAGATTTAACTTTTCGCTTTAAAACAGTTTTATTGAGGAAACGCAAAGCTTTTATTTTGATGTCAATTGTTGCTTAGAAATATTTTATTTGAATTCATTTGTAAATTCGCGTATTATAAATCTGAAGATGATGCCGCTAGATGACTGAGGAAACACAACTGAAAAAGTTTAAATGATTCATTCATGTGTTATTGGATGGGGGAATGATGTTAATGGTGGCTGATTTGAGAAATAGTATGGATGTAATTGCTTAAGTTGTTGGGACTTGTGTGTTTCGTTTTTGGTGCAATACGGATTAAATATAGGATTTTTTTAAAAATTGACCTTTCTGAAAACGTAAGATACTCTCTTTTCTTATTGTTGCAGTAATTGGTGTTTGTGGATAACTTATTTGAAAGAATGGAAAATACACATTAAGCGTTTAAAGAAAAATTCAATCTCAATCGAAAAGGTTTATTTCGTATTGTAAAAATTACTGTCATATTTTCTAGGGAAAATGGGAACTCGTATCATTCTTAATGAATTTGGATTATTTACAATACTTTTTTAAAAATTAAAATAATAATAAAATAAATTAAAATACGTTCGTTCTTGATACACAACATATTACAACCACCGAAAACCAACTATTGAACAACTTAATAATTTTTATTATGGAAAATTATTTTAAGCAAAAAACAAACAACTGAATTGAAATATATTATTCATAGGTACTTTTCTATCTCGCCGGCGCTGGTGATAAAGTCGCCAAAAATTATACAACCGATGCCAAACGGAATATTCCCACTCTGGTAACCTTTTACCACCGATTTTCAAAACAAGTTGTGACCCTTGATTATCAGTTACGTCTTATTCATAATATATCAAAAATGAATGATAAACCAATGCGAACTAATATTTGTTAATATTTTTTATATGTATATTGTGTGTTTTTTCGCCAATAACGCCAACTTGGCGAGATATACTCCGGTGAAACGGAAAAGTACCTATTCACATAATAAATGCTCTATAGCTGAAAAATTCATTTAATTTTTCAAAGTTTTTATTTATTGACTTGTAATTCTCAATAAATTAAGGATCTTTCAGAAACTGTTGACTTAATTTTTGATCATGCTATTCCTTTTTTTCTCTTGTATACTTTCACAACTGTATTTTTCTATGCTTTATGCATACTTCCTTTGTAACACATACAATCATAATCATACATTTATCTGAGGAGAATATTTTTATGTTATTTTTTGTTTTATGCTTATTTCTTTATTTTCTATTCACACATTATATATCTATAATTAAAATTAGCCTACCAATAAACGTGATCCTTTCTCGCAAAATGCCTGATAACAACAACTGCATAAATTAAGCATTATCGACAAACAACGTTTTTTGTAAGACTTAATTATAAAATGTATAACGCGATTCCATTCAGAAGTCAATTATATAGGATAGCTGCATTGTGCAAATCTTAATTTTTCGTTCTCGTTAGCAAATAAAACTGGAAACATTTCTATTTTCTTCCCTTGCTTTTCACGGAATCTGAGTTTTAATTCTATCAAATCCGTCGATTTCCGCTGGGATGTTTCCTCAAAACGTTTACTCTAAATTGAAAGAAAATTGTTTAGAAAAATTCAGATGGAAAGGAGAGGAAAACAAGTGGAAAAATTCAGCGTTAATCACAATTTCACCATTCCAATCAATGCATTCATTACCTCTTCTCCACTTCTTAACATCGTACAAATTCGAATGAATCGTTATTTTCCACTACAATTAAGTTCCACTAAAAAACACGGAATTGTTTGCAAGCATGAACGCGGAAAGAACTGGAAGCTATCTCGTGTGTGTGTGTATGTAAACCGAAAATAAATCGATTATTCCAACAAAAAAATATTCTTTTAAAAGTTACGTCTTTCAACCGGTAATTATTCACTTAATTAAAGAGCTACATTTTCTGGTAATACTCTCCTCATTCAAAAGTTGAGTCATTGTTTAGTAAAGATCGAACATGTGTGCAGTTGCAGTTTAAACAAACATTTATTTCCTTTTTTTTTCTTCTTCTTTACTAGTGTCCGTTCTTTATATAAGTTCTACGACTCGAAAATCATGATAAAGTAAACAGACGATTTTTTTTTAAAAAAAATTATATTTTATTATTATTATTTTTTTATTTTCGAACGAGTAGTTCTTTTTTATTCTAGAATATATTTTTTTATAGCGAGAATTGTTTTGTCTTTTTTTTTTCTGAGTTACCATAGCAACGAATATGAGCCGCGGTTGAGGGGGAAAATCAATGTAGTGTATTACGCTTTTGTTTTGATTGCTTTCTCTATCACTAATTAAATTCTTTTTTTTCCAGGTAAGAAAATTCAATTTCTTCTTTCTCAACCCTCTTTTGGAAGACTATCCCAGGGGAAGTATTCTTTTGTGATCTCGCGTGCCGTTTCCCAGAACTATCCGGATCCGTTTCAAATGGGTAAAACAAACAAGAATTTTGTGCTTTGTTTCTTACCTTTTTTTTTCATTGTTTCAATACATTTCGTGAGAAGAGAAGTTGCAGTTTGATTTTTTTTGTATTCTTTTTTGTATTCTTGAAATAAAATATCCCGAGAGAAATAACTCAATGCCTTACGCTGTTATAAATGGTAAATTAGTTCTTAGATTGATGTGTTTAACGACTTTAAAGTACTCATTGGATTTTTGTTTTGTTTTGTTTATTTAGAATCAGAAAATATTTGTTAAGCAAGTGGAGTGTTAAGCATTTCGCATTTATGTATTTAATTCATAATTCTATAATGAGTTATGTTATTCTTCGACAATCAAAGTGTTAATAAAATTAAGACTTTAGATAAAATAGCGAATATATTGAAAATAATATTAATAATATAATGTGAGTTTTTTAAACAAGCTCTGAGTGAGTGTTTATATTAACGTTTCACAAAACAGTAACACGAGAACTATTGGCGTAGAACCTCGTAATTTTGAACCATAGTGAAGTGAAGACGACGAGACACACATGAGCTGGCACCCCTTCTCTGAACTTCACCTCGCCTAGCTGGAAGACTTAGAGCAGTAATAATCAACCTGCGGCCCGCCGGACCTTTCTGAGTGGCCCGGTCATGCTCCATTTCACTAACAAATTCAATTATTTAAGAACAATGCATTAGAAATTTAGCGAGAATTTCTATCAATCAATCAATTTCATATAACGATTTTGCTATCGATGTGGTACTGGTAGGAACTGCGGGATAACTTTTTTTCTTTTGAAATTGTAACGGTTAGTGTTACCAAATAACATTAGAATAGCGACTATTTTACACGTGAAACTAATTTTTCATTAACTCTCATACCTTCCAAGCGAAAAATATTTAAAGAACATTTGTGATTTCAAGACGATTGGGGCCTTGACTGTTTCGAAGAAAAAACAAACATGGATCAACAACTTGTTTAATTTGTCATGAAAATGCTATATTTAAAATATATAATTTTGCTCATCACTATATACCACTAAGAGCACAAATCTTTTAATGCCTCCTTTTTTTTAGCAACAAAATATTTAGGGGTAGGGGACTTGGGATAATTGATGACAGGAAATCGAAATTATCCCATAACAGGGTAAAAAATGCATTAAACCTTTTTTTTCTGTGAGTTGAGTTTGATGGAGTTTAATATAGTTTTAAAATAAAATCCAAAACTATTAATATTTTGATTAATTTCTGCATTTTAATGTCTTTGATCTTATTGCGTCCCCCCTCCTCGTCTCCCATTAATCTTGCCCATTCGGCCCGCGTGAAATAGTTGTCATATGTATGCGGCCCGCGTGAAATAGTTGTCCTATGTATGCGGCCCGCGTGAAATAGTTGTCCTATGTGTGCGGCCCGCGGGAAAGTTATCGTATGTATGCGGCCCGCGTGAAATAGTTGTCATATGTGTGAGACCCGGCTGAAAAAAAGTTTGAGTAGCGCTGACTTAGAACCTGGCCAGATTTAAAGCGCATCAGCCCTCTCTGAGCTGCGGTACTGTGCTCGAACTCATGACACTTCAGTCACCAGTTATTTGCCTTAACCACTAGGCTACTATGGCCTACGTATATGAAAGAAAGAACAGCAGATAAACTCTGGGAGAGTGTGACTTCTATGATCTCCTAGATTACCGCGGAAGCAGCGCTGTAGCTGTCTTTCGTCCACCTACACCAGGGATGGCGAATCAGTGGCATTCGTGCCATTGTTGGCACGTGACACAATATTTTGGGCACGCCAGTGATGAAATTGGTATGCATTTTATTTGAAAGTAATATAGTTCACTGTGAAGTATTACAAACAAACGTGATTGATTGGTCGCGGGGTGGCGGAGAGCACACTCGTTTGTTCTTGTCTTGCCTTAGTTACGTCGTGGACTACAATTGCTTATGATGTAAAGCTTGTCTACACCTAGCATAGTCAATTTCATTGACACGACTGAATTTCAAAGTTTATTTGTGTTATATTTACGATTTTAACTGTTATTTAACATGGCTAATTCAGCAAAAGAACAAAAAGGGCAAGACAGTAAATGTAACAGAAAATTTCAAATTCGTTGAATCTAGAAATATGGTATCATTAGTAAAGGCGACAAAGCGATGTGTGTTTTATGCTCTGGAGCAGTGGTATGCAGAAAATCGTCTATAAAACGGCATTTTAAAACAAATCACAAATCCTCTTGTCAAAAAAAGAGAACCACAGCAAAAAAAAAAATTAATTGCACAGAAACCGTTTGGCAGATGACTCCATTTCAGCGTGTATTCTACTAAAAGTAACATCTTACAATCCTAATATATTTATCATCCACACACAATCTGGAACAACATAGTCACATTAATATGTACTTTAATTTAAATTACACGTATAACTAAAACATTTACAACCATACAGTGCAAAAGGTATTTTTTCGTAATAAAGAGTTTTTTGTGGTGCTCTAGCATTTAGTTTTATTTTTTTCCCAATAATCACAACTATTTGACGGCACGTCTATACCTCATTAAACAGTTATTTAGAAAAAAATGGCACGTTGAAGCCTAAAGGTTCGCCATCCCTGACCTACAATGTATGACTCTTTATATGTACGCCTTCATAGATTCCAAATAGTTGATGTTCCTGCCTGGCCCTTTTGTTAAAATGGTGTGGTGATGAACACTAGATACCTCCTTGTCTGCTCAGCACTCTCTCAGAACAATGTTTTCTCGAGGTATTGGGAAACTAGAGACCTTCTACACAGACTGCAGACTTGATCTTGCTTTAATCTCTTTTTATATAACTTTTATGATTCTCCTTTTTCTTTTTTGTAATTCTTTGTACAGACCTTTCAGGATATATTTTTGTACTGTATGTTTTAAAAAATTATATAAGTTATTTAAGGAAGCTGGTGTCATATTAAATCCATCAAGATTGGTCGTTTGAGGTTTGCGGGTCACTTCTGCGGTGTGGACCCCTCCATCAATTACAGACCTTTTGGAACTAGAACTAGAGGTAGACCCAAATTGAGATGGGCTGATTGTGTGGAGGACAATTTTAAGGTTTTAAGAGTAACTAATTGGAGAACTGTTGCGAAACGAAGATTGGAATGGAAGAGGATTCTTGAGAAAGCCTTGGCCCATCCAAGACTGTTGTATCAATAGAAGAACAGCAAAATGTCCTGTGTATTGCACTATTATTGTATTTTAGCTTTAAATCTCTGTATGCCATAAGGATACTTATCTCTACATTACCAGATGTATTAGAAAAAATAAAGAATTTTAATTCTATGTCCTGAAACGTATTACTTCAGACTATGAGTTATCTATTTCCACTAAAATAAAAGGAAAACTTGGTTCAGTAAACCCTTTTCCCAGACCTAAATTAGGGTTCCATAGGATCAAGTATATTGTTTTGTTTACCCAGAAATCTTCTTTATCTAGATCTCTTAATCCGGATAATGTTCCCGATTTCTACATATAAGTTATTAGCCGCATAGTTTTGATTCATTATTCGAATTTTATTCATAATGAACTGTTTCTCTAATTACTTCCAGCCAGAAAGGAAAGCAGTAATGAGACTTTGGGTGCCACATTATTGGCATAACTAGAGAGTAAGCCTAAAGTACATCAAAACTGTTTGCCAATAACCACCTGTTTTAATGTAAATGAGAGTTAATTAACCCCTGAAGATAAAAATCCATTCTTTGCTGAGAGATGGAATCAATTACATAGCTAAAGCATCGATTCAGTGGAGGTTTTAAAGAATTAGATGCATTTGGATAGTATATGAGCGATTTCAGAAATAATTGATATCGAGAAATAATAAAAACAAGATACACAATGCTAATTTATTTCAATTAGTCTGTAATGTATTGTACATTTTTTTGTTCCTCATTGATCAATTCCATTTATTTACCTGAAAATAATGCTGTCTGTTCGGCGTTTGAAACCAATATTTTCCTTGTAAATAAAAAGGAAGCAATTATTGTAGTGGCGTATCAGTCTTTATGTTGAATGATGCTCCCATGTTTTCAAACGGTCTGCTTTATTTGATCATGAGTAATATTTAGGATATAGGTGACGCTCTGTTTTAACAGCTGCGTGGTAGGTCTACTTAGGCGGTCGTGTAATAAAAGTTGTTTGTTAAAAAACGTTGGCATTATATATATATATATATATATATATATATATATATATATATATATATATATATATATATATATATATATATATATATATATATATATAGGATTATCAACAAGTCCTTGTAAAATGCTGTATTAAAACGGAAATATAGTGCATGTTAATTTAATAAAGAATCGTTTCATTCACTTTTGCTTATGAGAATGTTTTGAATGTGATAGTGAAAAATTCTGAGGTATATCTGAAGATCCTTTCTTAGAATTGAAAAAAAATTTGAAAGATAATATACAGAGATAGATAGATAAAGATAGACGATCGAAAATTAGCATAATATTTCTTTATTAGAAGTAACAAAGTATTATTTTATGCCATTGAATAATACAAAAAAAAAACAAATTTAAAACTATTTCAATTATAAAAAGAAGTTTAAGATTAGTTAACGTAAAATTCACAAAACCGAACACCTTGTTTTTAATTCTGAAGAATGTTTTAAACTTCAGAACGTTTTTTACAGAAAGATATAGATCTGTTTATTTTTATGAAATCTAGAAAAAATATGCTAGGGATTTCTAGTGGAATTCAGGTCGACTCCTAATAGGTTTATGGAATTTTAAAAAGAGTCGTTGACGCTTTTCTTTGTTTAAAACTTAATGTAATTTTTAAGTATTGTAACTATTAAATTCAAATTAAATTTTTGTATGTACAGATCATATATAGATTTTTATAGACAGGAACGATGTATTCATCATCAGTGAAACATCAAAGCATAAAAAAAAACTCAGATTTATATTAAAACTCTTTTTTTAAATTTTCTGTTCATATTCTAAGTTAATTTGATATTTTTGTGCAAATGATAATGTTATATTATTTTGTATATCGTTTATTATAGGGAAAAAATATAAGGGGGAGGGGAGAAAATTTTGCTTTTATAAGGGGTTGATGCTGGAAAAAGTTTGGCCACCCCTATGCCCTTCTCACATGAATATATATATATATGCATATATATATTAAATTTGCTCAGGATTTCATAGCTACTTTTAAAAGTTGGCTATAAGAAACTAAAAATAAGGTTGAAGGAAGCAATCGTATCAATAAAACAAATACACGAAGAAATTTTTTTTGACGGCGTATTTTTAATAATGGTGACAAAAAAATCTATTTCAACCCATATTGGAAAATGACTTTTTATTTAAGGGGAAAGAACAGTTTTCATTTTATATCAATTGTTTTTGTAATATTGTAAAAAAAGTGAAACATTTTTTTCCAATTAACACACAAAATATCAGAAACAGGTCAATAGCAATAAAGATTATTAGCGTAGAATTTCTTTTCCAATTTTTAAAATTAAATGCCCTTTCACATTTTATCTTTCGTTTGTTTACGAAGCAAAGTGCATTTTTCGTACCAATTAGATAAAAAATAAGTTTTGATGAAAACAATTTTCAAAACTCTATCAAGTTATTAATTTCCTTGTGAAAATGCATTTGTATTACAATGTCATTGTATCGTTTTTTTACAACTTTTAAAATTTCTTGCGAGATTCAGTTGAAACATTTTTAAAAACATAAAATTTTCCAAATTTAAAATTTAAAAAAATATCAGGAATTGCTCATTGAGAAATTTAAAATGACTTTCATCGTGAATTTACGAATTTCGGCTTTCTTTTAAGAAAATTTTCTGAAACATTAATAGTTTGGAGAAATAGTTTTAAAAAATAACTTTCAAATTAAGTTTTCAATGCACAAATATTATATATTGGTTACAGTGGCGCACACAAGGGAGGGGGTCCTCGGATCCTGGCCCCCCCATAGCCCTTGATTTTTTTTTCGAATGATTATAAGCCTATGTATATAAAACGTAAAATTTGATGAAGTATTTGTAATTAATAATTAATTTTATTAAATAATGCTAATTATTTATTCAATAATTAATTTTTTGCTGGTTTTGTTCTCGAAAATCGACAAAAACAAAAGAAAGTTTGGAGGGGGCGTATAGGAACATGATGCGACCCCTGACCCCCCCTTGAAACATTCCTCTGTGCGCTACTGATTGGCTATTATATTAAAAGTAATAAATTCTTGCTGGTACATTGTATTAGTTGTTTATTTAAAAAAAAAGCAAGATAGAATCTATCTTCTCATTAAAGCGCTCATTAATAAAAACAAAAGAGAAAAAAGCAAATGTATGTGATAAATATTTATTGCATTCTTTGGTTTGTAAAATTTGCTTAACATTTTTCTTCTGTACAAAAAATCCCCGAATAGAATCTGTGTTTAAAAAAAACACAAAAATATTTTTTTTTAAAACAAAGCAATAGAAAATATTTCTTCTTAGTATTCCATTTGCAAATAGAAGCGAGAAACTGTCAACGACGAACAAAATGTACTCATTTCTAAAATTAGCAAAAGAAGGGGAGTCTGCATCGTCTTCACCCCTTCCTATTCAGAAATGTGGAAATTCTTCGTCGCATAATCCTTTTATATTGCCAAAGAGTGGTTGTTATTATGGTTGTTACTGTTACAATTATGATTATTTTCCCCCTGGCTTCTGCATCGCCGAAATAAATTTCCCAGTGGTAAAAGAAAAGTAAGAGCCGGGGCGTCACTAATTGCCGGGGCTTATGGTAGGAAATTTCCGAGGACAATAATGTCTTCTGGAAAACGCTTCCGAAAACTGGGAAGGCGATTTTAAAGTGCACCATTAGTTTTGCCATTCATCACCACAAAATGCAAAGTCTCACGACGCAATTTGTGGAGCAAACGGAAAAGGGAACTTCTATGCAGACGACCCCCCTCTTTCCTAGCCCCTTACTCTGGGAGTAATTTGAATTTTCGGAAACTAAAAACGTCCACCCTCTAGTACCCCACTGAAAGGAAAAAGTTGAAGAATGGCAATACAGGCTTATTTCCATTTGTACCAGTAGTCGTAAAGAAATAAGCTTTAGAATAATACTTTCGTGTGAAGTGAATTATTTTAAGCAGCTGTGAATATATACAATTTATAAAGAAATTCTCCGGCTGAGGGGGTGTATATTAATAAAGAAATATCAAAAAGAACCATTTAAAGATTCAATAAAATTGAATTCCTGTGAAGGTTTTGGTTGATAAAATGTGGTTTGTCTTAAACTTAAGATTTTTATTTCGGTGTTTACCTCTCTCTATATACGTCAAGATCTAGTAAGTAAAGAAACCCTGGCTTCTGTCATCCAGTTTCCAGTTGAGTAAACGATGAAAAACAATGATTCGAGTAACAATTGATCGGATGACTTCTCTTTTTTTAAACTTTAACTTGGATTCGATTCTATCGCTTGTCGTTTCTCGACTTTTGGTTTTGAAGCTATTTTCTTCTTCATAAGATCAAATTTCTTTCGATGACCGATCTTATCAATCGGAATCCAAAGTTACAAAACAAAATTATTTTCCGCGTTGAGAATTTAATTGCACCTCAAGTACATAGTAATTGCATTTGCATTAAGTACATCTATTCCATTGATTTCGTTGTTATTGCTTCCTTCAACAACAAATTATTCCATGATCCTTGGACTCTACATTCCCTTTTCCACTTCTTCTTCAATGGCTCGACAGTCCTGGCTGAGCCCTGACCTTCTCCAGAAGTTTTTGAAGACATTTCTACTCTTGGCAACTATTTCCCAGTTTATGACCTGTAAAATATTTAGCTCTTTTTCGACACAGTCAATCCAACTTAATGGGAGTCTACCCCCATGTCTATTTCTCACGGGCCCTGCAAGAAAGATTTTCTTGCAGCAACGATCATCACTCATTCTAGCTAGAGGACTAGACCATTTAGGTCTCTGTAATTTGACACATTTTACAATATCGGGTTTGTAAAATTCGTAGAGTTTTAAGTTAGATCTTCTTTTTCATGGTCCAATCACTTGGATCCCACCAAGAATGCAGCGTAAGATTTTTCTCTCGAAAATTCTCAAAGCCACGTCATCACGTAAAGTTAATGACCGAGTCTCTGATGCATGAGTCAGACCAGATCTTAAAAGACTTTTGTAAAGAAGCAATTTAGTTCTTAATTTTAGAAAACTGAATTTCAAATAACTCTTCAAGGCATAAAAACATCTATTTGCAACATGATTCTTTTATAAATTTCTGGGGCCATCTCATTTTTATTATTTATCTCAGCCCTTTTTCACTATCAGCATCAAAAACTCGACTTTATTCCGACATCACAATAAAGATGAAAACTTCTTTTAAAAATTTATACCATCCCTCATACTTGCTGAGAAGACAATTCTTACAACGTCTTCTCCACAGGTGGTAGTAAAAAAAACATGGTGGGAGGGGGAACATGTTGATCGAGTTCGAAAGTAGCTTTATTTTCCTCGACGATGATATATATCGCCTGCACTTTATGGACCAACGAATTCCGGATCTGCGTTCGGTTTTGGCATCCCATCCCCTTGCCGTATTATTACGCTGAAATAAACCGGACCGTGGCTGGGGATTAGGTAGCATCAAAATTCTGATTTAAGATCGCGCAGACCCCTATTGGTATGCAGGTGGTTTAAGATGCGAGCGCTATATTTCATCCTGAAGTAAAGAAGAGCCTGGTGGGGCGAGGGAAACTTTTATCCCTGTACTGACTCTTCCCCTCTTCTTGGAATACTCATGAAATTTCATGGACACGTTTCTCTCGTGTGGAGCTTAAAGAGTTCGATTCTCTGTATGGGAGCAATTTTTAATTTTTAAACAGACGCCTTTCTCCTTTCAAGAAGCGATGCAGATATATTCTTATGATAGGGAAAGGCACAAGTCTGCTTGCTGAAGTTTCTTGAGACTTGCTATGTTTTAACTATTTCTTCATGACAAGCATATAGCTAGCATGCTTGAGCATAAATGTTTATATAAATATCGTTGTTTATCTTTTACCGGTACCTTTTTTGAAAAATACAAAACTTGCTTTTTTTTTCTGTATAGCATTATGCCTATAAAAACGACAAACCACGTACTTTCATCACTTAAAAACGGCGTTTTGTTTTAACTGTATTTAACACTTGTTGGTGGTGCTACAAGAACCCATAACCTGAAATGTTAATCATTTGCATATCCCATCACGGTACTCACTGTGAATATTGTACGTGATGCACCCTTCATGATGCTGTATTTTGGGTGTCCAACCGTGTATAAATATATTTTGTTTTTTTTGGGGGGGAAGGCCTTCCACTTGCCTTTTTTTAGTTAGATTACCCCTATTAGGAATCTATTCCTTAATACATATGCTTAATTTCTATGTATACGAAAGAAAATAAATAACTAAACTAATAGATAAATAACTTTGAGTAAATAATAAAAGCATAAAAATTGCATGTTGCTGTTTGAGTGCATAAAAATGCACGTAAATCATAGTATATTTTAACACACAGGTAACTCTATAAATTATGATTAAAATAAAAAGGACAAGTAAATATTGTGTAAGTTGTAGTATCGTATAAATACGAGGGTGGTCTGAAAAGTTTCCGACCTAATAAAGATACAAGACATTTTTTTCTGAATTATTTTTTTTATTTTTCAACATAGTCTTCTTGTAACTCTACACATTTCTCCCAGCGATGCTCCCATCTCTGTTTCCCGTCCAAATAGTACTCGGCGTTTTCTCTGCAAAATAATTGTTCACGAAGGTGATTACCTCTTAATTTGACGAAAATCGCGAGCACAATTTTTAGATGAGGCAACAAAAAGAAGTCGCGTGGAGCTAGATCTGGTGAGTAAGGCGGATTGTCAAGCAATTCAAACCGTACTTCGTGGATTTTCGTCATGACAATCGCTAAGGTGTGAGATGGTGCATTGTCGTGGTGAAACAGGATTTTTTCCCCTGCAAATGTGGCCGTTTTTCCACAAGTTCTGCCTTTAGTTTGTCAAGTAATGATGCGTAGTATGCTCTTGTAATGGTTTTTTTCTTTTTGAAGATAATTGATTGAAATAACTCCATGACTTTCCCAAAAAACAGTCGCCATCACTTTCCCAGCCGAAAAAAACAGTTTTTGCTTTTTTTTTTTTTTTGGAGCCAGTTCCCCATTTCAGTCCACTGTTTGGACTGTATTTTTTGTTTCGGGTGTATAATGGCGTATCTAAGTTTCATCTACAGTAATTAATCGGTGCCAAAACTCGTATTTATTGCGCCTAAACTGCGCCAACAGAGCGTTGGAAATGTTCATTCGAACACGTTTTTGGTCTAACGTGAGCAAACGCGGCATCCAATGCGCGAACAGCTTTCTGATGCCTAAATGTTGATTTAATATGTGACAAACACGTTCTTTTGACATGTTCATAACCTCTGCTATCTCTCTCACTTTAATTCGGTGGTCGTCTAGCACCATTTGGTGAACTTTGGTGATGTTTTCGTCGGTAGTTGCAGTATTTGGACGTCCTGAACGTTCATCGTCTCCCAAGCTCTTAAGACCACATTTAAATTCAACTGCCCAACATTTCACTGTGATAAATGATGGTGAAGAAACCCACATACACAGAATCCAACTGATCACTGATTTACGTAGGTGTATTGCCTTTCAAAATCAAATATTTAATGACCGCTCGATACTGGATTTTGTCCATTTTAAAAAAACACTCACACCAACTCACTCAAACGACTATTACATTTCAACTGCGCTTCCAAAATGGCTGAAACTTTGGTGAGTAACTGTCAACACAGAGGAACAACGAAATTCACTAGCTTCTATTGGCAAGTGTTGCCATCTTCACGTTGAGGTCGGAAACTTTTCAGACCACCCTCGTATAATAAACATACGAGAAATGTCCAAAATATAAGTTACTATTCACGTATTAATGCGAAAACTGTTATTTATTTTGAAGTAGATTACTAAATTACAGAGTCAAAACTTATTTAGAGTTAGAAATCGAAATATTCATTGTATAATCAGGCAGAAAAATAATATACCAATACAAAAAATAATTGCAAGATCCAAATAATGCAAAAATATAGATACGAAGTTAATTTTTTTTTCTCATTCCGATTCTTATTGCTTTAGTGAATGGTCTCGGATCATCTCTTAACAATTCGAGATTTAATTTTAAGGAGAAGCTTCCATCTTTATTTATTTTGTTCCAGTTTGTTTCAAAAGATAAGATATATTATGTAAAATGTACAATACTATTAGTTATAGTGAAGGCTTAGATAACAACGTAAAAGACACACGCTCGCATCAACACTTCATCAAATTGATTGCTTCGAAAATTAACACTTGAAAACAATCATCTCTGCAATATTACAATAATGAACCACACACTCATTTCCATTTGCTTAATTATTTATAATTGATAAACAGCTCGTTTGAACTGCAACTGATTGATGGCCACCATTTTCAAACAGTAGACAATACGTTGGCATTACATTTTCATCAACCACCACAAAAAAAGTAAACCGTCATTTGCTACTCAACATCATCTACCATTTGAAACTCGGCAATAATTAAGCGATAGGACTATAATTACGTTGTATCCTCAAAGACAATTGATGAATTTTGAGGGAGCTGTAAGTGCCTTTGAAACGGAATTGAATGAAAGGAAGGATTCTGCACGGAAGTACAAAGATCGCACGCAGAAAACAAATTTTCGAACTTAGAAGGTTTGGAACTCCCATGGATCTTTCGGCACGCTCTTATTGCGTACTGCACATCATTATGCATGTTTTCAAAATTTGCTTTTAATTATTCTGAGACTACGCGCAGTTGTTTTACTACTTCCCAACCATCCCTTTCACCGTCTTACGCATAGGAATTAATGCAACCTCTTGGTGCTTGTATTTATAATTTATTTCAATAGACCTGTTTGGCTTATCGTGAGAGGACTGCATTAAAATGCACTTAATTATCACGAACCGCATAGCACGTCTCCGACCAGATGGTATCTTGTAGGTTTTACAACTTTATTTTCACCGCTCATTATGGTGGATACTTCATAAACGAAGGGAAAAAATGTAGTGTAGCGCAAAATAACGTAATTAGTGTTTTCCTGTATTTTTTAAAACGTTGTTTACATGTACCAAATGCAAATGATTTTAGGAAAAATTATTTCTGCTCTTTTTTAAAAAAATTTCGAAAAATAAAAGAAGGATTTTTAAAAGTATAATGCACATTTTATAGAAATCTGTTGGTTTATGGAATAGTTAAATAAATAATTAACATTTATTTATTTTACCGAAGTAAATTATTGTGTGAGTCCTGAGAATCGGGAAATCTCATTTTATAACGTTATATTCGTTTTTCGAAATAATATTCGAAGGTTTAAAACATAGATTGTTTTTAAAACACGTTAGTACTGGAACCAGAAACATGAAACAGAAATGTTACTAAATTACAGAAAACAAATATCAGCTAGTATAACTAAATAATTTGTAGAAAATTATTCATAAAATTTACTAATTTCGGTTTTCTTTAAGTTCATTAAAAGGGAAAATTTCATTTACATTTGTCATGATGTTTCTAAATTTTTATTAAATTTGCTGTTAGTCTTTTATGATTCGTGTAGAATATATATATATATATATATATATATATATATATATATATATATATATATATATATATATATTCTTACTGTATGTATGTACTCAAATTCTTCAAAAAATTGATTCCATTTTTCTCATTGATGTGCTTTCTAATTTTTTTTTCACAAACGTTTTTTGATAAATATCTAAAACTTTTTTTTACATTAACTATGGTATTTTAAGTAAAACATTTGTTTGCCTTTTAGAATTAATAGTTGTACTATAACAAAAATTTTATTTGCTTATTTAAGGAAAAATTATTCAAATTGTTGATTTCATTTTCACCATACTGTTAATGTTAAAAGTGACGCTGTGTATACATCTAAATATTTTTTTCCTTCTCATAAAATCACTAAAGTTTTGAAAAATATACTTTCGAATCGGAAGCTAGAGCAAATGTATTATGTAAAGAATATATTTAAAAAATATTTTGTAGATAATGGAACTTATTATGCAGAGGAAATTATGCGTGCATAATTCATTAATTATCTAAAAATAAAATTGGTCCCTAAGGGGTTTCCTAATTAATGCAAATGAAGCTTTTCTCGTGAAAATATACATATATATATTTTTTGTGATTTTGCAATTGAGTGTTTATGAAAAAGATCATCCCTTAAAAATTATCCTTTAATATGGTGTCTTATGTAAAAATCTACATATGAAAATCAGACATTCTTCTTCAATGGTTCGACAGTCATGGGTGGGCCATGGCCTTCTCCAGAAGTTTTCTCCAGGCCTCTCTAGTCTTGGCAACTGTTTTCCAGTTTTTGACCTTTAGAATATTTAGGTCTTTTTCGACACAGTCAATCCATCTTAACGGGGGACTTACCCCGAGGTCAATTTCCCATGGGCTTTAACAGAAAGATTTTCTTGCAGCAATGATCTTCATTCATTCTAGCTAGAGGACTAGACCATTTAGGTCTCTGTAATTTGAAAAATTTTACAATGTCGGGTTTGTAAAATGTGTAGAGTTTTAAGTTAGATCTTCTCCATGATCCATTCATTCACTTGGATCCCACCAAGAATGCAGCGTAAGATCTTTCTCTCGAAAATTCCCAAAACTACCTCATTGCGTAAAGTGAATTGCCAAGTCTATGATGTATAAGTCAGGATATATGTTATAAGACATTTGTTAAGAAGCAATTTAGTTCTTAATTTGAGAAAACTGGATTTTAAATAACTCTTCAAGGCATTAAAGCATCTATTTGCAGCTGGACATACTAAACTGTTGAAAGAAAACATATTTTCATTCTGGAATATTGTGTGTTGTATAAACTAAAGATAAGCCAATAAAAAATAATTATTGAACATAGAATCTTGAGTTATTAGATTACAATTAAGATACTAATTTTTGATAATAATGGTGTGTCGAATGCTATTAGTAATAAAATAACTATTTTATGATACAAAACAAAATGAATGAAACCTCTTCCATTGAACTTGGGGAATTTAATTTACTAAGTAATGACATAAAGTTTCCATGAAGTCTATAAATATAATTCAGTGAAATTCTTGCTGAAATAATGTGAAAGAAAGTTTTCCTGAGAAAACTGAAACAAATTGAATGAAACTAATTTTATTAATCCTTTGGATAAAAATCTTATATCAATTATAGCTTTCAGTGAATTATTTTATGGTGATGAGAGTGTTTCAAGAATCAGAGAGAGAGAGATTCAATAAACATCATTTTCCCAGAAGTATATTTAGAGTGACTTAAGTGACTTAATCTTATTACCTTCTGATAAGATTAAGTGTTACACTTAATCTTATCTTAAAATTATTATAAATATTTAATCAAATATTATAGCAGCTTCTACCAGAGTTTTTGAAGTTTGTCAGAATATTGAGAAACAATATCTACAGGGTGTCCCCAAATACCGTGTACTGCGATACTTAAGTGTTATACTTTAAGTTTATTATTGCTTTTTTGTTTTTGTAATAAAGTGTTTTACACTGCATTCTGCAACGTGGCCTTACAGTCTTTGTGACTCCTTATCTCGTTAAGGTTGCATTTCCGCCCATGCTTTTCTATGTAATTATGATTGTTCAGGATGTTCTCTACCTCCTTCCAAGTTTGTACACGGCATTTGGGGACACCCTGTATATGTAAAAAAAGAGAAAAGTGACTCACTATGCGACGAATCTTAACGGCACTTTTCCAGTAATACTCTTAGGCATCTTTGGGGATTGTGAATTCGCGTATATTTCCAATTAGCTCTAAAAGAAGAAAATGGGATATGCAAATCAAATAAGGTATTTAAGGAGAGCGTTGTAAGTTAGCTTTAAGAAGGCGATTGAGCCAGGAGCAGTAGCGACGAGGTTAGGAAGATTCAAGTGGAGTACGAGATTAGTGTATTGTTGTTATTATTCAGCGAGGTAGCCTTAGAAAGATTAATCTACCTGGAGAGAACGACATTACAGCCAGGTGATGTATTCTAACTTAGTCTATCTGACCACAAGCGTTAATAGATAATAAAGTTAGTTAAACTTTAATGAAAGCTAATAATTCAAGTTGCGTGTATTTCTCAGACCTCCTATTCCGGTAAACCCGTTCGATATTGAGCTTAGTACTTAATTAATTTCATATTTCGTAATTTAATTTAATAGTAAAGGTAAATCCCTTTGACGTAGACATATAGTTTAATATTTGTAATTAGAAGGTTGATATTTGAACTAAGTGAATAAATATAATTTGTTATTCTGAAAATGGCGTCTGGTAATTCTTTGCCTCAATTCAATCTTAGTGTCCAGGGTGGAACCCAGGGAGTTTTCACAACTATCTCTATTACATTTATAAACTTCAAGTTCGGTAACAATGTTCTTTTCATGGAGTAGAGATCTGCTTAGAGCCGATTTTGTGAAAATTGATCCCCAAAAGACATTACGAGGGGTTAAGTTGCATTAGAGATAAATATATTCCCCTGTTTTTCAAATGTTAGACCCACATTTTTTTGAAATTAGGTAAGCACGTTTCTTTTGTTGAGTAGAGATTTACTAAAAATGGGTTTTGCCAAAATCCAGTTTGGGGAGGGGGTTACCGGAGCATAAAAGATAATTCAACAATTTTAGAAGTTCATGTCCGTTCCTTTTTAAATCAAAAGGTGAGAATGATAAAAAGGCTTTTCAATGCAATAGAACGCTTAATGCTGGGACTTAGATATTAATAATTTACGTATGTATGTGTAAGCAGTGTATATTCATACAACATAAAATACACAGGAGTGAAGCAGGTGGCTTGTATTATTATATGCATGAATATCTGATTTAAACTTCTTGAAAATGCTAAACCTTTCTTATTTAGTTTTAACTATATAATAGCGTGATATTATTTAATTAAAAATATATTTCTGAAAAACTATGGTCAAAAATATTCCCAATAATTAAATTCTGGTAGTTTTCCTGTTAATTTAATCACGGTATTTTCTCAGTAATTTAATATAAATTATTTCCTTGAGTCTTTCTGTAAAAAGCCTCTTTTCCCATTACTTAATTGTTTGGGCGTCTCTCAGACCATCATTAGTACTTAATGTATAGCCGAAAGGTAACAAATATTAAATTAACCAACCAATCCGAATATCCATTTATTACTTTTTCTCCAACATCAACCTAATTTAGTATTTAAAATGCAGGTTATATATATATTAACTACCAATCACTTTTCTAATATCAGTATTTAATGACGTCATTTTGTACCACCAAACCAATTAATGCATTAGGAATATCATTAGGAACTCAACTTAATCGTTTGTATTAGAAATATTTCAATCAATCAGAAGTAAAAGTGGTTCTTTTTCTTCTCTAATTTTAGGCCGTGTAGGATATTCAAATAAATTTCTTATCAATACACGGAAATATCTAGAGAAAGGTATATTTGTTTCTTACCATCTTAAAGCTCAATACCCTTCCTCTTCAGTCAAATACATTTCCTTCTTTTCACCGATAATTTTTCCTCGTCTTTTCTTTTTCTCTTCTTTTTTTAAGTCTTGCAAATCTCCTGGCAATGTCGATAACGAATACTCTTCTAAATTTTACTTATACACACAATGTTTTTTTCCTTCTTTCTCTTCATTGAATCATTTTTTTTCTGTCTGACCCATCCCTGGAATAGAATAAAGAATTATTCGGGATTCGTTCTCATGCTGTAAGAAGCCTGGAGGGAGCAAATCTCCTTTGCTACTGCACCCTGTTCGTAGATTTGAAGAGAGAGAAAAAAATATTGAAAAAAAAGGTTTTTTTTTAAAAAAAAAAAAGATGAAAGAAAAAAAGTGTTCGTCCATCCTCTGTGTAAAAACAAGATAAAGTGTGCAAAGAATTTCTCTAATACTCTTTAATATTGTGGAGATACATGCGTCTTCAACTAATTTTACAGCGGCTCTTCGCTTCCTACGAAAAGCAAAGATTTAAAGGCGGGGAAAAAAAGAAGGGTGCAAAAAAAGTTGATAAAAAATAAGCAAATTGCAAGGGGGAAAAAAAGTGATAGCTTTGGAACGCCTTACCCATGTTTCCATTTATTTCAGTTTCTTAAAATTCATCATCGTTACTTTTTTTCTCGTTGTTATTAGCCTTATTAATAAAATTTTTATTTTATTTTTCTTTAGAGAGCTATGCATTACTGCGATAACATTAATGAATTTCTAGATGAATGGCAAAAATTAATCAAGCCACATATTTCCAAGTGCGTGAAACAATCTTCCGAGCTTCTCTGTTCTTGTCATAGTCTTAATTTTCTTTGCTTTATCATTTTTGGTGCCCTTTCTTTATTTTCTTTCTATTTTCTCTTTCTCTGCGCCTGTCTTTCATTAGGAACTTACATTTTTCGAGCTGACATAAAGAAATTATGATTTGAATAAGTTTGTCATTCAATGTGTCAGAGCAAATAAGCTTAACAGGCAATGGACTAGAAGTACAAGCTAGATGTCATGAGAAGAAACAATGTGTAGATATAGTTGTATTATTGGCCATTCTAATAGGAACACATCTCTTTTTTTTAAAAATAAGTACAATAGATGGAATATCATACGAAATTAAAAACTTTAACAAAATTTAAACGATTATTTCATTGAATTTCTCTTTTTTTCCATTAAAACTCTTATATATTTAAGGAATATCAATTGATATCATGACTATATATCAGAAACACAATCGTACGTAATGATTCAGCAAAAGTAATTTTAATAATTATTTTAAGCTATAAAACTGTAGTAAAATTGTGCTAATTTGAGCTTCAAATTTCTTATTTTCTCTCTCTCTCTTTTTAGAGGAGGGGGTAAATATATTACTTGTACCGTATATTCCGGTGCGTAACGCCCAATTTTACCACGTAAATTAGATCAAAATTTACGGGTGCGTGTTATACGCCAGGTTTAAAAATTATAGTTTTAAAAATAAACAAGTAATATAAAAAAAATTTAAGTCAATTCCTATTTACTAGGTCAACAAAGAAAAATTTTTAGTTGCGTTTTATCAAATAATTATAATTAATATAAATATGTATATACATATGACCGAATCACAATATTAAGTAGCTATTAATTTAATTAATTATCATTAAAACATCGTATTGCCATTCAAAACAATCGCGTTTATAAAATTTCAGTTCTACTGAAGGCTTTAAAACGTGAGAATTTTTTTTTTAAAGGTTTGATCCAAGACGCTAAAAATGAAGCCAACGTGACTTTGTATCCGTAATTCTTTAAATAATTAGTTTCAGTCAATTAATTATAATTAAATTATCGTTTTGTCCCCAAAACAATCGTGTATAAAAAAAGTTCAGCTCAAATGAGCGCTTTAAAATGTGAGAAAAAAACCTTTTAAAATTTTGACACAAGTCGCCAAAAGGGTCGCTAAGTCACCAAAAACTATGCCAACGCAGCTATAACTGTAAATTTTTGAATAATTAATTTTATTTAATTAATTTTTAATTATAATTAAACTTCCGTATTGTCGTCCAAAATAATCGTGTACATAAAATTTCAGCTCAATTGAACGCTTTAAAGTGTATTTTATTAACAATTTAAAATTTGAGCAAGTTATACAGGGAGAGATTGTGAACTCTCTCTCTCTCTCTCTCTCTCTCTAATAGCAGGAACTGTAAAAATGAGACGGGCGCGTAAAAAAATTAGACTTCTACCTAGATCGAAATACTGTTTATTTAAAAGAAGTGACATACCTTATGAATTGAAAAAGTTGTAGCTCTAGAGTGTACTATTATCTCAAAAGCCTGAGATAATGCTTCGAATAACTTACTTTAAAGCACAAGAACATTGCGACATTCATTTCATGTTTCTTCATAATACAGGGGGTACGCGTTACACCACGAGTATACTTAAAAGTATACTTACTTTGACAAAAAAAAATTATTTAAATACAATATTTTGGCAATAAATTAACTTAGAATGACCTTTTTTCAAAATGTTCTCCTTTTATAAAAAATGCTTCTAAAATAATAATATTTTGCTTACATAATGTAAACACTTCTCCAGAGAGTCTGAACTATTTTTTTTTAAATTCACATTATTTTCAGAGTTACAACCAATTGAAATAATTATCGGCGTTTTTTTTCTTAAAATTTATCCCCTCTGTTGTCGTAAAACATGGATAAACCCACTTCTAAGTTATATATTTCAAAAATTCTAGCTGAGCCTCTGTGCAGAGGTTTGAGCTATATACATTCAAAATATTATTATAATAGAAGTATTTTTCACTAAAGGAGAATATTTTGATAATGGGTCATTCTATGTTCATTTTTTGTCAAAAGATTGTACTTAAATAATTTTTTTAATGTAATAATATTCTTAAAACAATTTTATATACATTTTCTAATCTAAGTGACACTAAATATCATAAATATTATCCATTTATACGCTTTTGCAAAATCATTGTTTCGAACGTAATCAGATACCTTAAAATTTAATTCCATTTACCTTAAAATTTAATTCCATTACCATATTGTTTTGGGTTTTTTTATATTCTGGAGCATTTTAGTGACTTGCACAATCGTAAAAAAGTTTTTGAGCAATATTTTGCACAAGCTCCATGTATAAGTTAAATGAACTAAAAAAAAAGAAACATTACGACGAAAGAAAACATATTTCATTACTGAAAAAAACAAGACAACAACAAAAAACCTTCCCAAAAACTCTGTCTCAGACGCCCATCGGCATGTCATACACCATAAATGTTGCCACCTCTTGAACATAAATACTCCGAATTAATGGAAAGCTTCTCTCAGTTGTAGCGGTCCTAAAAGGTCAAAAGAATCGTAAAAGAGGGCAGATGTTCCTTGTTTACAATCTTTTCCAATCGATATCACTAGTGTCTTCGAAAAATAGACATGGACGAAAAGTGCAATCTGATGTCGTAAACTCCCTTAACAATGAAATGACACCAATGCAGTTTTACGTTACTTTCCTAATGTCTTCATTTATATTCTCAGGCTCAGTCTGTAAGAGCCTTAACCTAAAAGGTCCTGGAACAAAACCCGGATTATTCATTGCCAGCCTTCTTTTCTAAGAAGACTGCATACATCTGCTGGTATTTTCACAGTTTTGCTCTCTCTCTTTCAGACAATAATTAATCAACAAACATAACTATAATCCTTATTATTATAAGACAAAGATCAATGTTTTAAAGGGGTTTTTTTCCCTTCGGTTATCTTAGTCCCTAAAGGGGATACTTAAATGTCAAACACGTAAATTTGATTGTGTTCTTGATTATTGTTAATGGTACTCTCTCTCTCTCTCTCTCTGAATGTAATTCAGACGGGTTAAGGACATAATAAGGGCTGTCGAGGTAACTACTTCTCGGTCTGATAATTTTGAATGGTTTAACACGTTATTAATAGCATTATGGATATGAATAGTTATACCTAGTATTTCTATCCAAAAGAAATTTGTTTCTATTGTATAATTTTAAAAAAGGCAGTAGTACAAAAGGGAGTTTAAAATGTAAAACTCTGAAGTTGTGTATTACGCACTTGAACACTAATATTACTTGTATTTCGTATGGATTGTTATTTAGAGAACAATAAAAAAATACTATTTAGAAGCATTCATCTGCATTTTATCTTTAATAATATTGTTAATTTGCGTTTCTTAGAAAAATGTTTGTGTTAAAACTGTATTCACTGGTTGATTATTGTGGCCTCAAGGCTCAATATATTTTGCCGTACTCGGCTTAAGACGTTAGATATGAAATAATACATCAATGTGTTTCTTCTTTTGTCGAATCAATTACATAGAACTTTGTTTTTCTTTTATTACAATCTTTGGAACAATGATTCTTGAGAAATCTTTTTCTTTTCTGTGTTCTCCTGTTTCAATGCTACTCTCATTTTCGTTTATTATTTATTTAACTCTAGTCTTAGAGAATGGAACTATATCTGAAAAAGAAAAGAATAAATATATATCAGACGTTATTTTTATAAATTTCTTCATTCAGAGTGTATAATACATATTATTCCTCGAACTGTTTTTATTTAGTATGTTTTGTTCTTTTTTTTAGTGCCTTACATCCATTTTAAAATTCAAATTCTAAAAATGAAGCATTTAAAAATGCAAAAAATTCTTCATTTATAGAAGAACTGAATTTATTAAATGAAATGTTACATCTGTTTTCCAAATATATTTCTTCAAATAATTAAGAATAATCATTATTCAAAATTAAAATAACCAACAGAAAGTTTTTAAATGTGAGACATTATTTTTTTTAAAAAGTTTAAATTTACTTTTGAGATTATAATTGTTGATACATTATTATAACACTCAGTAATGCATAGAAACTTTACTTACCTCTGACTTTTATCTTGCTGAGGACTCGGTAGTAACTCGGTATTGTAAACGCTTTTTTCATAAATAACTGTAACTGACAGTTCAAAGCAGCAAAAGTGCCCTCCAGCAACCTCACATCTTCAGAAAAGGCCAGGTGATGAGAGAGAATGTGGGCCGCTATGAAAATTCACCCATGTTCTTTGCCTATTACTTTTGTTAACAATATGCTGTCTTTGTGTAAACTATCTTAAATTAATAAATAATTATTACACTAACGCTAATTTTATTGAACCCTACCCGAAATTACCATTTATAGTTTAATCTTTAACGTCGAAAGCAATATAATATTAAATAATTTCAATAGTATTGTGGATATTGTCTAAATATACCGTTGAAATTATTAAAACAATGCAAAAAAGTTAATAGAATACTTATACCCAATTTTTCAATAAGACATTAGTTACATTTATTTCAGTAAACTATTAAAGTATTTTCCTTCCATTCCTTGGAACTCTTTGCCAGACAAAATAAACCATAATTATAAAAATTATCGTCAATTTTATAGTAAAAAACGTATACTTTTTTAAAATAAAAGTGCTGGTCTGGTATTCTTTAGTGGCCGCGGTAGCCGAGTGGTATAGGCATCGGATCGTGGCTGGCTTTGTCACGAGTTCGATCCCAATACCACTAAAGACCCGCCGTGTAGGGCAGCGATGCACGCTAAATCTGTCGAGAGCTGAAACGTCCTCCCGTTGATGTCGTGTGGTAGTTAGGAGAGGGGGGTGCCAGCTCAGGTGTCGTCCACGTCACTTGACCATGGTTCAAAATTACGTGGTCCGTCGCCAAAAGCCCTCGTGTAGCTGAACAGTGCGACGTTAATCTTCACTCACTGGTATTCTTTAAGAAATGAAATAATCGAACATGGGCGACAACATTCTGGCAGCTACTAATTGAAAATAAGAAAATTTTTATTTATTTTTGCTGAATTAAGAAATTACTCTTCTTTCCTAAATCTAGCAAAGATATTGTGTTGACTGACATTTGTGAACCTTTAGGTCAAATAAGGAGTTGTTTCTGAAATGCGAGTTCAGATGACAATGTTCATAAATACTTAACCGATAATTAATTTTGGCAATTTTTTTCACCCATTTTGTCGTAGTCAAGCTGATTTAGCCAGCATTGTTCAATTTACACTTTATACTTTTTTTTAAATTCACGAATGAAGGGCTTAGCCTTTTTAAGAGGGAAAAACAAGGAAAACTCCCATTTAGCCAGCACTACTCTGGTTCAACGAGTTACACCCAGTGATCGGTTTGTGCTTTTCGAATTACATTGTTGGTTGAGCCTTATAAGTATGAAATATGCTTACACCTAGTTCAACTGATGTAGCTTATGATCAAGTAATGTTTCAATATATTGTCTCCAATTTTTATTATTCAATGAAAACTGAGAATGATTCTAAATATAGGAAAGCAATATTTACAATATTTCAATCTTAGGTAATATTATCTTCATGAGAAACTACGCAGCCTTTTCTATATATATATATATATATATATATATATAGTCTTTTTATTATGTAAGCATGATGCGTATCATACTTTTCTTTTATATTGGTAAGTTAAGCTATTAATGTTTAAATGCTTAAGTGTATTTAAAATACGATCTAATAAAAAGATTTTTAATAGATGAGAAATTGAATTTTAAAAAAAATAATAGTCATTTATGACAAAATAATGTTAAAAAGTATTCGTTTTTTGTAAGGAATAACATAATATAAATTACCCATACTCTGAATTTGACATCTACTTTAACGTTAAAAACTACGTCCACGTATAAAGGAATGTATGGGTAGTTAAACTCTAAAAGCTAAACTACATGGAAAGGATTGGCACAATGCCAGAAAAATAGATAAGATGAAAATGAAAAATACTATAAATTTGGAAAGACAAAAAAAAATGAGGCCATATATTTATATAAAGAAATATATATAAATAGAAGACGCAATAAGGAGCATCTCTTATATTTTTCCTCCATATTTTTGCATATAGATTTAAGTACTGCCATGGGTATAATAATATTACCATTTGAACAGAGCAATTTGACGAGTTTAATTTCTTACATTAACCATTGAGTTTCTTCTTTTCAATAAATATTGACCATTTCTGCTACACGAAATTGACCTTTTCTTCTTTTACACACACGCGCACGCACGCACGCACACACGCCCATATATATATAATATTTTCGTTTATATATTTGTGTATATGTATATATATGTGTATATATTTATTTACATATTGAATTTTTTATATTGGATTATGTGTGTGTGTGTGTGTAATAGCTTCATGAGTGGTAAGACTTTATTTACTTTTAATTATTCCATTATTAGAGGATTGATTTAAGAGCTGTTAAATTGATGAGCCATGTTCTTGTAGATGATACTCCAACTTACTTTAGATTTAGACACAAACACAAATAAAAATATCTGGACGATAATTAACGAAACACATAGCACATATAAGCAGTAGTAGACATTAACGGAACATTGTTACAAATTCAAGGCACGGTGTGAATTTTCCAGAGAATCTAGGCTTTTATAGGAAACACAAACCGGAAGTTCAAAAACTCACAGGACTCCCGAATACTTTTCTTCTGATTGGTCAAGATAATCGGATGCGGTTCGTTATGTAATTCTTAATTTAAATAATATACGCTGAGGTTTTAATTTCAGAGAGGTAAAGTTACGATTATATCCCGTCATGCGGGTAATTAACAGTTACTTATTTACGCAAAGTTCTGGAGGGTCAGAACCATTACAAATTTAAAACTTTAAAAATGAAATTAAAGTGAATTATTATTATTATTATTTTATATATATCCGTACATAACTCGGGTTTATGTGTGTTCTAGTTATATTTGAATTTATTTTTATTTATGCCCTGTTAAAAATGCGTAGTTGTGCCATCTTGTTCTTCTTAAGCAAATTACATAAAAAAAAGAAAACTATTTTATGTGCAATATATTTAACAAGATTTATTGAATGGAAAAACAACATATAAGATTATGAACTTACCGGAGTAGAAAATCTGACACTTTTTATATCGCATGCACAAATCACTGGAATGTTAGAATTAACGCATGGACCAGATTTATCTTTGAGGAAATATATTACTGCACATTACTCAAAAAGTCACAAACAATTTAGAATATTATTGTAAGTACAATACACTTTATTTAAGAGTAAATTTTTATCTCCAATTGTGCACACTTTCTCAGTATAAAGTCTGTGCCAAGAATTTGTAACGCGCAATAAAAGTGTCCCGACTCAAATACAAAAATATTGCTAACAGGTTCCCCAAAAGTTACATAAAACTCAGTCATGGATCTTTAACAAAATTTATTGAGCGATATTAAGGTTCTTTTTGTCCTTCCAAAATCTTCTCCATTTTTTTTCCTTAATTTTTTTTTATTTATTTTTTCAGAGTGGGACTAGCGCCGTTTATATTAGTGGTACACAATAAAACACATTTCTTCGCAAGCGTGAATGGAAGTAAAAAGGAAAAAAATGGAAATAAATGTGTTTTTTTTAAAGAAAAAAGCAGCAGTAAAAAAAATTAAAGAATCATTCGAAGAAGAAGAAAAATAAGAAGATAAGAGACGTATATCTCTCTCGTAAACGTGCAGGGGCTCTTTCTTCTTGTTGTTCTCTAAGTTGCGCCCGAAAGAAGGAAATGAAAAATCGCCACAATACATTTGTTATGTTTGTGCATCGATTTTCGTTCCCTACGCGTAACACTGCGCCTTCTGCAAAGCAACTTGAACACTACTAGGGCAAAAAGACAAAATTGGGGCGCTTGCGAAAATGACACAGTGGGCGCCGTGGCGTCGGGGCTCCTCCTTCTCACACCGCCCCTGCAATGGTATCCTTTTGTACGTTTGAAGAAGATACTACCCCCTCCCTTTACAAACGATTCGCCTTCCCAGTATTCAGGAATCTACTATCGCCTTAATTTTGCTAAACAAATTTTTAGAACAAATCGCTCGAAGAAATTTAAATTAGCTTCATTAAGTAGAAAAGAAATGTTTTTTGATAAGGAAATCAGACTTCTAAACCCCCTCCAAAAACAAAAACAAAAAAAGTAGTTCTAGAAGGAATTGAAAGAAAGTAAAACAGCTTTTTTAACATTAAAATGTAAACTTAATATTAATCTGTGCTAATGCATTTTTAATGCTTATTCTTTTTAATTTATTTAAACCGTTTTTAGAACATTCTGCAATAAGTATTATTATTAAGTATAAAAGCCATCTTTAACTTATCTAAACAAATTAATAATAACTGAAAAAAGAATGAAAAATATGCAAACCATATTTTGTATGTTTATAAAACATATACGAATTTCTGCTTCATTGTTTTAAGTCTAGTTTGGTAAATTTGAAAAATAAAAATATTTGTTTATTTGCAGGGAAATTAATACTCTACTTTTAATAATAATTTTTAATAATAATTTATACTAATATAAGGGTCATTTTAGAATACGGAAAATGGAAAAAATATAGGACGTTTTAGCCGAAATTGAATTATCAATTTTAACTAGTGAATTACTTCATATGCAACGTAGAGTTCATAGAGAAATTACAATTAGTATGCTTTGCATTCACACATATTATGCAAACGGAAACAATAAAAATTTCTTTAATTTCTATAATTGGAAAAATGTTGAATTACCTGATAATCCTTTTATTATATGAAATAAATGCAAATTAATTAAAATTTGCAGCAATTTTTTTAATTTAAATGAGATAAACAAAAATCAAAAGTAAAGGATTTTCTAAATTATTTATTAAATATGCAAGTTAAACATATTCAGTTTTAGAATAATTTTAGAAAATATTAAAGTTTAAAATAAATTGACAGTTAAAAACAACACGTAACGATCTCTGTGATTTTTATGTTTGGTTGATTTTTAGTGATCCTTCTTGACAGACGAATCTCATATGTAAAGATTTATCCATATCATTTTTTCTTTTCTTATTTATTGTCCATTATTATTCTAAATTAGGGACATAAAAAATCTCCAAGTATTCAGAGTTGAACGATCTAGACGCTTTCAAGACTACATAAGTGAGTTACTTCTTGTAACAGAGACTCAAATATCTGATTATTTGGGCATGTGCCTTCCTTTGTCGTGATGAAAAAATTGGCTCCTTCTCAAGAAGGAGTTCCATTCATGATTTCAAATGAATGTGCAACGTCTCTTATAAAGCTATTGAATGTATATGAATGGACGTAAAAGCCAAGTTGGCAACACGGAACTTTTTGACTATTGTCAAGTCTCAAATAACTACAAGTCTTAAGCCTAATGATTCGATAGTTTTTCTTGAAGCATCCTAAGAATTTACCGAGAAGCAACCACCAACAAATTATGAATAGCTTAAGGTATCCGACTACGATCGGAACCGTGATTTTCAAAAGCGCATAAATGGATAATTTTCATGATATTTAGTGTCACTCAGATTAGAATGCATGCATAAAATTGTTTTAAGGATATTTTGACAAAAAAAAATTTATTTAAATACAAATAATTGGCAAATAATTAACTTAGAATAACATTTTTTCCAAATGTTCTCCTTTTGTGAAAAATGCTTCTATTATAATAATATTTTGCCTGTATATAGCTCAGATCTCTGTTCAGAGGCTCAACTAGAATTTTTGAAATATATAACTTAGAAGTGGGTTTATTCATATTTTACGACAACAGAGGGGAGTAATTTCAAGAAAAAAACGCGAATAGTTATTTCAATTGGCGATAACTCTGAAAATAATGTGAATTTTTCAAAAATTCTAGTTGAGCCTCTGTAGAGAGGCTTGAGCTATATACAGGCGGAATATTATTATAATAGAATCATTTTTCACAAAAGGAGAGCATTTGGAAAAAGATTATTCTAAGTTAATTTTTTGCCAAAATATTATATTTAAATAAATTTTTTTTTTAAATTTCCTTAAAGCAATTTTATGCATGCATTCTAATCTGAGTGACACTAAATATCTTGAAAATTATCCATTTATGCGCTTTTTTAAAATCACGGTACCGAACGTAGTCGGATACTTTAACTGAATTATCACGATAATTCTTTATAGCTTATCCGAAATTTTCAATTAAATTTGAATCTATGGTACACGAAAAATTTATGAAGCAGCTCATATTACAGTAGTTCAAGTTTTAATATTTCAACATTACCAAAATAAAAAGATAATATTTTGTATAATCTTCCATTATGTTATTTTTGTAAATTTCCCAGTAATTTACGTGTTCTTTTTGCCATTAATTATATTAGTTTTTTATGTATATTTGATATTCACATACTTTTGTTTATATTTTAAAGTGCATATAATGAGAGAAAAATAATTTACAATATGGGGAGTGGTCGTGATAATTAAAAAAATTAGTACATATTGCTATAAAAATTAAATTCAGTAGCACACGTTAAGGAGGAAATTTATTTGTTCATTATACATATTTTTTTTAAAAAAAAATAGACTAATTGTCATTTAAACACGTTTAGAAAATATAGGAAGAATTAAAATTTATTATCTAATCTATATATAAATTTCATATTTTAATTTTTTAAAACAGAATAAAATACTGATGAAACAATTTAAAAGTTACCACATCATACACGTAATTTGTGGGTTAAGCAGAATTTCTGAACTTATGTTAATGTATCTGCTAAAAAAATACAAAAAAAGTTTTTTAAGCGGACATGATACGATTTTTTAAGAAAACCTTTTTTGATTTAATGGTTTTCACAACTTTTAGGGTTGCCACTTATGAATATGAATAATATAAAACAGCTTTTGTGCTCAAAATACCACAAAAAGGTAACCATTTGTTGTTTTCTAATGCCACCTGTCTGACGTAGTCAGATCGAGGCCCACGAAATTCATCATGGCAAGGGCAAGAGGTACGCCTGTCGTTGGCCTTGAGCACTATACAGGTGACAGTACGATTTAGCTCGGTGAAATTCCCCGAAAGGACGATAGATGGCGACACGACCTCTATCTCCACCTCCACAATTTCTGCATGTAAACTGAAGGGGAGGGAAATATTCTCCAGTCCCTGCACTCGTGATTAAGCCCACAAGACTACGGACCCACTGATTTAACGAGCACGTACTCCGTGTGTATTCGGAGGGTGTTTGGTGGTATCGAACCCAGGCCTTCCCGTCTGGAGTCCGATGCTCTAACCACTAGGCTACCCACGGTCCCAGGTAACCATTTAATTTTCAAAGAAAATTTTTAAAATGTACGAAGTCCTCGTACAATGATAGGCTTATACACTGGAAATTTGATTTATATGAAACAAAAGTTAGTATAGGTTTTGTGATAAGATGATACATATTCGTAAAATACATTTTTTACGAATTCTTATAGAAAATTCACAGAAAAATGTATAAATTCTAAAAATTCAACTATTTTAAAAAAATAAGTATTGCTTTGATTCAAAAAATGGATACCAGTTTTTATTTCGTATATTAATAGAAAAAATATCAAAGTATTTGGCACGATAGAAAAAAAAGTCATTGGCATTTGAAATGACGAAAAATTAGTTTTTTTTCTTTCTGAGATAAATTGGTTTTAAGTTTTTATCTGCCATTGGGATCTGAATAAAAATAAACATAAAAATTATCATAACTTTTGGTGATTTTAGCTGAAAAGCCTTCAAATTTTGGAAAATTGAAAAAAAAATGTATGCAGAATTACGTAAGACTGAATACCTGACCAGAACATCTGCTCCTGCAGAAAAGTGTCCAAGGTCAGGAAAATTGAGATAGGTACAGTAGGCCTTGGCCCTCAAGGGCTGTTGCGTCACTAAGTTTATTTTATTTTATATACAGAATAATTTAGGCTAAAAAAATTAGATTTGGTTTTTTGACTGATTTTTGTCGATTTGGTCGTATTGTGTTCCCTTATCTGAGTAGAAATGCAATATTGTTTTACAAGCATTGGTACTTTTGAATAAAGCTTAAAAGAACAAACATTTAAAAATTCATTTTAAATCTTCTGAAATCCCAGCATTTAGAGAAAAAGTAATCAAACTGACTCCCTTGATCCGCTAACAGTCGTTCCATTTAGCGAAATACATTTTGATCGCTTAACCGAAACTAAAGAGGAGAGAAATGCTAAATTCCAGTGACGTTGCCCTTTCTCGACTCTGGATGCGTTTAGGCGGAAATACCCCCAAGATCCCGTTTGTCCTCCCATTTCTCACGCTTTTCAACTCCGAATCTTCGTCCTGTCTCGTTTCGTTTTGACATCTCGAATCCACTGGCCATCTCACTCTGTCTTATTCACCCTTTTCAGTCAAGTTCTCTCTTCTCGTCTCGTTGCTTCCAGTGCCGTGCTTGCCTCTCAGGCGTATTAAAAATTGTTAAAATGAGGCTCAGCGTTATCTTGCTCCACTGCAATTACATGTGCTGAAATGTTTGTTAATTATTTGTGTCTAATTTCTCAGTGTTTATGAGGTGTAAGTTTCATTTATATGGTGGTTTTGTTATTCTTATTGATTATATCTCTCATTACGTTCTTATAAAACATGCTAAAAACTTAATTGCATTTATTGGGATACGATGTTGTCTTGTTACTTTTAAGTTACATTTGTTGTAATAATTGAGATTCGTTTGAATTCATTTTCAGTGCTTCGTGGAGTCGTAGACAAATTGTTTTTTAAATTCTTAATTTCACAGTGAAGTTCTTTCGTGAAAAATTCTTTTTGGATATTAGTCCAATATATGCTGCATATATTTTATAAGCCAATGTGCTTAATCAATGAGAAAAATAAATTCTAAACTTTTATATAATCATGTGACTCTTTATAAAACATTACTAATCAATATAATGCAGAAAATTTGTTTTAAATACAGCTGTTTATATATTTGGATTAATATGTCACTAAAATGTTTCAAGATGTGAATTGATAGTTACTCATCTTATACTACATTTCAACAAATAAAAAATTTAAGAAAAAAGGTGAAAAAATATTATGTTAATGAATTGATGCGGAAAACCTTAATATTTTTTTATATATATAGGAGTCTAATATAATTTGTAACTGTGTGTGGTTGGTTGATAAATTATTTTGTCTTGATGTAAAGAGTGTTTTTTTTCCTGGTATAGAAGTTTAAGTTGGCATTACTTTCCAAGATGGCGACCGATTTAACAGCTATCAAGTGATTTATTCTCAGTTTGGTTTGGCAATTCATCAAAACGATCAACAAGCAAGGCGTAGATTCGTCGAATGGGCCCAAAACGAGATTGCCGTTGTTCCCGATTTTCATAAGCGAATTTTGTTTAGCGATGAAGCGCACTTCTGGTTGAACGGCTACGTCAACAAACAAAACTGCCGCATTTGGAGTGAAGCTACTCCACAAGTGAATGTCGAAACACGGTTACATCCAGAAAAACTGACTGTTTGGTGCGCTTTATGGGCTGATGGAATCATTGGTCCGTACTTCTTCAAAAACGATGAAGGCCACAACGTTACAGTCAATGGTGATCAGTATAGAGCCATGATTACTAACTTTTTCATTCCTGAATTGAACAATCATGATGTCCAGAAGCTGTGGTTCCAACAAGACGCCGCAACATGTCACACAGCTTGTGCCACAATCGATTTATTGAAAGACACGTTTGGTGACCGCCTAATTTCACGTTTTGGACCTGTGAATTGGCCTCCAAGATCTTGTGATTTAACACCGCTAGACTATTTTCTGTGGGGCTATGTAAAGTCATTGGTCTATGCGGATAAGCCACAAACGCTTGACCATTTGGAAGACAACATTCGCCGTGTTATTGCCGATATACGGCCACAAATGTTGGAAAAAGTCATCGAAAATTGGACGTCCAGATTGGACTACATCCGAGCCAGCCGTGGCAGTCCTATGCCAGAAATCATATTTAAAATGTAATGCCACAAGGTTATCTTTCGAATAAAAAAATGCATGTCAATCGAATAATACATCGTTGTTTTATTGCAATTTAAATTTCTATACCTCTAAAAAAACACCCTTTAGTAACAGACATTTTTTTTAACTGATAGAAATAAGTTTGCAGAGCTCAATTTGGGACAAAAATAAATTAACTAAATATTTGTTAGAGTAATATCATGCTAAAATCATCCATCAAACCCCAAAGAAACATGAATGCTTGTGTTTTCTGACATTTTTAAGTCAAAGAAACATGTTTTGGTACTGATCAAGATAGAAAAAAATGCGAAAAAAATTCTTTTGAGGGTATATTAGTGCAAACCATTCAGCTCTTCTCATTTTTTGAAAAGCGTAACATTAGTTTGCTTGCGTAATTCTACCTAAAGAATATCATGATTTCTCTCTCTCTCTCTCTCTCTCTCTCTCTTTCTCTCTCTATAAAAAAATTCTTTTCCGTGTTTCTGTAATAAATTTATTTATACATAACCACAGTTTGGACCAATTTACATTCATGATGTGGGTAAGGCTTTGCATGAACGTGCAAAAATACATATGCAGAAAAATCCATATATCCCTCCCCCACAGTATTCATATACTAAAACTGATGAAAGGGGCTTCTTTTTTTTTCAATTCCTACTATTAGGTCACACTCTCTATATATTTATCTTGGTGGATTTTTCAATCGTTAATAAAATACATTTTAAAGCGCTCAACTGAGCTAAAATTTCAATGATTGTTTTGGATGACAATACAATAAATTAATTATAATTAATAAAAATTAATCGATTAAAACTAATTATTTAAAGAATTAGAAATACAGCCACGTTGGCATCATTTTTGGTGACTAAGCGACCCTTTTGGCGACTTGTGTCAAAACTTGAAATGGTTTTTTTCTCACGTTTTAAAGCATTCGGTTGAACTGAAGTTTTATATACACGATTGTTTTGGATGGCAATACGATACTTTAATGATAATTAATATAAATTAATTACCTCTTAATGTTGGGATTCTGTCATTTGTATATACATATTTATATTAATTGTAACTATTTAAGAAAAAGCTAAAATAAAGTTTTTCTTTGTTGATCTAATTAGGAATTGACTTGAAATTTTTTTTATATTACTTGTGTGTGTGTTTTACATCTAAATCAATATTTGTTTCCAGTGGCTATAATTTTGTATATTCGTATATATTTGAAAAATGAAATTCCTGTGTTATTTTATTCATTAATTCTTGCAAAATAATTTTTTTTATTAAAAATTTATGACTATGAATTGTAGAATTTTCATCAGAAGAACGCCGAAAAATTTATCAAAAATTAATTTTAAACAAACATAATAAAAAGTTGATGATAGGGGTTCATTTTTCATAGCTGTTCAACTCGTATGTAAAGGTAATCCATTGTTCCACTAAACATTTACCATCTTATCTAAGACCTTTTTCATTTTCATACAAAACCTGCACAAACAAATTATTGTAAGCATGGTAACTTCAATTTTTCATAATGAATCAAAATAACTTCCTACAAATTCTATCCAAGTGGTTTCTATTTCAATATTCGAGTTGTTTGATATGATTTTATAAAAAAAAAAACAGAATGCTTCTTCAACGGAGTAAGCTAGGTTATATTATTCTTTTGTTAGATTTGTTTCTTTTTAACTTCACTCTCTCTCTCTTTTATTATCTATCCATGTATTGGTTTCAAGTAACAGCACTTCTTTTTCAACGTGTTTGAGAGGGTTTTTTTGTTACAATTTTTCAAAGTAATACCATTTATTTGTAATAAGACTCTACGGAGAGTTCCCAAATAATAATAAATTAATAAGCGTGGATTTTTGTCATCTTCTCGTAATAACAAAATAAAGGAAAGAAACTAGAGAAGGAAAATAACACAAAGGAAAAGATTTGAAAAACATAAATTGAGGTACGTTGTGTATTTGAGCTAATAATGTAAAACAATTTGGTAAATATAAATATTTAAACATGATCTTTCATCTCTATTTACGTAACTAATATTTGAGTTGTTTTATTCTATTTATTCTGGTTTATATTCTACTGTTTTATTAATGAATCGCAACGGAGGAAATATCATAACATCAAATATTACGTTTTATGAGGCGTTTCAAAGAACAACATTTTAGAAGTATTGAATATCCATTCAGATATATTAAACGGAAAACTGAATTAATTTAATACTTAGAATCAATTTTTATAAGACAATTATCAAAAGTTTAATTGGAGTGTATAATTTAACACAAATATTTTCGATGTCCCATAAATTTAGAGAACAACTCAGAAAATCTCTTCTGTGAAATATTGTTAAAAAGTTTCCTTTAAAATGTTTTAAATTCACATGTAATATACTTTGTTAAGTCCTCCAACGTTTTTAGAAGTATTTCCAATATCCGTTCAGATATACTCAACGGAAAACTTTATTAATTAAATGCTTGTTGTCAGTTTTATAAGATAATTATCTAAAGTTGCTGCTCATCTGGTATAGTGGCTAGTGACGCTACTACCGTAGGGCCTGGGCTCGAATTCCGGAGAAGGCATGGATGTTTGTATTGTAATACTTCATGACTTTATATTCTTTCTTTCGTTTGTGATGTGTGCTTCATGTTTACTTCTGTAAGCCACCATGTGATACCCGTGTGGTGTATGGGGATTTATAAATGTTGTCAATAAAAACAAGTAATATAAAAAAAATAAAGTCAATTCCTACTTATAGATCAACAAAGAAAAATTTTATTTTAGCTACTTTTTATTAAATAGTTACAATTAATATAAATATGTATATACATATGACAGAATCACAACATTAAGTGGTAATTAATTTTTATTAATTATCATTAAAGTATAGTTTTGTCATCCAAAGCAATCATGTATATAAAATTTCAGTTCAACCGAATGCTTTAAAATGTGAGAAAAAAAAACTTTTCAAGTTTTGAGACAAGTCGCCAAAAGGGTCGCTAAGTTGCCAAAAAGGATGCCAACGTGACTGTATTTGTAAGTTTTTAAATAATTAGTTTTAATCAAAATTAATTTTTATTAATTTTGTAAAATTTTTGTATTGTCATCCAAAATAATCATGTATATAAAATTTCAGCTCAATTGAGGGCTTTAAAATGAATTTTATTAACGATTGAAAATTCCACCAAGATAATTAAATAAATGAATAAATACAGAGAGAGTGTGAGCTAATAGTAGGAATTGAAAAATATTTTAAGTTAGACTGTAGATAAAAAGAGTATTATTTTATTTTTTTAAAAAAAAATGTCTTTAATATCTCTTACATTCAGAAAATATCTTAGAAAATACCATCTTTGAACGATTCCGGGAAAAGTTTCGCTTAAAATGCTTTGAATCCACATGCAATAGATTATAAAGACATTTAAGCTATAGTTATTTGCTATGCCTCTAACATGGGAAAGATTATTATGTTGCGATAACTTATTTATTTTTTTTTTACTTTGAAAAAAATACTTCACTGTAACTCTTCAACTTTTCTGATATATCTTCAAACTTCTGAAGTCTTCATGTTCGAATTTTTAAGCATAAATAAGTCTTTTATTTATTCCCTATTTTGTACACATCACTCATTTCCACACAAGTTCGGACAAAATAAGAAATAATAAATTGAAACTAAAACAGGCCGCTCAAAAATTCCTTCGCTTTTGCAATTTCACCCCAAAGATTCAGGAAAAGAGTATTTTGCTGGGCAATGGAACGGGCAAGATATTTTCTCAAGTAAAAGGAGGAGGGAAAAAAGAAAGTTTCCGCAACATTCCAACCACGAAGTTTAAATTGCTCCTCCAAAACCGCTCCAGCCCCAATCTGTAGTAAAGGCACTTAAAAACGGGAAAGAGCTTCCGACTAGCGCTGGGCAATCGCTTTCTATTGGCGCTAACGTTTGGAGAAAATTGATAACCCCAGTTTAAATCGCGTCCTGTTAGAAGCTATTTGTCACAGCGTCTATTTTTGACAGGAGACTTGATAGATGCGAACAAAGCTTCAGCATTACCTCCCACCCAAACTTTCCCAATAGCCTGGATACTCTTCAACGGAATTGATAAAGGGTATAAGCTCAGATCAAAAGGAAGAACTGCTGCTGTGACTTACCAGCTCTTTCGAATTAATATTCCATTCGTTTTACTCTGAAGCGAGTAACTTAGTTATGTAGAAGTGCTTTTCATTCAGGACTTAGCAAGATTAATTATTCCAAGTGCTTCAGTCGACGACCTGATTCAAACGACGGTCGCATTTAGAATTTTGATAAATTCAAAAGATCAAAGTTGAACGGAGCTGCTGCTGTCTTTTTCATTGATGATACTGGTCACCGAATTAGTAACTGTATAGCAAATTTTATTAATGAGTTTAATAGAATAACTGCTTGAACATATTGATTGCTCTTACAAGATTAATGATGATGGACTATAGAAAGTTGAATGAACTGAGGATCTTTGATCATGTTACTATTCATATCCATTTAATTGGAGGATCAGTAACATTAAACTACTTGTAAAGTTAACGTAATTAATTAGAAAATTCCACAAACTAGTTAAATTTAAACTGATATGCTAGTGTCAAGCTATGCAAAGGAAAGTTTTACTGTTATCCTTTTTAATAAAATTTTGTGTTATGTACTGCAAAAATTTTACGCATACACGTATATATACGTAACACATTAACTTTATAAAATTTTCTTCTTGGGCATCACTTTAAATGCAATCTGAAATGAATGCAAAAAACTAAGTGAGTCCCAATCTAGCCAAATTTATCCTGAATTGGTTTTGATTTCATTTAAAATTTGATTTATTCTACAAGAAAACTAACAAAAGTACAACAGTCAGACAAACGAGGTGCAGTGGTAAACACGCGCCTTTCTTTTGTGCGTGAGGGGGGGGGGATATTGTAAGAAACACGTAGACGAAAACGCCGACGGGTTATCTCTGTGGTAAAAATGAGAAATCTGTTAGTTTATTTGGTTGAGCCCAGTAGCGTACTCAAGGGTGGAGTTTAGGGGTTCAAACCCTTCCCATGCACCAACAGATTTTTAGCTTTAGCATAAAGATTACGTCTCGTTGTGCTTTCGTCTGCGTCAAGGGTGTCAAACTCAAAGGTGAACTTGGGCCAAACAAACAAGGTTTAACTTCTAGTGGGCCTAAAGAAATCTATATTTATAGAAAAGTAAGTTTCTTTCGAATATTAGAGTTGTGGTGGATCTTTACGGAATATTCTTACTAATCCTCTTGGGGAATCTTAGGACTAGCATTCGCGCGCGTTTAATTCTTAGCCCTTCTTCTCAAGAAGAAACCCTGATATGTAGATTAGTTCGACTATATAAAGTCAGAGTTCTGTAATTGTAAAATAAAAGGAGCTGAGAAACACTGTTATGGGCGTTACGAAGGTGAGATATAATTTATTTTCACAGCTTAAGTTAAGAACGGATTTTGCCACTATGTTATATTATTGGATTGGGGAATTTATGTCAAAGATAGATTTGGTTAAATTAAATTGATTGCCCTTGTTCACTTAGGGTTTATTGCTTTCTCTATGTCACTCCTAGGACATTCACTTGTGGTTTAACTTGTTGTTGGTTAGTGAGCTTGAGGAAAAATAAATAATAATTATAATGGAAGTTTCTGGTCCTAATTTGTTTCCTCCCACACTCTTAGGTGGCCGCGGTAGCCGAGTGGTATAGGTATCGGATCGTGGCTTGCCTTGTCACGAGTCCGAGCCCAGTACCACTAAAGACCCGCCGTGTAGGGCAGCGATGCACTTTAAATCTGTCGAGAGCTGAAACGTCCTCCCGTTGGTGTGGTAGTTAGGAGAGGGGGTACCAGCTCAGGTGTCGTCCACGTCACTTGACCATGATTCAAAATTACGTGGTCCGTCGCCAAAAGCCCTCGTGTAGCTGAACAGTGCGACGTTAATATTCAATCAATCAATCAACCAACCCACACTCTTAGGTAGGCAGGACGGTGAGGGAGCTACTTCAGGGAGAAGTCGCTCACAGAGTATAATAAACATAAATAAAAGAAGAAGAAAATTTAATGTTTACGTCCTGACATTTGACATCTCTTCTCTGCTACTATTTTTCCTATTTCGCGAGAAGTGTTGATATTTTATTATATATTATTGTGTGCCGATATACTGGTCGGGTCTTAAAAATGTTCTCCGTGGGCCGTAAGTTTGACACCCCTGGTTTACGTCTTTTAGAAAGGGTAACTCCTCCCATGAAAGTAGTATGTGTACACCACTGGTTAAACCCCCAAACTCTCCCCTTGTGTACACCACTGGTTAAACCCCCAAACTCTCCCCTTGTGTACACCACTGGTTAAACCTCCAAACTCTCCCTTGTGTACACCACTGGTTAATCCTCCAAACTCTCCCCTTGTATACACCACTGGTTAAACCCCAAACTCTCCCCTTGTGTACACCACTGGTTAAACCCCAAACTCTCCCCTTGTGTACATCACTGGTTAAACCCCAAACTCTCCCCTTGTGTACACCACTGGTTAAACCCCCAAACTCCCCCCTTGTGTACACTACTGGCATGGCATGCTTTTCCATATAAGTCCTCACCTAGCTATTCAGCTTTGGGGACTGAATTAGTAAGAATTTTACATTCTCTTAATCAAAATAGGATTATTCAGAAGTATCAAAAATTTTTATTAAGTTTTATTTAGAAATACTGAAATTGCTCTTGACACTCAGAAATCAATATTTTGTGGCATCTTTTTTAATGGCATTGTGTTTTAAATCATTTAACAATCAGATTAAAATAAAAAGAATAAAACTGAAATAAGGCGTTTCATGGATAGAATGTTATTCTATGAAAGACGAGATTTATGCTTGAGAATAGTTTGATGGTTAGTTCCTCTTATTTCTATAGTATTAAGTAATAAAAATATTTTTTTATGTAGACGTAACATTCGAATCCATTAAAAAAAATACTCGTTTCAAGCACATACCCGGGGGTGATTCCGCCAAAGAAAAGCATACAATTCTGCATTGTCCTGGCTTTTACTCGGCATTGTGTATGGATATGGATAAATGTCATACTTTTAAAAGCTATTACATTCTAAAAAGTAAAGCATGGGCCTCTGACAGAGCACACAGTGCTTGCGGGGTTATAGAGGATCGATAGTTCAAAGAATGTTTTACAAACACGTCGTCTTGTGTTGCTTTCCAGTTTCCTAAAAAGACGGAAAGATAGAAAAGATTTCAGGGTAAATATTGGTTGAAACTATAGTTGAAGAAGGCATCTCTCTCTCTCTTGTAGTACATGTGACTTCCCTCATCTTCTGGTGCATTAAAAAACCCTCTTGAGCAAGTAAGAAGGAGGAATGCTCAATGGAAAATATAGATGAATTTTCTTGATCTGGAATATAAATGATTTATGCATTCGGAGTTTGTTTTTTCCTCATTATACAGATGATTGAAAAAGTCTCTTAACGATTTTTTCTTCTGCATTATTGCATAATGCATATAAATAAAAATAATTTTATTTTGATTATAGTAATTAAGTATGAATTACTTACAATTGTTACGAATTATTGTACAAAAGTAAGTAAAAAGTTTGGAATGTAGGTGTTATATATATATATATATATATATATATATATATATATATATACAGTGGGTTATCAGTTAACGAACACTTTCAAGAAAGATTTTTTTGTGTTTGAACAACGAACTCATATTCGGAGGTGATCAGGGATACACCCCTGAAATTATGGATGAAATTTTGACAACTGCTAGAGATCTGGAATTAGAGGTGAACGAGGATGACATAGAAGAGCTCATAATGGGACATGAAAATGAACTGACGACAGAAGAACTCCAAGAAATTTTGAATGAAGAACATCAAGAAACACAGCGAAATGTGTCTCCTTCTGAGCAAGAGGAAGACGCAAGAAGACCAATGCCGACATCTGCCGTTAAAGATCTTTTGAAAAAGTGAGCGGACGTCAGAGCAATGATCTTAGAATGGCACCCAAGGGTTGGGGATCTTTGCAACAGCAATGCTATTAATTACTTCTGGAAAATCCTGAAAAAGAGAGAAAAGCAATCGACATTGGACATGTTCTTCAACGCCCCATAAGCAAAAAATGAAAAAGACTGATTAATATGCGAGACTATATGTATGCATTATTTTTAAAAAAAAACTTATTAAGAAATTATACACTTTTTAAAATTTAATTTTTAGGGTCTCCAGACCGAATTAATCGATTTCACATAGAAGTCTATGGTGAATCGATGATCGGTTAACGAACAATTCGGATAGCGAACATAGTTTTGGAACGGATTATGTTCGTTAACCGATCACCGACTGTATATATATATATATATATATATATATATATATATATATATATATATATATATATATATATATATATATATATATATATATATATATATTATTTTGATAATATATATATACATATTATTTTGATAATATATATATATATATATATATATATATATATATATTTATATATTATCAACGTTTTTTCTTTATTATTATTATTTCTATTGGGCTGCGGATTGGTGTTTTACCATTGCAGACCTAGTACATTCTGCTTAAGCTGGTATCTCTTTTTAGTGCGGCACCATATAGGCTGATACCAATCACCCCGAAAGTAGTTTTGACACCCAGTTTCCTCCCTAGAGGGAGACATCTGAGCTCTGACGATGCGAACTTGTACTAGGATTTATTTTTGCCGAGAGCACCCAAACCAAACAGACACTCTATGGATCTATTTCATGTCGTATAATCATACAACATGGACGCTGTCGATTTTCTGCATCATGAAAATCCACCCGACTTGGGCCGGGGCTGAACCCGTAACCTTAGGTACAGAGAGCCAGCGACAAACTAACCACGCCACCTACCCGGTTTTTATCAAAATGTAGTACGGTAGATATATATCTATACATATATGAGAAAAGCGACTCACTCACTCAATAATTCACTATTAGACTGAAAATATTAAACCTAAAGACTTGAAATTTGGCTGATATGCCTCTTTTGTAGAGTAGAGATCTGCTTTTTGCGGAAATCAAGTCCCGAAGGTGGTTGCGGTGGCGTTGTAAATAAAAATTTTCGTTTTTGAACTATTCGACATACCAACCTAAAATTTGCCAAGCATCCTTCTTTTGCTTATTTAAGCTCCGTGGAAAACGAGTCTCGTATAAATGGATTCCTTGCAGCTGTTGCAGGGATTACGGGGATACACTGGCCTCAAAAAGTTAAGGTACAACCGAGTTTTTGTGTCTAATTTGCAAATGAATGAATGTAGAAACAAAAAATTTGGAGGATATGTGCCTTAAATAGTTTTTTATTGAATGCGTCATAGAAATTTGTATAAGTGTATTGCAAAAACGATTTATAACAAAAAAAGCAATCTCTGCGGAAAAGTCCATTCTTGGAGAAAACAGCACATCACAGTGTTATGTGGTAAAATGACATAAAAACAATACAAAAATGGGTTCTAATAAGGAATGTGTCCACCCCTAACTTGAATGCATTGGCGGCATCGATTTCCCATGCTGTTTATTAAGTTGTCGGACACCGGAATAGGAAGCGAAGACCAGACACAGAGTAAGCCTTGTTTCAGCTCATGTAACGACCTTGGAGGAGGATTAAAAGCAGCAACCTCTCTGCCAAGATAGTCCCAAAGATGTTCTATCGGATTCAGGTCTCGAGATCGAGCTGGCCATTCCATTCGTTCCAAACCGTGATCCTCCAGATACTCCTCAACAATCCGAGCTCGGTGAGGTCGTGCATTATCATCCATCAGAATGAAGTCGTTACCAATAGCAGCAGCATATGGGCGGACATATGGATCAAGGATCTCATCCCGATATCTAAGACCAGTTACGGTTCCTCCATGGAACACATGCAGGTCAGTGTGGCCACCGAGCGAGATCCCTGCCCAAACCAGGATTCCACCACCTCTATAACTGTGTCTTTCAACAGTGTTGGATTGATGGTATCTAGTGCGCTGTTCCCTCCAGATCAGTAGACGCCCTGAATCACTCTCTATTGTAAATCTGGACTCGTCTGTGAACAGCACAGAAGCCCATTGTTGCTGCGTCCAAGAAACATGTTCTCTTGCCCAGCATAAGCGGTTCCTTCGCTGTCGTCCGTTGAGGGGAACGCACACAACTGGTCTTCTTGCATACAGACCTGCATTGTGAAGACGATTTCGCACCGTAGTAGCGGAGATTCTTCTTCCTGATGCTTGAAAGTGGTCTGCAACGAGCTGCGGCACAGTAGTGGTTCTTCTCCTTCGTGCCGAAAGAGCTAGAAAACGGTCTTCTGCAGGTGTTGTAGCTAGTGGTCGGCCTGGAACAGGTCTTCTGGACACAGAATCTTCGGATTGGTATTGATCCCAAAGTCGCTGAACAACACTACGAGACACATTGAGACGTATAGCAGCATCAGCCTGCGACAATCCCATTTCCATCCATCCAACTGCCCGCCACCTTAACGAATTGGGTAAACGACGTCTCCGAGAAATTTTCTAAACTCTATTGACTATTGTCACCGAAACTGCCAACAACTGTTGAAAATCAACACAACTTACACACAAAAGTACGAAAGCTTGATATTTGCATATTTTTCTCTCACTCATAAATATACGTTCTTTTCTATAAAATAAAAGTTGTAGCAATCGTTTTTGCATTAATGTTTTTAAAGTTCGTTATTATCATTCATGTAAACTATGCATTTTATTGTTACTGCCATTTTTTTTATGGTGAGCTTCGAAAAACATGTTGTACCTTAACTTTTTGAGGCCAGTGTATTATAAATTGAAAAAAATCCCGTCTTTAAACTATTAGACCCATAAATGATACTCTAAAAATGTGTTTTGCGGAAATCGGCTCAGATGAGTAGGAATACAGAAACGTAAATGACAAATATACTTGGTGTTATTATTTCATATGCCACTTGATCTCGAATGCGTCAGATACAGGCCCACGAAATTCATCATGGCAAGGGGCTAGATGTACGCCTGTCATCAGCCGTAGCCTTGAGCACCATACAGGTGACAGAACGATTTAGCTCGGTTCCACCACAATTTTGAGGGAGAATACCCTGGGGTTGTCAAGGCCTCCCACCTCACAGGAGGACTTTCGGCTATTTAGAATCCCCCCATGCTGGAAAGACACTATATATTTACAAACATCCATGCCTTCTCCGGTACTCGAATCCAGGACCTACGGCACAAAAGTCAGCGTCGCTAACCACTATACTGGACGGGCGACTACTTTACTTTCATTATAGAAATCAAGAGTCCTGTTCTTTCTAAATCAAGAGGAGGGCCTAAAAATATGTCTGTTGTACAAACGAAAGCTTAACGATAAAGCTCAGAAATCAATCGGCTTACAACATACAGTGAAGTGGGCAGGCAACAACTAGTATTAAATAAATGCTGAAAATGAAACTTTTGGTAAAGGATTCTCTTTTTCTTCTCCGTCAAGACGGCAGGCAATATCCTATTGCACTCCAATTTGAAAAATGAAAGTATTTTTCATTTTTCACATTCTAAGAGGTTATTAATTACGTTTTGTAATTGGATGACTTTTTACAATATATCGTGCTCCATAAACCTATTTATTCGGGGTTTATTGATTTATTTGACACCTACAACATCTTTGTCCCTAGTCCCCAGCGTTTTGTTAAAATCTCTATTCGGTTGAGCAATGGACTATTAACAGCTATTAAGAGGATATTGTTACCATTTAGTGAGTGTGGTAATTCTATACGGTGTTGTAATTTAGTATATGAAGTTATTTTCGAGGCGAAAATGAATGCATGAAACTTTAAACTATAATGATAGAACTGACCGGAAGTGTTTAATAATTTTATACAATGTGTTCAGTTTAAATAAGAAAGTGATATACAAAAAGGATATACGTGTTAATGTATTCTGTCTTTTTTGTTCTCATCTTTCAAAATAATGTTTCCCCCTTTATGATATAATTTAGTTGGTCCTGTCATTTCATGGGTGGCCATGGTTCGGGCCCATAAAGATGTTTTATGAAAAATATCTCTCCCCCCCTCCAATACGCTTGTATTTCTAAATTATGAAATAAAAGGTTAAGTCACACATTTTTAAAAATGTGACTTAACCTTCATGAGAGATGGCATGTAGGTAAATTTATTTTTAAATCTTTTAAGTTTTGAGGTAGCCACCATAGCCTACTGGTTACGAACTTATAATTAGCTTGCGCGATGTAATGGCTTACTGGTGCGAACTGGTTTACACGATAGCCGGCCTACAAACTTATGTTCGGCGTGTCAAGATTTCGAGTCCTAATGCCACTGAAGACCCACCATGTAGAGGGGCTGATATACGTTAAATCTGTCTAACCTCGAAGTCCTCCCATTGGTATGGTGGGGTAGTTAGAGGGGTGCCATTTCAGGAAGAGGTCCTTGACCATTATTGTTCGTGTTGGTCAAAAGTGCGACGTTAATAAACACTGAGGGAGTATATTTTGGTTTCATTTTAAAAGAGAAAATATTACAATAAAATAAATCAGATAATTAACTAAGCAAATACGAAAATGCATTGTAAAAATCTGAACATTTTCATTGCATCGACCTCTTCAATGTGATAAATGGAAAGTTTATTTTTTTTTCTACAAAATGTACGCGAAAAGTTTTTATTTAGTTAAGGTAAAGTTGAATGATCGAAAAGAAAGAAACTCCTACTCTTAATCCTACATACACTTGAACATTTAACTAAAAGTTTTTAAATGGCTTAAATCATAGGTGTGAAAAAGGAAGGTTTTATTTCCTTTTCAAATCGTTTTGAATTTTCTTTTTTCAAACTGGAAAATGCTATTATTTATTTATACGTCTTCAGATTTTTTTTCAATGTGTTTTGAAACTGATGTGGGTTGTAAATTCAAAGCTAAATTCGACTGTTCACTGTGTAAAAAATGGTTCAAATTCTAGATAAATCAATTTGAATGTTCGATTTAGAATATACTGTATAAAACTTTATCTATCTTTATAAATATTTGTGTATGGTGATTACAGTAACAAAAAATTTATAGTAAGATCTAAGCCTTTCTAAATAAAGTCAGTCTACATACGGCAATGTGATGTTTGCCAGAAAAAATAGGTTTATCCCTTCAAGTATTAAAATAAGTTAGCTGTAAATATAATAATTACATTAAACAGTTTTTATCTACTGTAATCTGTGTGTGTAACATCATTCTGTAAACTTTTCACATTTAAAGCATGCCAAATAAGAATGGCCCGACCAAAAATAAATTTGAGCAATTTCTATTATCCTACAGCTGGAAAATTACAGAGTTTCTCAAACATTTAAAAAACATTATTACTAACTTTTATGCATGTGTTTCGTTTCTGAAGTAAAATCCTATTTATCACTTTACGCGACCAAAATTTTTTCTTAAAACTTAGTTTTTTTTGTGTGTGTAATTTAGGTACCATTTTTTTCATGCATTAAACACTTGAATTATTATGCTATAAAAACTTCAAATTATATTTTTTTATCGGAAGTTAGGAATAAACACTGAGTTACCGATTTTATCTATCTCTTAAATCATCTGGTTACGCCCAACAAGGACACGTTTAGCAACTTTTGTCATTTTGTAGGTGGAATTACAGAGCTCTTCATGCCATCATCAACAAACTTTTATAGAAAATTATTGCGTTATTCGTACGTTTTTGTGCGAACTGTTGTACATTTGTCTCTAAATGAAACGCGCGTAGGTGTAGATTTTGGGTGTAACAGTTAAGTGCTAAAACTTTTTTTTTTCCAAAAAAATGCTGGAGTGACTAAACTTTTCCGCCAACATCATTTACATTTTTAAACAGTCACTTCATCCAGTGATTCTGGAAAATATGGGTGTGCGAGTCAACTTAAGAACTCTTGATATACGGTGTTATCTGAGAATAACATTTGAGCAACTTTTAAAACCGTTGTATCATTTTCCTATTATTTTTTCAACTCTACACTCCGATTTGTCAAATCCGGCGTATAACACTAACCCATACTTTAAATCAGCATTTTTTTAATTTTCATGTATATTCGCCGTTTAACGCGTACCCGTATTTTTACCAAGAACGAGAAATGTGCGTGTACAATGCTGGTATGTTTTTAAGCCTATTTATTCGATGTATTATCCCAGGAATTTGGAAAAATAATATACTTTTAGAATAAGAATCCTTTAAATTTATTTCGTTTCTTTCAAATAAACAGTATTTCGATCTATGTAGAAGTATAATTTTTCTTATGCTCGTCTCCTTTTCTTTTTGGAAACTATCATTTTTTTATATCAGGCGTATAACGCTCACACCCGTAAATTTCGATCTCATTTTTTGTGTTAAAAGTGTCCGTTATATATTTTATGGTACATATTTTATGAAAACGAGTCACATAAAAGAAATAATAGTAAATAAATTCTCGAAACGAAAAACACAAACTTAAAGGTAAAACTAGTTTACATATAAATTAATCAAGATCGTTTTTATAAAGTTGATGAAAACTCTTGTATGCAATAAATGCATATTCTTTTAAAATGCCATCTCAGAATGGAAACTCTTGATGAATAAAGTAACCACACAGTGGTGTAACGTACACTCGCGCATCGAGGGGAGGGGGAAGGGGGCACCTTCGTACGGTTTGTAAGATTCGGCTTGGAACCCAAAACTGACTTTGTAGGGGAGGAGAGCCCCAATATTCTCCGTTTTGCCACTGGAAGTGACTGTATATTCCGGTGTATAATGCACACACTCTTAACACAAAAAATAAGACAGAAATTTACGAGTACCCCCATATTATAATAGATAGCTTTAAAAATAATGAAAAGATAAGGATTAAAAAAATTAGCTTTTCATATAGATCTAAATATTGTTCATTTAAAAAGAATTACATACCTATAAACTTTGAACAATGAGAAATATCTAATAAATTTTGTCATTCCTATTCTTTTCTTGTGCTTTAGGATGGTAGTTTTAGATGTATACAAATGCTCAAAAGCCAGGGATAGTACTTCAAATAGATGAATTCAAAAGATAAGAGGCATTGCGCATGCACATTTCAAGTTCCTTTGTAAAAAGAAGGGGGCATGTTATACGGCAAATATACCAAAAACTTTTTTAAAAGAGCAGTTTGAAAGAACAGGTGCGAGTTATATACGCCGGAATATACGGTAATCAGCATAATGAATTACAAAAATTGTTGACTGAGTATGAGGAAACTGAAATAAACAATTATGCTAAAAAGTAAACAAAAATACAACTGAAAATGACAATATTTTTAAAAGGTTTGATGTCGTACTAAATGGGGAGAAATCAGATAAAAATGTTTACTAGAATGTGAAAAAAAATTAGCGTGAGAGTAAACATCTTTCTCGTCTTTGAATGCCATTGCATCAGTGGCGCACACGGGGTGTGTCCTAGGGGTCCAGACCCCCCAAGCCCTTGTTTTTTTTCCGATTGATTATAATTCTTATATAATACTTAAAATTTAATTAAGTATTAGTTATTAAAAATTATTTTTATCAATTAATGGTAATTATTTATTCAATAATTAGTTTTTTAATGTTTTTTGTTCCCGAAAATCAACAAAATCAAAAGGAGCATGATACAAGAATGGTGGACTTTCAACCCTGGACACCCCCCTTGAAAAATTCCTGTGTGCGCTACTGCATTGCATTCATTATACGTACATAACGAATTCAAATTCAAGATATTTTAGCTGTATTATATAAAAATGCAGTTGCATTTTGTTTTAAAAAAATTCTATTTGTCATACACAACGAATGATTTATACTTTAAAATATTATAAAGATATTTTCCAATTGACTTTTTCTGGATAATTTTTTTTCTCGACCCTTTTCACGGGGAAAAAAAAAAAATGTATGATCGATGCAAAATAATCAATTAGAAAACTTTTACACCCTTTTCTCCCTAAAAGCGAACAATGTGATTAATGCCCATCTCAAACAAAAGATGGTTCAATGATGCTCCCCAATTTTTCAAATGATCGGGTCCAGTTCCTTCTTCCCATTGCTTCCTATTAGAAATGTAACGGTCCATTGTGAGCATCTGAGGGAAGGGGACCCGAAAGAAGACAAAAGATGGGGAACAAATGAGGTAAATAATCTTAGGATCGAGCGACAAAAGAAGGAATTTTCGATCACTTTCGCCAAAAGGGAAGAAGAAACTATCTCTATCAATCTTTCTGTCCTTTGCTTAAAGCTTTATTTATTTATGCAAGTGCCGTAAGAGGATTGAGTTGCGTTTCCCGATCTCTTTTGCCGGGGTGAACGCAATTTCAATTTGGGTCGTAATTGTTAAGGCCAGATGAAAAAAAGTTCTCGATTTCCGAGAGATGGGGTACCTTCGGATTGTACTACAAAAGCAAGGGTTAGATTGGTCTTTTATTGAAATGCTGGATTAGTTTTTAGAACGAAGTGGTTTCTTTCAGAGTTTGCTGCGATATCTTCAGGAAATATTGGTGGAATAACAAGTTTGGGCAAATAGTGCAATTTTTTTTTTATTTTCGTCCTTGTTGAAAAGTTGGAGTTACATTTGGTGTTTGATGAATTGTTGAAAAGATTTTCTTGTAGGAAAGGAATCGTTCTTGTTTGTAGTTTTTGTGTGAGTATGTTTCATAAGTTTTTGGATTGTACTGATCGAACAAATTAACTGTTTAACGATCGCTTAGGAGGATTATTAATTGATTCTCTATAAACATAAATATTATCTTCATAGGGGAAATCAATTTGGATAGTCTTATTTACTGAATTGTGATATTTTTTATCCAATGGTTTACTTATATCGTACTTTATTTCTGAAATCTGCTAAAAATATTAATAGAATGAGAAAGGCAATATTATCGAAATTAAGTAATTGATCTTTTTTCCTCAATCTTATAAATTAGCTAAAATCTTCGTTGGGGCTTGATAAAATTTATCGTTAGTTATTTTTATTTATTTTGCAAGTACATTGCTTCTTATTTGTATATTTAATTTGAATATCAATTTTAGATCGTAATATCAAAAAGACACAAATAACGTTTGATTTTTGATGAATAGATGATTTATAAAGATTAATATAATTTTTCATTCTGATTTAGATGTCTGTATTTTTTTTTAAAAAGGAGTGATTTTTCTCTAGATGTAGTTATATACGTAATCTAAAAATATTTCTTAAATAGAAATATTTTCTGTGTATTATGAGATCTATTATTTATTGTTCTTAAAACTGTAATTATTTTGCTGATATTAAACCAAGCTGTGTGTTACACATGTACTGGGAAGCAATCATATAGTTTGTTTTTTATACATTTTATAAAAACTTTTTGTACTACTACTTCAAAAATTTGTACTTCCTTTTGTACTTCGAAAATTTTTTTCATATTGTTACATAAAAACAATGAATCTTTTAAACGGATTCGAATTCCATTCCGGATTTCAATTCCATTTTGAAGCTAGGTTTATAGAAATAATTATTATAGCCTTCTTCTTAAACTCGTATAATTCGATTAATATGGTCCAATAATGTTTTTAAAGAAACGTGGTTGCATTTTATAGAATAGAATAACTAAATGTATTCTCTACTAATATATATATAATCCAAGGTACAAATATATATATATGTCAGGTTTTAAAAGTTTAGATTCAAAATTAAGTAAGTAATAAATGAAAATAGAGCGAACTCTTTACCATCGCGTAAGGATTTGTGGGTAAATAAGCCTGTTTAAAGGTAGAGTGAGCGCTGACGAAGAAGAACGCATACTCGAAAAGTCTTAGCTGGTAACACCTCGCCGAGATGTTGTCTTTTGTACCATCCGGTTGCGCGCCAAAGGGCCGCCATGTTGGATTTTATGTGATTGAAGCGAAATAAAGACGTTCTTATTGAGATGATGCCCTCCTCATTTTACCAGCAGGCCTGGGGCCTGACATATATATATTTCAACATTCATTTTTATTGAAACTAATGTCACAGTCTAACAAAAGGTTGTTATTAAAGTTTGAGGCGAAGTTTTTAAATATTATTTATTTGTTATGCAAGTTTCATCGAGTTTTTGATTGACTTAATTTATAATGATACTTTTCTTTCATGTATGAGTTAAAATGTGTAATTTTCCAATATGTTTGTATTATGAGGATATAACAAAAATACACAGTAACGTAATTCATCCACTAAACACTTCTTTATATCTTAAGGATTTTCTCCAAAGTTAGTGACTTTTCCAAGGTTTTAAAATAGATTTAATTTTATTTTTATAAAGCATAGCTGTTTATTTTTTCTTGTAGTTTTTCGTCTTTGTAATTTAGTTTTTTCCGCATTTTATTTAAATTTTATTAAATCAATTTATCTATTACATTGTGTAACTGAATAACTGTTGAGTATAAGGGTGTAGGAAATTCGTAAGTATTTGTCAAGGAATGTTGAAGTTTTATTTCGAGCACTAACTTAACTTCAAAGGCAAGGACAAACTGAATTAGAGTAAAATTCGTAATAATAAGAGTCACAAAATTTGTTCATCGGCGAAATTAGCATGTTTCATACTAAGTGAGAAACATATATCATGCTTTGAAAGTGTCAAAAGAGCTCAGAAATATCGAGGGGGAGAAATGACTGGTTAATGGAAACTTGAAACAATTCTTTAAATGTCCGATATTTATAGCTATGCAGTTCAAGGAGAAATATCCAGGTTTATATATTTTAGGAAATATTTGCTGGATATACTTAGAAAACCGCTTCAAGGAAAACACATTCCTACTGTCCCTTTGTTGTCATCTTTCGCGAATAATATTATATTGGTTTCAGAGAAAAATATTTTTGGAAGTTTGTACAAATGGTAATATTTCAAAACTCCAAATTGGCATTGATGGATAGAATTATAGTGAATGTGTTCTAAAAACATATTTAGTTGCAGTATGTAGTTTCGATTAAATATTCTCGACTAGAAATAGAATGGTTGAAGGATCTAAATATTCAAGAATTCTAGCGGTTATATTGTAAAATGTTTGCAAATATTCTAAAATCGAACATAAAATATATGGTTTAATCATTCATAGAATGAAACAATTTAAGTACCGTATATTCCAGCGTATTACGTGCACCTGTACAATCAAACTACATTTTTTAAAGTTTTAGATGTATTCGCCACACACCTCCTTTTTTAAAAAAAATACCTGAATTGTACATATGCAGCGTGCTTATGCTTTGAAAACAGTTATTCGAAATATTATACCAAGCTTTTAAGCAACGGTATCTTCTCGAACTAAAACCTTAAATACCAAGAAAAGAGAAGGATGTGGATGTTAGAAGGGAGGAAAAACCTCTACAAAAGAAGGCCAAATGTGTCATGCCAGTCTAGACATTGTATATGAGTGGACAATAAATACATGGAATGAAATGAAACCTGAATTAATTCAAAAATCATTTAGCATATACAATGTAACAATTTATATCAGGTGTATAACGCGCGCCCGTAAATTTCGATCCTATTTTTGGTTTCAAAAGTGCGCGTTAAACGCCGGAATATATTATATTCGTTTTTTTAAGCGATGAAGTATAAGAATAGGCAGAAATAACAATTCCCATCTTTGTTTATTAGTTTTGAAATTTGCATATTCCATTAGAGACTACATATCGTACAGCTCCTAATAAATTATCAGCACGGCTGACCTCAATGGAATAACAAATAATACTAATCAACGTTACTACGTTATTTGTTTGCTAAAAACAAAGCCAATACCATGCATACATTGGATTAAATTTTCTCCAAATGGCAAATGTCACTTACGCTATTACAGAAATATCCAGAATTAGAACTCAACTTAAGTAAATTTAGCGTTCGATATCTGTATTTATTCTCATGAATGAAATGGGCAATGGGTAAATATATGTTTGAAACAATCATTATGTGTTGGACAGAGTACTTACATTACAACTAGCTAACAGCCCGCATTACGAATAAAGCTATTGCACAGACACCCATGCTTATAATCTCTTATGCATCCGTCGTTACCATAGCAGCGGGTTATTGTATACTCGAAAGGGATATTTGCCTGCACGCTAGCCACCAAAATGTTACTTGTCAATGTGTGGCTAGACGTTGCTGACTGCACATTACCAATTCGCGTGCGTGATCACGTGATAACTGGATGAGAAAATTATCAATTGAATATGGACAAACGATAATAAGATAAATCCATTATCTCTGACATTGACGAGAATTCCTGTGGGAACTCGGACGGGGGTCTAAATAACGCTTCACGCAATGCTAAGGTAAGAAGCGAAAAAGGACTTCTAATAGAAATTTGGACTAGTCCAGCTGAGGGAATGTATAGTTAAAGGAAATCAATGCAACATCCATCGGTTCAGAGAACTCCAATATCCGCTACCTCGTTAACAGTAAAATTTAGTTATCTTAATCCAGATTTTTCCCTCCAGAACTCCCCCCCCCCTTTTTTTTTAGGGAAGAGCCTTATTCACCCGTATTTTTCTCTGTTCTATCTTAATATTGGATCTAATGAAGGAATCGTTATCTTAGGAAAAAGTGAATGAATTACAAATAAGCATTTCTAGAAATCATTTCCGTGGAGCAGCTACGGAAAAAAAGAGAAGAAATATCGACTTATCTACTGAAAGCGATGACGCAAAGAATAATAAAGTTTCTTTTTCTTGGCATTAAATCTAATAAAAAGATGCTCCGGATAAGTATTATTAATGGAGCCTAACTTATTAAAGGTATCCTGCTAATTTGTTTGTAATTTTGATTAATGATTTTTTATCTTTAAAAAAAGAGAGAAAAAATGAAAGGAATAGATATATATAGAAATTTAGTCGCAATCAATAAAATTTCGAAAAATGTAGTTTTAGAATAACTGTGCCTCGTAGTTGATTTAGAGTACTTGTTTTCATTTTTGAGTATTTTAAAACTAAATGATGAGCAAATTTTATTTGAAGCTCAAGTTCAGAATAATTTTGTTACTTTTTTATTAAATTTTAAAAGGAAAACGTATACTTTGTACTTCGTTTATTTTCATAATTTATATATATATATGTTCTAATACAATTATTAAACCAATATACATGTATTCATGAATTTTATGCTATAGTATTTTTATTTCTAAATCTCTAATGGAGTTTTAATATTCAAATTTTTTTTAAAAAATTGTATTTTCCATCATGAAAGAGCAGCTAGCATACCATCTTTATTAATCGAAATTTTAAATGTTTACAACAGTGTTCGGGAATTATTAATTTAATCCCGGGTTTCTAAGCGTTATAGTTAAAAAAATTAAGACGAATACTGTAAAAAAAGAACATTTAAAAGAATACAGAATCAAAAATCAAGTTTAATTTATATACCTCACAGGTGCTCTGTGTGTGAAACCTTGGTTACATGGCATGCATCAATTCGATAGCCCAACTTCTGCCACTCTACTCAACATGGTTACTAGCAACGTTATTGACAACACGTGTTGTCCTTTTTGTGTTATCCGAAAACTTGATCCTTTACATAGGACCAAGTTTTCGTACCCTCTTTGCCGCATGTTGTAGCAAATGCAAATGAAAGGATAACATGAGCTGTCAATAATTATTAATAGTGCCATATTGAGAAGAGTGTGGCAGGAGTTGGGCTGTCAAATTGATGCATGTCATGTAACCAAGATTTCGCACTCAGAACACCTGTAACGTATATAAATAGAACTTGAACTGATTCTGTATTCTTTTAAACGTTCTTTTTTACAACATTCGTCTTACTTTTTTTACTAAAGTGCTTTAAACCCCTGGAGGGAATTATTAATAACCTTATATTATTACAGAATAACACATAATTCTCTCTCTCTCGGAAGTATTTTCAAATTTCTAATGCTCTAAATTTTTTTTTTTTTTTGGAATAAAAAAATTAGAAAAAAAGTCACTTTTTTTTTGTAAATTACTTAAAATTGCACGGGAAAAATACCGGAAAAAATTTATTTTTTTAATCAGAATATATATTTAATCTTGTCTTTTTTAAAAGGTGTTTTTTGTATACAAGGATACGTTATTCAGGTCACATGGTTGTCTGAGATGATTGAACTACTCCAAATTTATTTTACATAAAAAAAAATATCAAACAGAAATAATAAGCATGCTGTTTCCATCATAATAAATTTATTTGATAAACAACATGTATTTTTTAACATTTTTTTTTATTAAATTGTCACATCCAAATTGTCAAAACTGAAACAAACAGCGTACATCTAATTTATGACGATCGCAACTCTTTGTTCTTAATTGCCTTTATTTGTCTCTGTTCCCCTTTTATTTTAGCATTACATAGCATTTTTACTTTTCCATTTCACTCATCGATTTATTCGACATTAGCTTTACTCTCAGAAGGAAAAACATCAAAGACTTCCTTTGGGTCCCGACACACTTTCACAAAACAAATGTATAAACAGAAGCATCTTCAATTTTTTCTGTTATCTCCAATTTCTTTTCCTTTCCATCTCCTAAGTTGGGTGGGACGACAAAAACTTCCAAAGAACGAAAAAACATATCAACTGACCCCTTCATCCCCTAGTAAAATAGTCTTCGTTTGTGTCTTGAAGAAGTTTTCAGTCTTCCATTCGCTTTTAATTGCTCCCTTAAGGAATGGACGGGATGTATCGATCGAAAAGGCATCAGATAACACTAGGAAAGTTTACTCACACTCTTCCCTCTAAAAGCTTTCATACCCCTTGATGACATAATAGGGAAAATGGTGTAGATTCCAGAGGTCTAAGAGCTCCAAATATTGTTTAGTGATGACGCCATTTTGTATGTTTCCATCGGCTAAGCTGTTCGTTCAATCCATTGCCATTTAAGCGAAAAGGAAATTCTGTATTTATTCCAGATAAATACGTAGAATGTGGATGGCAATTAAAAGAAATTAAATATTTTTGTGTAATTGTCTCGAACTGTTGCTAATCTTCGAGTTTGATTTAGAAAGTATTGTTTGATCATGAAATGCATTTAGGTTATATATGTCGCAGGAAAATTATGAAATTAGGAATTTCTTTAAATCTCTAAAGGAGATGATCAATTGATGGGAGACGTTAAAATAACGCCTCTTCTAGGTCATAAAAGTAAGGGATTTGAACAAGTCGCTGAACTGTTTCAGTGAAATGATGAAATAATATTGTCAAAAGTTTAAAAATGCTTATTTAACAAATAGGGTGCATTATTAAACGTAGAAGTAAGTAATACAATATTTAATGAAATACAAATTATTTATTCGGAACTAATTAACAAATAACTAGAAAATTAGGCTGGAATTTTTTGATGTGTAACATCTTTCCTCTCGGTTGCTTACACTCTGAAATATCAATCCCTTTCTTAATCCTCTGGTGCCATTTTTTTAAAGAAATGGGGTTGATATTTAGGGGATCGATAGTACTACCTGTATGGTTAGGTAGTACAAGGACTCGACCCCCAGGTGTCTTCCCGCCCCCTAGGCAGCACTTTGCCAATGCAAATCATGACTAGTTCATTTAACTGAAATACATAGTTCAGGGATTTGATAAAATCACTTACTTTCATCAGGAAAATGACCATGAAGAGATGTTATTTTAACAACTCGCGTCAATTGATCCTCTCCTTTAGGGATTTGATGAATTTCCTAATTACATCATTTTCCTGCGACATATACATGTATGAAATATTTTGGACTTGGTTGAAAATATTTTTTGGATTAAGATTATACAAGTTGGACCCCGATTTATAACAAATTCATCGGGACCGAATATTTTGTTCGTTAAGTCGGGTCATTCATTATATCGGAGGGGGGGGGGACAAAATACAATTTTTTGTACTTACTTTTTGAAAATTTTATAAACAGCTACACAAAAAATATCCATAGTTAGAGATTCACTTTTATTCAACACTTTTAATACAACAGCTAAAACTACTAATAGTGAATTATTACGCACTAGGTAATTAGAAATTTTAAAATACTGAGTAACAGATGTTTGACAATCTTTTCCATTGCTGACTCGAAATAGTTCTTTTTTCGACTTAATGCAAAGAAAAAATACTGCATCATTTACATTCTTCTGCATAAGAAAGAGGTATGTTTTCACAGTTTCCAAACAATGTAAGACATTAGAAAATATAACAGTTGTGATAGAAGTTTCTTTATCTATTTTTGCATTAAAATCACTAATTATTGGCTCCGACAAATCAAAAATTTCCTCAACGTAGATGTTTGCTACATGTATTTTGGTATGTATTTTGTACATGTATTTTGCTACATGGGTTTTTTTCTGTTCCGGGCAACAAAAAAAATATGTCTTTTGAAAAAAAAAATCCAATTTTTTCTAATACAAACTAATAAAAATAATTTTTTAAGTTACTGAAATAATTCATTGAATAGGGGATTTTACCTTCATTGTAATCGGAGAAAGAGAAAAATTCGCTAAATCGCGAAATTCGTTAACTAGAGGTTGTTAAAGAGTCCGACTGTATTTTTTTTTTCAGTTATAAAAAGGTTGAGAATACTTCTTATTCCTTCAAAATCCACATTTATTAAGGAACACAAAAATATAACACACAAATACGTACAATTAAGGGACAATTCACAAAAGTATTCCTTATTCTCTTCCGAGATCACACCTTTTTATAGATTTTACCTACCGCAAATTTTTAGAATCATGTGATTTCCAGTAAAGACTTTTCTGAGTAGTTAAATAACTGGCCAACGTAGCTAGAGCTACAAAATTTTGTGCACATATTTCAAAAAGTTACATAATTAAAATGAGGTAATAAAACATTTCATTTTTGTCAGCTAGAATATTTTAGCTATTTTTAGGATAATATGCCCCCTCAAAGTATATTTATACACAGTCTTAAAAAATATTCAATCTAGTAAGAAATTTTAAAAATATGGATATTTATATATATGATTTATATTCTCTAGTTTGGATAAAGCAATTCTGTATAGGTTCACTATAAGAATCCATAATTTATACTTACGAAATATTATAAATATATTATTCAATTCCTACTGTTATAGCTCACACTATCTATATATTTATTTATCTTGGTGGAATTTTCAATCGTTAATAAAATACATTTTAAAGCGCTCAATTCAGCTGAAATTTTATATACATGATTATTTTGGATGACAATACAGTAATTAATTTATAATTAATAAAAATTAATTGATTAAAATTAATCATTTAAAGAATTACAAATACAGCCACTTTGGTATCATTTTTGGTGACTTAGCGACCCTTTTGACGACTTGTGTCAAAACTTTAAAAGAATTTTTTCTCACGTTTTAAAGCATTCAGTTGTACTGAAATTTTATACACACGATTTGTTTTGGAGAGCAATACGATACTTAAATGATAATTAATAAAATACAATTACCACTTAATGTTGTGATTCTGTCATATGCAGTGGCCCACACAAGGGGGAGTCCTGGGGCCCCCTTCCCAAAGCCCTTGATTTTTTTCCGTTTGATTATAATTCCAAGTATATAGTACGTAAAATTTAATTAAGTATTTGTTATTAATGATTAATTTTATTAATTAATGCTAATTGTTTATTCAATAATTTTTTTATTGTGTTTTGTTCCCGAAAATCGACAAAATCAAAAGGAGCATGATACAAGAATGGTGAACTTTCGACCCCTGACCCCCTTGAAAAATTCCTGTGTGCGCTACTGGTCATATGTATACACATTTGCATATTAATTGCAACTTTTTAATAAAAAGTAACTAAAATAAAAATTTTCTTTGTTGATCTGAGTAGGAATTGACTTAATTTTTTTATATTACTTATTGTGTGTTTTTGCTGTTAAATATCAGTTTAGTAATTCATATTCATCATTGAAATTTTACAATCTTGCGACAAACATTCGAAACCCCGTGGACTTTTTACTGCAGAAAATACTTATTTAAAAGAAAACCTTAGTTTGGAGCTTCAACTTAGAGCTTTAGTTAAGCTCTGTTATATCTGTACTCTCAAAACCAACTACCGGATACGGTACGAGACCGATTATCTTTAATAAGTGGAATCATCTAACATTTAGAGAATCCTGGTGGCCTGAATAGCCCTTTAACGACTGCTCTACAAATGGCAAGATCAAGTACCCATTCAGTTAAACTGAGAATGAGACACGTAGTAAGAGTACGGTGAACAAGATGATCGTCTAATTCGACGACACGTTCTAGTTACTGAATAGTTCTAATCGAGCTACTATCGACATTAGACAAGCGATAATGGATGTCATCATTACATCCATCTTCTGTCGAATAGTTTTCTACCGACTTCCTGAAGTATATTTGCTTATCCTTCGTTTATTGCCCTACTTTAACTTTAGTCCATTGTCGACAAGGATATTGTTCGGGCAATGATTGATAAGATTTAAAAATCAATCACTCAGTTGGTTAAAATAGCTACTTGCGTATAGGAAATAATTTTTAAAAAATGGTTGTTCAATTATATATATATCAGGGGTGTTCAAAACGCGGGGCGCATGTGGCCCGCCGACTCTTTTTAAAAAAAAATTTAAATATCACATTTTCAAGTTTTTTTCATTTTGAAATTTATTTGAGGGAAAATTTATACATATATATATATATATATATATATATATATATATATATATATACAGTGTATTTGCCTGTTACCTGTTCTTGTTTTAAAATAAATTCTTTTTGATAATAGAAATGTCCTTTAGATTAAAATAGATATATATTTTATCAAACAGAGTTACATTTGATTTTACTATAAAAAATTACTTTTTTAATAAATTTCGAATTGCATTATGCATATCCTTTACTGCGGATGGTATATGATTCTTTGTGTGTGCGACTTTCGTTTCTCCTCCTCCTTTTCTGTTTAGAGTGCCCAAAAAGCAAGAGGCAGTCAGAGATGTTTTTAAAGTTATAAAAAAAATATTCTCAGGATGGTTAAGATAAAGGGCAACGTATACTTAATCGTTTGCGAATGACAGCACTGTCAAATTTCAACAATGAGTGACGAAAGATCAATTCAATAGGAACACCGTAATTTTCAAGAAAATGTCAACACTGTAATATTTTAAACATTATATTTGATCATTGCATTATTATATTATATAAACATTATTATATTATTTATGTCTGTATACATAAAAAATAATGAAAACAACAATAATAATAATTCATTTTGTTTTAAATTTTCACTCCATTAAATGTTTTTTTTGTTTCCAAATCTGATATAAAAGTACATATTTTTATGTGCAGCCCGCGAGATTATAATGTTTTTCCAAAGTGGCCCGCAAGGTCGTTTGGGTTAGACACCCCTGATATATATAGAGAGAGACAGATATATGTTCTGCACAAGAGATACTAAAAATTTAGAAATAAATAATTTAAAATGTTCGATGTGCATAAAATCCAGAATTTGCAGTATTTGCAGAGCAAAACTAAAGGTTTTAAAGGGGTTTGGACCATTTTTGTAGATGGCCAATATATCCTCTTCATTTTATGCGAATCTTATGAATGCAAGAAATATGGAGGAATATTATGAACAGATTTATGAATTCATTAAAAGTGAAAAGAAGATTACGTTGTAACAGGTTCCATCCGCGCATCTTCCACTAATCCTAAGTTATTCTTTTTAACTGTTATATTCTGTTGAAAACGTTCCCTCGAAGAAGACGGGATTTAGTTAAATGAGCTCTTCTCTTTGATTGTTGGCATTTATGTACGCGATGCTGATCGATGAATGATGTTCGATAGTTGATAGTTGGAGATTAAAAGTGATTAAATTGCTAACTAAATTTACGACCGAAGGTCGGTTAGTTAAGAAAGAAGATATTTACAGAGAATTGATGCGTAGGAATCAAGAGTACTCCAGGAGTAAGTTAAGCAAAAACTTAATTATGCATTAGTAGCTTTTTAAACCTATGCGATTCCTCTCCAGGTTATTTACTAAGAGCATTTTCTATCTTTAGTTGTGTTAAGTAAAAGGGATAGATAAAATTGCGTTTAAAACATGCTATGGCTGATCTTTTCTCGAACGCCCAAACACCAACAACCTCAAGTAGGTTGTTGGTAGGCTGATATAAAAGTACATATTTTTATGTGCAGCCCGCGAGATTATAATGTTTTTCCAAAGTGGCCCGCAAGGTCGTTTGGGTTAGACACCCCTGATATATATAGAGAGAGACAGATATATGTTCTGCACAAGAGATACTAAAAATTTAGAAATAAATAATTTAAAATGTTCGATGTGCATAAAATCCAGAATTTGCAGTATTTGCAGAGCAAAACTAAAGGTTTTAAAGGGGTTTGGACCATTTTTGTAGATGGCCAATATATCCTCTTCATTTTATGCGAATCTTATGAATGCAGGAAATATGGAGGAATATTATGAACAGATTTATGAATTCATTAAAAGTGAAAAGAAGATTACGTTGTAACAGGTTCCATCCGCGCATCTTCCACTAATCCTAAGTTATTCTTTTTAACTGTTATATTCTGTTGAAAACGTTCCCTCGAAGAAGACGGGATTTAGTTAAATGAGCTCTTCTCTTTGATTGTTGGCATTTATGTACGCGATGCTGATCGATGAATGATGTTCGATAGTTGATAGTTGGAGATTAAAAGTGATTAAATTGCTAACTAAATTTACGACCGAAGGTCGGTTAGTTAAGAAAGAAGATATTTACAGAGAATTGATGCGTAGGAATCAAGAGTACTCCAGGAGTAAGTTAAGCAAAAACTTAATTATGCATTAGTAGCTTTTTAAACCTATGCGATTCCTCTCCAGGTTATTTACTAAGAGCATTTTCTATCTTTAGTTGTGTTAAGTAAAAGGGATAGATAAAATTGCGTTTAAAACATGCTATGGCTGATCTTTTCTCGAACGCCCAAACACCAACAACCTCAAGTAGGTTGTTGGTAGGCTGATATAAAAGTACATATTTTTATGTGCAGCCCGCGAGATTATAATGTTTTTCCAAAGTGGCCCGCAAGGTCGTTTGGGTTAGACACCCCTGATATATATATAGAGAGAGACAGATATATGTTCTGCACAAGAGATACTAAAAATTTAGAAATAAATAATTTAAAATGTTCGATGTGCATAAAATCCAGAATTTGCAGTATTTGCAGAGCAAAACTAAAGGTTTTAAAGGGGTTTGGACCATTTTTGTAGATGGCCAATATATCCTCTTCATTTTATGCGAATCTTATGAATGCAGAAAATATGGAGGAATATTATGAACAGATTTATGAATTCATTAAAAGTGAAAAGAAGATTACGTTGTAACAGGTTCCATCCGCGCATCTTCCACTAATCCTAAGTTATTCTTTTTAACTGTTATATTCTGTTGAAAACGTTCCCTCGAAGAAGACGGGATTTAGTTAAATGAGCTCTTCTCTTTGATTGTTGGCATTTATGTACGCGATGCTGATCGATGAATGAGGTTCGATAGTTGATAGTTGGAGATTAAAAGTGATTAAATTGCTAACTAAATTTACGACCGAAGGTCGGTTAGTTAAGAAAGAAGATATTTACAGAGAATTGATGCGTAGGAATCAAGAGTACTCCAGGAGTAAGTTAAGCAAAAACTTAATTATACATTAGTAGCTTTTTAAACCTATGCGATTCCTCTCCAGGTTATTTACTAAGAGCATTTTCTATCTTTAGTTGTGTTAAGTAAAAGGGATAGATAAAATTGCGTTTAAAACATGCTATGGCTGATCTTTTCTCGAACGCCCAAACACCAACAACCTCAAGTAGGTTGTTACAACGGACTAAGGAAAACATTAGAAAATTCGTCGATTACTGCTCGAAGATAGTTAGTAGTTATTGCCAGATTCACAGTGCTTGTTCAAAGCTTGTAAAAAAGGCTTGATGGTAACAAATTTGTGAATTCTAAAATGTAACTAAAATAATTATTTATGCAATGTTTAATATGAAATGTATAATTAAAAAATTGTGAAAATCGTCGGCACGCATGTCATAGGATTATGTGGTATGTAAAAGAACCCTTAAGTATCAATTTGGTTTTGTTACTCTCGGTAAAATTAAATAACGGCATTATTCAGCATCCAACGAGAGCTTGAATTAAAATACTTCAGGAGTCCAAATTTGGTAATGAGGCCGCCACTAGATGATGCCACCATGAAATGGCTCTCACATTTGGGGTAGTGTCTGCAAAGACTAAGTTGCTAAAATACAGCCTCATTGGGAAAAAAAATAGTAATTAACAATGCAACATGTGTGTTTTAAGTGTGTCGAAATAATTATATAATGTTTGAAGTTGATAAAATCTGTACGTTCCATGGAATTAATTTATTTTTTTTTACAAATAATTTTTTTTTTCAAAAAGAGTTCTTATTCATTCTATTGATAGTAAAAGAGCAACACAAATGTGTGTATGAGTGCTTATAAGCAATCAAAAGATCAAAATTTTATTATTATATGCACCAACTCTTATTCAAAGAAGTGGGAGTGAAATTTTTTTACGAATTCGCTTTTTTATGCAACATTTTAGGTTATAAACTGCTGAATTTGAGGCTTTTTATTTTAAAATAAAAATTCGAAAATATGAAACTTCACTTATAAAATTTATTCTGCATCAAGAAATTCATTAATGAAATAAATGAACTGAAGCATTTGTATCCCTTAAAAAAATGTAAAATTTTTAAGCATTTTTTGGGTGACGTTGCTTCAAAAATTTTAACTTTAATCTCTCTGAAGAAGTTATAAGAATTTAATAGAGAAATTTTCGGTGTTTCTAAGGTACAATATATTAAAACAAGTCACTCTTTGAGAAACTGTTATTATGCGTGAAGAATTCTTAATGACCTCTTAATGAAAAATGATTGATATATACTACACGGTGTGATGACGTTGTGAAACCGCTTTATCAACAATTTTAATGACTTTCTCATTAAAATATTCCCTTTTTTTTACTGTAGTAAATTTAAATTGTTTTACGTGCAACAAACCACCTTTTCCAAGATTATCGCTTGTACAAACTAATTAATATCCCAGAGAGAAGTAGCTTACAAACTTTTAACTACAAAACATTTACCAAACGATTTTTGAAAAATTTCTCATTTGAAGAATTTCTTCTTAGAAGATTTTTTTGGAGAAAAAAAATGTATATATAAAGAGTGTTTTTTTTTCCAGGTATATAATTTTAAGTTGGCATTACTTTCCAAGATGGCGACCGATTTAACACTGTCAAGTGATTTATTCTCAGTTTGGTTTGGCAATTCATCAAAACGATCATCAAGCAAGGCGTAGATTCGTCGAATGGACCCAAAACGAGATTGCCGTTGTTCCCGATTTTCATAAGCGAATTTTGTTTAGCGATGAAGCGCACTTCTGGTTGAATGGCTACGTCAACAAACAAAACTGCCGTATTTGGAGTGAAGCTAATCCACAAGTGTATGTCGAAACACCGTTACATCCAGAAAAACTGACTGTTTTGTGCGCTTCATGGGCTGGTGGAATCATTGGTCCGTACTTCTTCAAAAACGATGAAGGCCACAACGTTACAGTCAATGGTGATCGGTATAGAGCCATGATTACTAACTTTTCATTCCTGAACTGAACAATCATGATGTCCAGGAGCTGTGGTTCCACCAACAAGACGGCACATGTCACACAGCTCGTGCCACAATCGATTTATTGAAAGACACGTTTGGTGACCGCCTAATTTCACGTTTTGGACCTGTGAATTGGCCTCCAAGATCTTGTGATTCAACACCGCTAGACTATTTTCTGTAGGGCTATGTAAAGTCATTGGTCTATGCGGATAAGCCAGAAACGCTTGACCATTTGGAAGACAACATTCGCCGTGTTATTGCCGATATACGGCCACAAATGTTGGAAAAAGTCATCGAAAATTGGACGTCCAGATTGGACTACATCCGAGCCAGCTGTGGCAGTCATATGCCAGAAATCATATTTAAAATGTAATGCCACAAGATTATCTTTCGAATAAAAAAAATGCATGTCAATCGAATAATACATCGTTGTTTTATTGCAGCTTAAAGTTCTATACCTCTGAAAAACACCCTTTATATATTGGAGACGATTTTACTGGAGTTGAAATCTTTTAATGTAAGAATTATTTTCGTTGTTGCAGTCGTTAAATGAGGAAACATGTTGCTATTTTATGTTTGAATTACACATTTTATTTAACACATACATAACGAACAAAAGAAAGAAACCTACGAACGTGCAAACAAAGCAGGCGTTACGGAAAAGCGTTCTTTGTTTACTCCAGAGTTCCCAGTTTTTATAGGTTCGTCAACTGGAAGCTTTTAGAATCATATAATTTCTGGTAAAGACTTTGTGATTGATCAGAATATGCAGATGATGCAAAATTGTGTCTTGTTTTAAAATATGTGAACGTGGCAGCTTTTTAGGAGAAAAAGTTGTAGTTAAAGATATATTTCCCGTTAATCGTGTAAACTAAAAATTAATTTTCACTCAAAGTCTTGGACGGCTCATAGAAAATTTATGTGAATTATTAGTATACATAATAAAAGCATAAAATGTACAATTTTTCGATAAACGTTTTGTTTTGCGTTGAGAAATCAGAAAAGAGAATCTTTCACATATGTAGCTTGGGTTTTCATTTAAATAACATAACATAACTGAAATTTCTTTTGAATTTAAATCGATCCAAAATAAAACATACGCTTTTATATCTATCTAGAGTTTGTAATCTTTGTTACGAACAAATTATTTTTATCAAAAATTGTGTGCGTGCATTTATCTTTTCCCTATCCTTTGGGTGTATTACTCGGTGTTTACGCAAACTTTTCAATTTCTTATCCAAACACATGATGAATTTCTGTAATATTTTATTCACAATTGTGTAATGAATTTTTTATTTATATTAAAGCCTTGCAGCTTAATTTAATGAAAATATTGTTGTTTTTCAGAAATCCTAGTGATTCAAATGTTATTATCATGATCATAAAAGTCTTGTTTATGTTTCAAAATTTAATGTATTTTAAGGAATATAAATTGTTTAGTCCACAAATGCTAACAATATTATTTTCGCTTTATTTTAAAAAGTATTAAAAAAAGAATTAAAAATAAAGATTGGTTTTTTTTGTGTAATATTTGATGAAAAGGGTATTTTTAAACACTTTATTTTTTCAGATTTGATTATTTTGTATCATTTTACTGAATACAGAAATGAAACATGAAATAATTCTTTTCTGTTTTTATTTTATCTCAAAAACATTTAGGTCTTTTTGAATAGTATTTTTTAAAACTATTTAATAAAAGTATTAGCTAGTGATGTATTATTTTTAGTAAATAAATAAATAAATGTGCTCCGGTTAATTAGTAAAAAATAATTTTTTTGAAAAATTATTTTGTACAAAACAATTTTTAACTATGCTGTGTATGATGTTTCTGAAAAATTATTTTTGAACTACATGACTCTTTTAATTAATATTTATGAGATCCAAAGCTCATTCCGTGATAATTAGCATATTTATTACTCGTTCAGAGAAATTATTTTTTTTAGTTATTTCTTGCTATAAAATTGCGTACAATATCGTTATCAATGAAAAAAATTAATTTAAAAATTAAATTATACTTGTTTGTAAATGTACGTGGTACTTTTCTTTTATGGCGGCGCAATTCTCGCCAAGTTGACATTGGCGACAACACACAATATACACATAAAAAATGGAAATAAATATGAGTTTTCATTGGTTTTTCATCCATTTTTGAGACATTATGAAAAAGACGTTATTAACAAGAATAGATCACGACTTATTTTGACTATGTGGATGTAAAAGTTTACCAGCTAGAATATTCTGCTTGACGTTGGCTGTACTATTTTTGGCGACTTTATCGCCTGCTCCAGCGATACGGGAAAAATACCAAAAAAAAAAATTAACATTCCGTCACAGTGGATGCAATATAAATGTTTTTTAATTTATTTCGTTTTTCAGAACTCAAAATAATGTATGCCATTTGAATAAAAAAAAGTACTTCTTTGAGATTATCTTCGGTAATATGAAGATCCTCGAGCAAAAAAAAAATGAAATTCTTAGTTGACCTACTTTTTAAACTGACGCAGGCAAATTTTCCTAGTCTTAAGACTCTGACCTGACGTTCTTTTTTACTTAACAGAGACGACGGATATTTTCAACCACTGCAGAATAAACAAAAATAATGCAAATACGAAAATTCCGAAACTTTTTTCAAACAAATTACTAGACAAAACAATATTTTTTTTTACATCGGGTTTATAAACAATAAAGTCTGTCTGACTTGCCGATCTTAGTAACACTTTTACGGATTTTAGTTTCGCCTTCGGCATTTATGGAACACTTAAAAATTTAGCTTGAAGAAGGAAAATTTGTGTACTGTTTAAGAGGAAAAAGATTTTCCGAGACATTCATTATATGCTTAAGTAAGCAATTTCAATGATTTTCTGAAAAATAATTTACAACAACGACGAAAATTTTCGCAATTTTTGGTAAATATTACAGTAATTTTCTTTCTTTTTCGCCATTTTTAGGTTTTCCAAAATTTTGTAGAAGATCATGCATAAATATAATAATCAACGACAAGAATTTCAATATAATTGCCATCCAGATATTTTTAACTGTTTTTTTTAAATTTACTGTGTTTATGAATAGGAATTCAACTGAAAAATCTTTCTTATATAAACATAGAAATATTCTTTAATATTATAAACTGTGACTTAACACCGTATTTGGATCTAAAAAAATATGCATATAATTTATTAGAATTATCATTGCTCAAAGGAATCTATATTTTCTGTAAACATTTTTCAATCTCTACATTTTTTATCTTATAACAACCGTTACCCACCAGCTTCTTTGGGTAATTCATGATATATATATAAAGAGTGTTTTTATAGAGGTATAGAACTTTAAATTGCAATAAAACATCGATGTATTATTCGATTGACATGAATTTTTTTTTTATTCGAAAGACAATCTTGTGGCATTACATTTTAAATATGATTTCTGGCATAGGACTGCCACGACTGGCTCGGATGTAGTCCAATCTGGACGTCCAATTTTCGATGACTTTTTCCAACATTTGTGGCCGTATATCGGCAATAACACGGCGAATGTTGTCTTCCAAATGGTCAAGCGTTTGTGGCTTATCCGCATAGACCAATGACTTTACATAGCCCCACAGAAAATAGACTAGCGGTGTTAAATCACAAGATCTTGGAGGCCAATTCACAGGTCCAAAACGTGAAATTAGGCGGTCACCAAACGTGTCTTTCAATAAATCGATTGTGGCACGAGCTGTGTGACATGTTGCGCCGTCTTGTTGGAACCACAGCTCCTGGACATCATGATTGTTCAATTCAGGAATGAAAAAGTTAGTAATCATGGCTCTATACCAATCACCATTGACTGTAACGCTGTGGCCTTCATCGTTTTTGAAGAAGGATTCCACCAGCCCATAAAGCGCACCAAACAGTCAGTTTTTCTGGATGTAACGGTGTTTCGACATACACTTGTGGATTAGCTTCACTCCAAATGCGGCAGTTTTGTTTGTTGACGTAGCCATTCAACCAGAAGTGCGCTTCATCGCTAAACAAAATTCGCTTATGAAAATCGGGAACAACGGCAATCTCGTTTTGGGCCCATTCGACGAATCTACGCCTTGCTTGATGATCGTTTTGATGAATTGCCAAACCAAACTGAGAATAAATCACTTGACAGCTTTTAAATCGGTCGCCATCTTGGAAAGTAATGCCAACTTAAACGTCTATACCTGGAAAAAAACACTCTTTATATATATTATGTATATGAATTTACTATATACAGTCTAACCTCCATATTACGAACCTCTATATAGAGAACTTTTTCTTGGAATCAAGAACATTTCACGATTTTTTTCGTAAATTAAATTCTGAATAGAGAAGTGCATTTTCTATATAGCGAACTTTTTTTTCTTGTGATTCAATTTTTTTCTCTCTAGTTTTAAAAGTATTTCTGAACATTTCCAAGTTATTCTCCCTTTTAACACATTTTATGGTGATCAATGAGCTTGAATTAGTTTTATCAGGGGCCTAACTCATCAAGAACAATAAAATTGTCGTAATTTTAGGTGGTCCATCCATAAAATGCAACCTGTAACCCCCTTGTCCAGTTCACTGGAAAGATCCTCGATTTCCCTTTCCATCCTCAGCGGAGTTGTCTTGTGTCCCTTGAACTAGTCTACGTTCATTTGTAGTGTTGATCAATCGTATTGGTAACTTCATTTCTTGTAGCTCGAAAATGTCAAAACGTAAGGTACTTGAACATCGAAAACAAAAATTTAACTCTTCAGTAAGTAAATAAAGGCGTCACGAAACTTTCCTTGTAGTTTTTCTTTCTTTCTCTTCTTTTCTCTCTCTTTTTCTTTATAGGTAAGATATATAAAAGAAATTTATATTAATTTATAAAAAGGTGTGAATATTTACTTTTTTTTAAATATATAGTATTTATGAATTTAAAATTTGTTTTATGTGCTTTATAAAGAAAATTGAAAGATGAACCTCTATATAACGATTTTTTCATATAAAAAACTTTTTTTCGAGATTTATTGACTCCATTATATAGAGATCCGACTGTATAAGTGGCCGCGGTAGCCGAGTGGTATAAGTAGCTAATCGCGGCTTGCCTTATCACGAGTTCGAGCTCAGTATCACTAAAGACCCGCCGTGTAGGGCAGCGATGCACGTTAAATTTGTCGAGAAATGAAACGTCCTCCCGTTGGTGTGGTAGTTAGGAGAGGGGGTGCCAGCTCAGGTGTCGTCTACGTCACTTGAGCATGGTTTAAAATTACGTGGTCCGTCGCCAAAAGCCCTCGTGTAGCTGAACAGTGCGACGTTAATATTCAATCAATCAATCAACCGACTGTATATGCATGACGTTGTTTATTCCCAATCCTAGATAAAGTTTTCGATCGCATGGAAAACAATTCTTATAAATATCACACCTCTTGATTTAAAAAGAAAGGACTTGAATTTCTAAAACAGAAATATATTTATCCTTCCCTGTAGACTTTCCACCATCAGAATCGATTTTCTCAAACCCCATTTTTAGCGGATCTTTACTTCAGAAAAGTAACATGCTTGCTAATTTTCAAGTATGTCGTTTTATTAATTCAAAAACAAAAGTTTTTTTCTTTATCGCCCATGTAGCTCACCGTAAGCCCCTCGGATTTCCTTGAGCGTCTATTTCCGCAAAATCCGTTTTAGCAAGCTTCTACTCAATAAAAGAAACATAATTACTGAATTTCAATTGTGCAAGTCTAACATTTCAAAAATGGAATTTTTTTTTTTTTTTAAATCTATAAGGTTCTCTTAACCTTCCGCAACCCCTTTGCGAGTCGGTTCCTCCAAAACCAGTTCTTAGAGTATCTCTATTTATCAAAAAGAACATTTTTTCCAAATTTCAATTAGTTAATAAATGAATAGATCAAAAGCAGAATTTGTTTTTATTTGTAACGCCCCCGTAGCCCTGCGCAACCCTCTTGAGAGTTGATTTTCGCAAAACTCATTCTGAAAGGGTCTCTAATTAACAAAAGGAATATGCCTACTAAATTACAAGTCTGTAGCTCTAATAGTTCCTAAGCGGTAATATATTTATCTATAACACCCCTTAAGCCTTCGCAACGCACCTTGGGGTTCGATTTTCGCAAAACTCGTTCTGAAAGGATCTCTATGTAACAAAAGGAATGTGCGGTGTGATATCTATATAAACTAGTACCAAACATCCCGCGAAAACGATCGTTTTGGCGTGGTCGATAAAGTACTCGCGTTTGGAACGGAAGGTACCTAGATCGAATGCTTTCTTCCTTCAGGAACATGCCCACCAAATTTCAAGTCTGTAGGTCTAATAGTTCTGGAGATCTCTTGATGAGTGAGTTGATGATTCGCTTTTCTCCTTTTTTTATGTAGATACAAAGCACTTCGAAAAATATGTTTATTATAAAGTAAACAATTTTGTATGTAACGGAAATGTTTCCATATTTTAAGAACTGAATATTCAAGCATGTATACGTATCATAATCATGTGGTTTTTAGAAATATAAATATAAAAGAATCACAGTTTTCTATTTTAGGAAAAATATTTTCAGATTGGTTAGTTGTCATTTAGCATCACTTTCTATTTATTCTTTTACAAAGATAGGCTTAACAGTGTGCTTAACTGTGTTTCCCTATTTTAGGAATACAGACTGTGATTCCCTTTTAAGAATTTTCCTAGAATTCAGATTATGTGTTAGTTCCTACTCACTTTAGTACAACAACAATAATTTAATAATAGATTCACTAGAAACTAGTTATTAAAGTGGCGTAAACGCACTCCTGCGCAATTTTTCATTGAATCTTCTCTTTTAATACTTCGATTCAGAGATCCATTCTTCCTCTGAATTCTGAGCCAACTGAGTCTCTTCGAATCCCTTAACCATTAGAAACTTGAAACTTAAATAGCCACTGGTCATAATTTCTCTTGTCGTTTGGAGTTTTGAGTCACTGTTCCAACACTCAATGGACAATCAACGGACAATTGGGTTTATTCCTCGCGGATTAGTTTGTTGAGTTATTGTATCTTCAAAGCTTTTACGCCTTAATTTAAAGGATTTGTGTAAATGTAACAGACTTATTATACTGCCCAGACAGTGAGTGATTGTTGTATCTGAATATTTGGGACAAATGATGGGTTGATTTGGTGGTGAGTTTATCTTGAAGTAAATTTCTAAATAATTATTTTTGTTTTTAATTAAATTCTCTAATTCATTATTAATTTTAATACAAGTATATAAATATTTGAAATACCGGATACATCTATAGCTATAGAGATTAAAAGCAACTCCTGTACGGTTTTCTATTTTTCAATTCCTACAATTAGTTCACACTCTCCCATATATATATATATTAATTTATATATCTACATCTTCTTCAAATTTTCAATCGTTAACAAAATACTTTTTATTTATCCCTTCAAGTTTAATTACATTTTTTAATACTTGTAGTGGCTGACACGTGATGTTAATACAGTTTTTTCAAACATGAATGAATTCATTAATTAAATTAAAAAATGAATGAATAGTGTAACAAACAAAAGTAATACCTCAACAGCATATATACAAAGGAAAATCGTTTGTTGTGTCCCTGTAGCGCAATAGATAGTGTGCGTTGGACTTCTAATCCAAAGGTCGTGGTTCCGAATATCACCCGGGATGGTTTAATTTCTGAAAATGTTAGTTCTTTTTTACTATTCAATTAAATTGAATAAATGAATAAACACAGTAACAAAAACAAACAAATAATAGCCCAACACCATAAATAGAAAGGAAAATGGAAAATCGCTTTCTATTTTGTCATTTAATTATGTGATTTTGTTAAAAGAATATACATATTTATATTAATTGTAACGGTATCTACATAAGCCAGTAACAGCCTCCGAACAGGGGTGATCACTTTTGTCTAATGGTCATGTTACTCGGCTTCGGAACAGAGCGTCGTGGGTTCTAACCTGTACAATATACTGCGTGCGTCGCGTTAAAAAGCTGTGACTCTGTTCAGTTCCTTTTATGTGGAGATACTCGGTTCCTTTTCTGAGGAGGAGATCATTTAGCATTTTATTTCTTATAGCATTTGCTTTAAGAAAATGCTTATTATTTACTACTATCTCAAAGCATTGGCCATTTAGTGATCTTATCTCGATTTTAAATTCTTTTTTATGTGACATTTTTATTGTAAAATTGTTTAAAATATCCTTTTATGACTCATAAAAATTGAAATACGTTAATTTTTGCCAATTATAAGAATGTTTAATTATTAGGCCTATTTACGTTTACATTTCGTTACTTTATACCAATTAATAAAGCTGTACCTTTCGGTTGAACGGGACAAATAAACCCCGATAAATTACGGAATCTTCCTCTGATAAGTTCAATTTCGGCAAGGGATCGCCTGCTATTTAATCTCCGTATTCTCTTCTAGTTAAGTGTGGTTATAGCAAACGTCTGCTGATTAATTCAAATCTTAAAAAGTTTGCTTTACACATCACAGACTACACGTCGAAACTTATCGAATCAAACACCTTATCCGTAAGCACATTACCTCATCTCTTCGCAACCGCTTCCCGCCGTCTTAAATTTTCTTAATTAGCAGTGAAAAGATAACAAAGCCCATAAAATACGCCGGAGAAGGAAGAAAAAAATTGAAAACCAAACGCTTCTTCCACCATTCATAGCTCGATTTTTTTCAAAATCCAGTTCGCCATCGTTTAATAGAGTTTTCAGTTCGATAATACCTGAACAAAAGTGACGCCTGCCCCTGCCTCATTACGCCCCACTATCCCTTCCTCGTTTAGTACGGCACTTCCTTTTGAACCCTCTCTTCAAGCCATTAATTTCTGGTACAGCCCTGCTTGGATCGCTTGTAACTGAGATAAAGCGTCGACACATCCGTCGTTAGTCCCCTAAAAGCCCCCGGATAAATAACGACCACCCGCCCTGCTGACCAGATCTTCCCCGACCATTAAAAGTTTTAAACTTTAATTAAGAAGTGGAAGACCATACTGACGTCTTCATTTTCTGCTCAAGAAAAGATCTTAGTCTTGTTCACGTAATGGCAAAAATAGTATAGGGTTTATTTGATCCGGGATGGAAAAAGAGCATGCGCCATATTTCTTTTATTTATTACTTTATTTTCCCTTGTCCTCTACCTTGTTATTATTTAGTTTCGAGTCTAACTAGGAGAGATGACAGTTATATTTTTACAAAGAATTTTTTTCGGTTGGGGGATTTTTTTTTTTTTTTCTTCTTCTTGAGCCTAGAGGGAGAATAATGGTCGGGTTCATTACTTGATTGGATTTTTCTTGAGTGTTGCTACGAAATCTTAATTTTCAAGACTTAAAAATTTCGCTTAAATTTCGATTTTTTGTGAGTGTTGTTTCCATTGATATAAAATTCGCTACGACTGAAATTTAAGGAGAAAGTATTGTGTTATGTGAAATTATAGTTTTGTGCTTAAAAATTAGATTTGAAGTTCATACATTGGTTAGTTTTTCTAAAGACGAACGAACAATCTATTGAACTTCTGTTTTAGTTGAGTGAAATCAATTTTTTGTCGATTTCAAATTAACTAAAATGACTTTATTTTCAACTGTGGTCGAATAATCGATCATTATGATAAAATTCATTAATATGAAAAATTATTTTCGGTTGTGTAACATGATTCTTTTTTTTATCATCTTTTAATTTAGGTATTGATTAAAGTAAAATTAAGGTCAAACAGTCTTTGAATGTTAAGTATAAAAAATCCTTATATTCTTTAATTTGAACTAAATATTCAAATAAATGTGTTACAAATATTTATTTGGTGAGATGTAGGAAATTTAACGTTAAAATTTTTTATTTATAAATTAAGAAAAATAATGTTACGTATACAACCTACTAAATAAAGAATAATTAGAAATATATAGTATTATATCTATACATATCACGTGACTGTGTATATCTTAAGTGTCTATTTAAAATTAGCTTTTACAAATTTAATAAAATTTTTAATAATTAATAAAATTAATTTCCTAGAAATAAATGCAATGCTATTCAACATTTTATATCTTAGATTGTGTGTATTTTTAATATAATAATTTTTCAGTGAGGAATATTTCTTTGACTTATAAAGAACTAACGTATTTCTTTTTATAGGACATTATTTGCTTGATTTTTTATTAACTGCTTTATATTTTTGATGTTATACCGTGTATGTTTCTCAATAGCAGCTGTGATCAAGAAATATTTATGAATCAATTTAGTACTTTAACAAATTACATGTACGTAATTTTTTCTTATTTCTTAAACATTTTTTGCTATAACTATAAACTTTTGACTTCTTCATTTGTTGAAAGAAAAATGAAAAATCAGTTTTTTGTCCTCTCTCTCTCTTTCTTTTATTTATTGCAGTGTGAATATTTATATTTTCATTTATTTTATTATTTGTATTTTTTCAATTTATTTTATCAAAACTCTATTTTTAAGTTCGTAAATGATTAAAAATAGAAATAAGATCCATTTATCTGCATAGAAGGTTTATTTAAGCTCATTTATTTTAATGTTGTTGTTCTGGTTAGTAGAATTTTGAATTTTATTCTATATTTTCAAAACTTGACAGGAAAAAAATATGTTATTTTAAGAACATTTTCTACAGATTTTATTTCAAAGCATTTTCATTTGCGAAGGGAAACTCAAAAGCTGCATTTTCTGTGTATTCTGTATTACAGACGTTATTCTGCATGTAAACAATTTGAAAATGCAGTGAAAATCGTTTAAAACGAAACTGAGGGGACTAAAATATCTTTTCGTGTTAAAAGAATTTTTTTTAAATATTTTTAAAAAAAAACCCATATATTCAACAAAATTAAGTTTATTAGAGTAAATTTTATTTACATAGATACATTCAAACAATTCCATAATTTAATCTCTTCTTTTAATTATTGTTGTTCACATAGCATTAGCAGTATCAAAATCTTTACAGTTTTCCATTTTCATCATTCTGAAAACTTTAAAGAAATAATTTATATTAAACTTAAGGAGAGAATTTTAATGACATTTCCTACTTTCAAGCCTACAAGTAATTTTAGACATACATTATTTTAAAACAGTATATCCCTGAATTTAATTGTTGACAAAATCTGTTAATTTTACTTGAAAAATTGCGGCAATTTTATTACTCTAGGTGAGTTAGGCACCTGGTAAAATCAGTTCAAGGTCACTGATCACCATAAAATGCGTTAAAAGAGAGAATAGTTGGAAATGTCCAGAAATAAGCTAAAACAAGGGAGAAAAAAATCGAATTATAAGACAAAAATCTCATTAAATAGAAAATGCACCTCGCTATTTGGAGATTATTTTACGTCGAAAATCGTAAAATATTTTTAGTTCCAGGAAACAGTTCGTAAAACAGAGGTTTATAAAATGGAAGTCCGACTGTATATCCGAATGAGGGAAAAGCGAACGAAAATACTCCTTCAACGCATACCCTTTCTAAGCTCTTTTAAATTTACTATCCCTAAAAGCTTGTTCACAACCCACAAAAGCACGCAAGCTTTTAATTACGAGCGTACTTTCTTTACATCACGAATTCTACCTGCCGGATCTTCCATTTCCCTCCATGACAAGATTCCATCTCCACCCCCATGTCACTTCATCCCTTTCTTGGATCGGCGGGAAGACATGTAAGTGCTGTAATCATCGTGATTTCGGAAACTGCTCGGATTCGCGCGAAAAGCTCCGTTTTGAGGAGAAAAACACTATTATTTGACTCTCCTCCTAAATAGCTCTCCATCACTGGCGCCTACTGCAACAGACTGAAATGTGTGGTTATGTGTTCCCCATGCTTCAATAAACAGCAGATGTTTCCAAATTCCGATGCACTTAAAATGTAAGAACTGTGATAGAGATCAATTGTATTGATCCATTTTTTTCTCTCCTGTGTAACTTTTTCTATTGTAGCGCAGTTCCGCTTCCGTTTTTTTTTATCAGTATTATTTTGTCTCTGGTGATGGAACGAAGCGTGTAGGAATTCTCTTAAACACATTTATTTTTTAAGACGACAAACGGTTTTACCTTGTCGAAATATCGGTAAAAATCGTATCGATTATCACATTGGTTAAATGCAAATGAAACTTTTTTTTCCCCTTATCTCATTTTGTCTTTTTTATTTATTTATTTCGGAAGGAGACATATGTAAAGTTGTTGCTTAGCAACAAAAAGCATCCGAGGATTAATAGATTGGAGCGGGTGTAATAATGTCTTTTTTATACGTGGCAATCGTCTCTTTTTTAAAGATACATGTATTACATTGTTTCAACTTTTAAAAGATCGTATTTATTTTGTTTTTATGGAATTTCATTAATGACTTTTGGTTCTTAATTGAATACCACCCATCGAATATTTTGGGTCCTTAAAAAAATTATCATATAAAATAGAGTTTCAGATGTTACGTTACGAAAATGTTATTCGAACTAAATTGTTGAGTTGTACTTAATAGGAACTGTGTTTAATATATTTTGGTTTTTGCAGTATGATTTTAATGTTTGGTGGAACATTTTAAGCTATCCGACTACGTTCGGAATCGTGATTTCTCGAAAGCGTGTGGGGGCCGCGGTAGCCGAGTGGTATAGGTATTGGATCTTGGCTTGCCTTGTCACGAGTTCGAGCCCAATACCACTGAAGACCCGCCGTGTAGGGCAGCAATACACGTTAAATCTGTCGAGAGCTTAAACGTCCTCCCATTGGTTTGGTGTGGTAGTTAGGAGAGGGGGGTGCCAGCTCAGGTATAGTCCACGTCACTTGACCATGGTTCAAAATTACGTCGTCCGTCGCCAAAAGCCCTCGTGTTGCTGAACAGCGCGACAGTAATATTCAATCAATCAAACAATCATCAATCTCAAAAGCGTGTAAATGGATAGCATTTGATATTTAGTATCACTTAGATTAGAAAATGTATATAAAATTGTTTTAAAAAATAGTATAACAATAAAAAATTATTTAAGTACAATATTTTGACAAAAAATGAACATGTAGAATGACCCATTTTCAAAATGTTCTCCTTTTCTGAAAAATGCTTCTATTATAATAATATTTTGCCTATATATAGCTCAGACCTCTGTACAGAGACTCAACTAGAATTTTTGAAATATATAATTTAGAAGTGGGTTTATATATATCCATGTTTTACGACAACAGAGGGGAGAAATTTTAAGAAAAAGACGCCCATAATTATTTCAATGAGTAATAACTCTGAAAATAATGTGAATTTTTCAAAAATCATAGTTGAGCTACTATACAGAGGTCTAAGCTATAAACAGGTAAAATATTATTGTAATAGGAGAATTTTTCACAAAAGAAGAACATTTTGAAAATGATTATTCTAAGTTATTTTTTTGCTGAAATATTGTGTTTAAATATTTTTTTTGTCAAAATGTCATATATTCATTTATACATGTATTCTAATCTAAGTGATACTAAATATGAAAATTATCCATTTATGCTCTTTTTTAAAATCATGGTTCCGACCGTAGTCGGATAACTTAAAAAATGATCCGATTTAGTTTTAAAACAGCGCTAAGATTTTTTTTTATTCTTAAAATTAAGGAGAATATAAATTTGAGAAAGATTTATTACAAAAGATGCTCTTTTTAGTAGTTTGTAAGCTTTGAAAATCACTGTTGTTTAATTGTAAAAACATCTAAATTCATTTGATTTTAATTTACGTTGCATTACGAAGTGACAAGAGGGCTATTATTGACGGTTCTCGTAGTTTTGAATAACGGTCAAGGAGTGGCGATGACACCCTCCCCCTTCTCCAAACATACACATCATAACAACAGGAGAACTTTGAGCCTACACAGATTTAACGTGCTTCAGTCTCTCTACACAGGATGCCTTCAATGGCACTAGGGCTGGAACTCATGACAAACCGCCTGTGGCCGCGGTAGCCGAGTGCTATAGGCATCGGATCGTGGCTGGCTTTGTCCCGAGTTCGAGCCCAGTACCACTAAAGACCCACCGTGTAGGGCAGCGATGCACGCTAAATCTGTCGAGAGCTGAAACGTCCTCCCGTTGGTGTGGTGTGGTAGTTTGGAGAGGGGGGGTGCCAGCTCAAGTGTCGTCCACGTCACTTGACCATGGTTCAAAATTACGTGGTCCGTCGCCAAAAGCCTTCGTGCAGCTGAACAGTGCGACGTTAATCTTCACTCACTCACTCACTCACTAATGACAAACCGCCCACGAGCTCGTGACGTTGACCAATAGGCTACCGCGGCCCCAGAAAAGATGTCCAATATTCTTCATTGTTTCTGTTTACTAAAACTGAAATATAAAAGAAGAATGTTTCAAAGAAAAAACTTGTTAGCTTTAAACATGAAAATTTTGTTCTAAAAGTATTTATATTTATAATATAATATACTTCAAAACTAGTTTTCAAACCAAACTGATTATTCATTATATAATCTTGTACATAAGTTCATTTGGTCTGTAAAAGTCCATAACATTTTTGATGAAAACATAGTCCCTCAAGTTTATATAAATATGTTTCTGAATAAATCAATTATAAATGGAATAATTGTTTTCTTTTTGCTTAATGCTTCATTAATTAAATATGTACGATTTTTTGCATATATTATTTAAATAGTGAATTTATTAATTAAAATGGTGAATTTATTAATTGCATTCATTAATTAAATAATTAATTTATTAATTCCATTGATTATTTTAATAGTGAATTTATTAGTTGCATTTATTAATTAAATATGCTTTCACGCACAATAATTCTGTTTAAAGGTTTATCATATTTATTTTAACGAGTAATATATCTACTCTAAAAAAAATTATCTTTTTAAATAAAATTTATATTTTTAAAATTATATATATAAAGTTTTATTACATTTTAATGAATTTTAATACATTTTTTGCAATATTTATAAAAAAGGGTATTCACATACACCCGTAATAAGTTAATTAAATGAAATGAATTCTTTACAATACACCCATCAAAAAAAAAATCTTCAGTAAATAAAAACATTTCTGTATTTACGTCATCTTGTAACTATTTCATAAACTTAAATTCAAATCCATCTTAAACAAATGCAATGCACTACATACTAGGAATACACAAGGTAATTATTGGAATAATATGAATATACATTCAAATATACATTAATATTCCTCTGTTTATTTCTCGATATTTAGCTTAGAAACGGAAATATTGGTACGTATATAAATATTGGTTCAGCTGTCAGGTTCACCAGAGTTTAATTCCCACTTCAATCTCATTTAAGAGCCGACGCGTCGATTCTAATCATACATCTCACATGAATAATAACCAATCGTTAAGGTGCATCCGATGTTCCAAGCTTTGACATAAACCCTTTCGTCATCATAAGGGTTGCTGGTATCACAAGTTTCTAAACATTCCCTACCCGAACGCGAGTGATTATTGATCCACAACTGAGCGAAGACATCCATAGATGATGTATCGAAGAAACCTTATTGACAGCTTTCTCGTTCGATAACTTAATTCTCGCAAAGGTGCACTGGAATTGCAACTGAATCGCAAATGACGAGTTTGTTTGTCCCAGCGCCTTCTCGTCTTGTGCGTCGGAGATCCTTGTGTTTGTCCAGCATCGAATTTGCACGATAGAAACACATTTTAATGAGTATTGACTGTCAGTGCCTTTGACGGCTATGCTAAACTGTAGCCCTAGGCTGTACTGAGCATAGCTTGGGGTTTATTTTGGATTTTAAACTTGATCTCCAAGCAAATTGGAGTTTGTATGTGTTACTCCGTTCTGTGATCGAAGTTATTGAATATGTGCATTCGTCCTGTAGGTTGTTCAACACTTGCTTGCGGCACTTTGTCTTAACAGATTACCGTGATAGTCGTTTTCCAGCTCGCTTTGATGTCTTAATGTATTATAGGTCATTAAAAATTCAAGGAATCGTATATTTTATTATTGCTTACGTACGTATACGATGTGTTTGTACTTTAGTATTTTAAATATGTAAAGAGGAGTTTAAGGTTGCTCTTGCAAACTATACAGCATATATAGAATTTAATTAGTTCTAACATTAATACGATTGGAGTAATAATCGAATGAGTTTTGTTATGAAAAGAAACGCTCATGCGCGTTAATTGATTTTATGATGTGTTCCTAAAATATGAGATGTAATAAATCTACGTAGTCTCATCTTTAAAAAATACATTAATTTTAAAGGTAACGAAATATTCAAGTTTAAAAATATAGAATTAATTTTTTTATATGGTTGCATATTTAATTTGTAAGAATTTAGATATGAGTTTTTATATGATCAAGTATCGATTTTTTCTTAAAGATATATTTGTAGGAACCAATAAACGTTCTTATAAAAATGCACAATTTACAGTTTTTAAATTTCAAACATTATCTTTAAATCTAAAATTTATTTTGCATTCAGTTGATAGATTACTAATTTATTTGAATTACTCAACGGTTAGATTGAATACTTAAAAAATTCTGCCCATTAGCAAATTATTTCAACCTTATATAAATTTTTAATTATCTATATCAGTGCTTCCCAAAGTTTCAATATTCGCGACCCAATATTTAATCCTAATTTTTATCGCGCCCCCCCCATGCAATAACAATGTATTGAACTCAATAATACTATATTTTGATGCTAAAACTACGATATGACTTTAACCTCTTAAGTGCCACCAGCGTATATAAACGTCTCGCTCTGTCAAAACGTTAATTTCCTCGGACGTATATATACGTCTCTCCAAAGTACGATATTTTCTGTGCACTGCTATCCATAAAATTATTCTGAAGGCTTTGGAATGCAATTAATAGACCCGGACAATGTTAGCGAAGGATTTACTTATTTCAGATTATTTGCTTCTTTATTCCTAACCGCCCCCAATACATCACATACGTGTTCCTACGTGGAAAACGGTTGGCATTTGGAAGCAAATTGCAAAACTTTTAATCGACAGTTAAGGGATTAATAATAAACCATACAAATTATTAAGATAAGTGTTAATTTTTGTATATAATTTATATAAGGCAATCCCAAGAGGTCACTTAAACTTGTTATTATCTTAATTTTGTTAAATTATCAAATGCCCATACATTGTGTAGCACTGGTGCATTTATACGTGTTATAATATATCAGTGTAAATGTGCATTTTATTTTTCATTATGTCAGAATGTGTTTCGTTTGTTTTCTTTCAATAAATTAACATTTTTTTAATTATTTTGTTTTCAACTTTTCAACATGCCCCCCTTCGTAGAGTTGCCATGCCCCCAAGGGGTGCGCGCCCCACAGTTTGAGAAACACTGATCTATATATATAAAGGAGAAAAGCGACTTACTAACTCAATCATCACGATATCTCCTACAGAGTTGACATTTGGATGGCATGTTTTTTTGTTGTTGTTGTGTAGAGATTCGCTAACAATGAGTTTTACGAAAATCGTTCCCCAGGAGAGATTTCGGGGGCCTTAAAAACAAAAATTATATTTTTTGAGCTATTACATCCAAAAAATTGAAATCTAGCAAGCATTTTTCTTTGTGTGTTTCAGAAGTAATTCACTAAGAACGATTTTTGCGAAATTCAACCTCTGGTAGCTGGGTCCCGATAGCGTTATAGATCGAAATATTTCCCGTTTTATGAATTGTTAGACTTAAAATGCGGAAAACAGGTTTCTTTTCTTGAATAGAGATCCGTCAAGAACAGAGGTTTACCTGAAATCGATTTACAAGGATGTTATAGATGAAAATAAATTCTCGTTTTTTGCGTTAAGCCTACAAACTTGAAATTTAGCAATTTAGTTTTTTTTTTTTTTAAATTTACTTTGAAGTTTGATGTCTTGTTATGTATCTAATTAAACTCTATAGCAACAAAGTGACGGAAATTAATATTTTGTTTTTAAATTTCCTTCGAAAATTTAGTGTCAGAAATTCAAGTGTTGTCTTAAAAGCTTCTTGCGTGTAACTAAAACTTTCTTTTACATCCCGAGCTATCTCTTCGAAATTCTTATCAGAAACTTATCCTTATCTTCCGCGCAAACTTTCCCCATCCTTTAACGCAATCAATAAAATTAATTATGCGTGCTTGTCTTATGAATCATCCGCATCATTTCCCGATTATTTCAAATAACATGAGTGTCACGCAAGGTGCTTGACTTTATACCAAATAAATGACCTCGTGGACATCAAGTTTGTTTTCACTAAATTTTAGGTATACATCAAGAAGTTTAATTTATGTGACGGTAAATATAAATATTTTGATGTGTATAAAACTGCAGCATTTTGTTTTTCTTCAATATTTGCACAATGTTGCATTCGTTCTATTTTGCCCTATAATTTGATGCACCTTTTCGTAAATAATAAGTTCGTAAATAATCTCCCTATATATATTTATTTATATATCTTGTTCCAATTTTCAATCGTTCATAAAATACTTTGTATTCATCCACTCAAGTTCAAATACATTTTTTTTTAAAACTTGTAGTGGATGGCACTTGATGTTAATGCAGTTTTTCAAATATTAATTCATTGATTAAATTTTATTTTTTGATTTTAAATTTATTCTGTGTTATTTCTGGCGAAGTTAGAACTATCTGCAACAACTATCTGCAGATGGCGCCAGTAGGTTCTTCTAACGAGAGAGATAATCTTTTCTTGGCTTCAAATACTTATTTTTTTATTCATCCACTCAAGTTCAAATGCATTTTTTTAAACTTATAGTGAATGACACTTGATGTTAAAACAGTATTTACAAATATTAATTCATTAATTAAATTTAATTAACTAAAATGAAAGTTTTCTTTGTTGACCTAAGTAGGAATTGGCTTTAATTCTTTTTTTATTGCTGTATGTTATTTTATGCTGTATGTTATTTTAATACCGTATACGTTTTTAACGTACATTACATTAAAGGATTTTGAATTTATAAAAGCATCGTTTTTAATGTAAATAAATTGATTTTTAAATCCCTCTATTGAGTCATTTTTTAAAAAAATGAAAGCCATGAATTAAATAAGTGAAAAAAAAACAGTTTTAAAACCTCTAATAGAATTTTTGAAAACAAAATATGTACGAGCTATCGAGCTATTCATCTTAAAGAACTTTGCGTTGCATTCTTTCATCAAACAAAACGGATAAAATGATGTACTGAACAGAACTTTAACGTCAAAAACGGAAAAATTGTTTTAGGGATTATTTTAATAACAATAGTTATACACCTTGCAACATTATCTAAAAAAAAACATTTCTGTTATTTAAAAGTTTGTAATTTTGAACTGTACTTTCCCAAAAGCCATAAAACTGTAGCTAACATCTTTGAACTATCTGTAATTCACCATCGTTTACCTTAACCTTTTAGTCTTGCAGAATTAATAATTTGCGAAGCTACATTTGTTTCTCAACCTGTTCACATAGCTAATAACACAACCCATACTTAAACAAGCAGTGAAACTCCTGCAGTGTTTAACGAATCAGTACACTAAAATACGAAAACATTCAAAGAAATAATACAACTTGAGACAAAAGCTATAATTTGGACCCGGATAAAACTCCGATAATCATGCAATCAACAAAATTACCCATTAACCGGGAAAATTTCTGTACAACGGCTTCCTTTGCAACTGCTTTTGTGCACTTTGTAAGCAATATTGGATCTGCCCATGTCTGAAAAAAACAGAGTTTCACCGCCGTTAGCAAAGAACTAATAATATACGTTTTCCCTTTAATTTGCCCTGTGATTATAGCCGTAATAGTTGCTTCTCGGCTCTTTTCTCAAGAAATCGGTTGAATTCCCCAGGCAGTGCTACCTTTCTGACTGACCCCTCTTCAATCACCCCACTAAAAAGGGCACTTACCCCAACCTGTAGTCACCTTTTTGCAGGTATGAACCCAAAACTGACGCTGTGCTCATTGCATTCCCACACTGTGTCTATCCCCCCTTCCTTTGTCCACTCTGAATGGCATTTCAAAGACAGGGGTGACTTTTGAAATTGATGCCCGTTCAACCCTCTACAAATTCCTGGAAATGTAAAAGAAGAGAATGGGACTGCCCACTGACCGTGGAACGAATAAACACCTGGGAACAAAATGTGGTCTCTCCGGTATTTCTTTTCAAGTTTAAAATTATGACTGACTTTTCTGTTTTGAATGGAATTCGTAGTTGTATTAGGTACAAAAAGGAGGTTGAGTCAAGATCTATTCGAAGTTATGTAACAGAATTGAATCCAAACCGAAAATATTTTTAACGTAGAATATATATGTTTTTCGGATGGAACAAAACGTTAAAAATTGAAACGAAGACGTTACCCCAGTTAGCTACTATAAAAGGACAATGATATGTAAAAAAGGCATCTATGGAAACAACAACGAAATTTACCGAGAGGACTAAAACGTCATGAGGTCAAAACTATTTGCCACTGGTTTGAGAAACATTCTAGATGATATTTTTAGCGAATCTTGAATATATTAGGGATTTCAGTGAAAGATCAGTTGTAGTACAAAATCCTACATCTCTGAATATACAATGCTGATTTTTTGACTTGTTAAGTCCAAGTCAAGTTGCTGCAAAGAGGTTCGACACGATGTTAGGAGGCATATATATATATATATATATATATATATATATATATATATATATATATATATATATACTTAAGTTTAAAAAATATAATTGAGATTTTGGAAACATAAGCAGATGAAGGCTCCTTCATCATAAACATTTCCGACTAAAGACTATATAATCTATATGTAATATTGAATGCGTTATATGTGAAGAAAGTATGTGTCGTGTTGTTTTAGATTCCCCTCTTTGACGTGAAAGAAATTAAGATGATGTATAATAATTACAATATGCTAATAATTAAGCTAATAAGCTTATTTACCTTAAAATAACTTTCAAAATATCAAAAAATTGATTCATAAATTTGATCAGTTTTATAAACAAAAGTTTGTTTAATAGATCTGCCAGTATAAAGAACAATATCTAATGAATATTACTTACATGTATATGGTAAAAATTGATGATTAAGGAAAGAAAATATGTATTTCTGAGTTTCGTTTTAATTTCAATTCAAAAAGTATTGCATTTTGTATATTAAAGTAACCAGTGCTTGTACGCTAACATTCATTCGAACTGAAATAAAACTAATACTGGCGGTAAACATTTTGGAACGTTTATAATTAAATTAACTAATCAATCCTTTAACTAATCTCGATTTTTTTTCAAATAAGGAAACGTTATTTAGAAGAACGTAGTTAACTATTAAGAAATTGTTAATAATATTACAATAGTTTTAATAATAAAAATAAAAGATATAGCTAAGAGAGAGAGAGAATATAAAAGTATCAAAATTCAGAAGCTCTTATATAGCCTTGAGCGAATTTGAAACAGAAACAAACTTATTCTGAAAGATAATATGCAATTTTTATATGCATATCACATACTAATCTTTCTACGTTAACATCTTAGCTTGCTCTTTTCTCTCAGCAGCCTAAAGTGACTAGATTTGACTTAAGCTAAATCTATTAAGTGCAATAATAATTTTCAACATTAGAGGCAAATTAAATTAGTTCGGATTAAAACTTCAAAAGAAAAAATGCAGACGGTCTCTTTTGAGTAACGTGGTTGTACGCGAAAGATAGTTAAGGTGAATCCGGTATTAAAAACTTTCAGTTCAGTTCACTTCGTGAGTTCATGTACTAGTTAAATTAGTTTTCCCGAAGAGTTTTGGCTGACAGAATAATTGTGGGTATTAAAACTAATGGACCTTGAAAAGTTGTTGGGAAAATATCTCTCATTCGAAGGAAATGAAATTCGTTGGTTTTTTGTATTCTAATTATTTGGAAGAAGCCAGTTTATTTTTCTAAATGATTTGAGTAGCTTTATTCATTTTAATGCAATGATGGAAATACGAGTATATGTAAATTTTTATACAAATAGCGAAACATTAAGCACGTAAAATTTAATTAGAAAATTAGAACATTAAATAAAAACACTTTTTGAAAATGTACATTGTATTTTGCTTGTTAAAACCTTTTGTAACTCTCAATATAACATGGAAAACAATCTTTATTCTCGAAAAGTAATTGTTATTTATGTTTATGCAAACTGTTCTTTTGTTAAATAAGTTTTGCAGAGCAAACAGATCATTTCAGAACCTATACAATTTCTGAGTTTGATATTAAATATTTAAAAATTGAATTATCAATTACGATTAAAATCTTTTGTAACTAAACCAGATCTGTGACAATATAATTTATTCTCGGAGAAAATTAACCAAGGTTTTCAGATGGTGCAGATGATTCTTGACAAAAGAAATTTTCTGTAAAGAATTCAAAATGTAATTTCTATTTTTTTTTCTTTCTGAATTTACTATTTTTTTCTACAGCTTTTTTACTGGATTGTTTTTGAGTGTTAATCTATTTCCCTTTTTTTAAAATAGTATACATTCATTTATTTAAAATGAGTACATGCTGTTAAACGTGATACATAAAAATGCATTTTTGATTCTAAATATTAACTCTTTCTTCTTTTTTCGAGTAATATTAGAAATAAATTTGTTTCTTAAAAATTTATTTGTATAAATTTGCATAATTTCATAAAATGCTTCCTGTATGAATAATTTTTTGTTATCAAAAAAAAAAAAAAAAAACAACTTGTAAAATGAAATATTAAAACTCTTCGGAATTAGACATATATTTATAACTGCAAATAATCATTTACTAACTACAAACACTGCAGAATAGAATTATTATTTTAATTTATTTGCTGAAACTAGCCAAAAAAAAAAAAACTTTAGTTCAGATCAGTAAAAATTTTCATTTTGATGTTGAATTTGTTTCCATAAAACTCGCACTTTTTAAATTATATGTTTTTCATATCTTCTGCACAGGGATATATTAAAAAGAGATTAATGATAAAAATAATGAAATAATGACAGTGTTTTTAATCATTAATGTTGTGCCCCTAATGTAGTTGAGCTGGCATATTTTTTTTATAACCAACACACGCAGCATTATTATGGAATATTATTTTCCTCAAGAAAAAGTATAGTTTCGTTGCAAAATGTACGTTAATTTTCAGATACGTTAGTTATGCTCTAATACAGGGCTGTCCAAAACGCAGCCCACGGGCCACATGTGGCCCTCCAGTACGTAAACTGCGGCCCGCTGACTCGTTTTTAAATTTTTTTAAATATCAGTTTTTTAAAGTTTTTTCATTTTGAAATTTATTTGAAGGGAAATTTATATATATATATATATATATATATATAAATCTACGATGCATTTGCCTGTTACCTATTCTTGTTTTAAAATAAGTCCTTTTTGATAACAGAAACAAACGCCTTTAGATTAAAATAGATTTATATTTTATCAAACAGTTACATTATATTTTACTATAATAAATAACTTTTTTAATAAATTCCGAATGGCATTAAGCATCCCCTTTACTATGGATGATACATGATTCTCTGTGTGTGCGACTTTCATTTCTCTTCCTCCTTTTCGGTTTGGAGCGCCCAAAAAGCAAGATGCAGTCAAAGACGTTTTTTAAAGTTTAAAAAATATATTCAGGATGGTTAAGATAAAGGGCAACGTATACTTAATAGTTTGAGAATAACAGCACAATCAAATTTTAAAAATGAGTAACGAAAGATCAATTTAAAAGGAACTCCGTTATTTTCAAGAAAATGGCAACATTGTAATATTTTAAACATTATTTGATCATTGCATTATTGTATTATATAAACATTATTATATTACCTATGCCTGTATACATGAAAAATACTGAAAACAATAATAATCATTCATTTTGTTTTATATTTTCACTCTAATAAATGTTTTTTATTTCCAAATCTGATATAAATGTACATATTTTTATGTGCGACCCCAGAGATTATAATGTTTTTCATAAGTGGCCCGCAAGGTCATTTGGGTTCAACACCCCTGTTCTAATATATTGACCATTCTTCGTTATATTTTGACTTTATGGACAGGAGCATAGTTGAAATAAATGTTAATTCGAAATATATTCTTCATCACCAGATGATATTATTGTTCAGAGAATAAGAAAAAAAATGTAAAAAGAAAGAGAAAATTTAACAAATAATTTTACAGTTTCAGAAAGAAAGAAATGAAAACATATACTGTGTGCAACGAAAAAAGAAGAAAAAGAAAAAAACAGTGTGCCATTTTTTCGGTACTAAGAGCTATTTATTTTAAAAACAAATTTGGGGTTTTCTCTATTGTCGGCTTCCTCCAGCATATTTTCTTTTTCAACGCTAAAATTACTGTAATAATATTTGTCTTTCTTTAACATATAATCTGATTCCAATTCTAACAATTTTTTTCTTCCTTTTTCACTTTTGTATAGTTCTTCATTTGCAATAGTATAACACAAATAGAATCATAATTATTTTTTTAAAAAAATTGTCAGATACTTTATTTCTGTTCAATTCTACGATGAATGTAAGAAAATATTTTGACATTTTTTTATGCATACTGATATAATTGCTTTATTCTTTCAATTGGGTGCGTTGAATGCCCCCCCCTTTTTATCTTAAGTGAACTTTATCGAATTATAGAATCATTACATATGTATTATATATATATATATATACAAATCAAATAGTTATATTCCTAAATATAACTAGTCAGTATAGTAATAAATATTAAAGCCACAGTAGTATAATAGCAAACTCGTGGCCTTAGGAACCAAGAATGCAGATTTAAACAATGTGTTGAGGCCAGCGGACCTTCACTTGTAAATTGCCTATACAACTGGGTGATAGGGAAAGGAGAAAGTTATATAAATATGGCATAGTTAGAAGATAAAATACACTTATAATATTATTAAATAAATTTAAATTGGGAAATTAGTAAAAATTATTTTCTTAATATACAAATTAAAAATATTTTGTGTGAAGTATTGTTAAAATAAATAATCATAACATAACAACACAACGACATGGTAATATTTCTCTCCAATACGAGACCAACAAGGCTATATATATATATATAGTATAATAAAATAAAAGTGAAAAAGTTCTACAACCTACAATGTCAAAGAAGAGAGAAATTGGAGTTCATGAGACACAACAAATGTAAGTATAACAAAAGTCTTTGGACTAAACTGGAGACCAATTACGATTTCTAACGCTGTCGCTGAATTAGGCCAGTGATTTAGGGTTAAGCAATGCTTTATGGATCCACCTTCCCCTTGCAGCTGAAATTTTCGGCATAGTAGAAAAAAAAAAAAAAAATTGAGCCATGTTGAAAAGTTAAGCCTATTTCTAACACGGGCATGATAAATCTGACAATATAGTAAAATGAAATTATGAAAAGAGAACATTAATGTATCTCTCAAGGAGAGGAATATTAAGAACATTTTCTATAGAAAAATCTAGGATGAAAATTATATGAAATAATAAAAGCCATGAAAACCGAATAATAATTCTCTACGCTAAGGTCCTGCACAAAATGGCGTTAAAATTGGAATATATATATGGGTGTGTATATATGTAATAATTCCCAGTAATTTAAACTTTAATAGCTCTTGATCTATTTATGATCCAGTCCTTCGGGACAACTGTTTAATTATTTTAATTAGCTACCCGTCTAACGACTAATTTTCGAACTACATCCATCCACCAGCCAAATCATGTGATTTCCCGCTGGATATAAATAGCGAGGCTCTGGAAATCGTGCGCTCCTCTCTTTTGTTTGTAATCATGTAGCCGCCTGCACAGCGCGTTGTGTGCTTGTTCTTTGTTCTGTGTTTTGTGTCATTATGTCTGCTTCTTGTGATGTGGAAATGTTGAATTTTGAATAAATTGGATTAACTTTCTAGACTGCCTCGTCAATGCTACAATAATTTCATCCACTCGCTTCGTACAACAGTTATATTTACTAATCACCAGCATATTTTTAAGAAATCTTTCATTTATATATATAACTTAATATATATATATATATATATATATATATATATATATATATATATATATATGCATTATTTCAGCTTTAACCCTCTCGCTGTGCATCCCGCGATTTCTACGGACAACGAAGATGTAGCAAAATTTACGCAACCCTCGATTTCCGCGGGTATGCATTTTTTCCGACTATTTAGCTGTACAACCCGGGCTGTTTCTGTTTCTGTTTTCATTTATTTTCTTATGTTCGTATTTTTTAACGATTAAATTCTATATTTTAAAATAAAAACTCTTTGCGAAAAAATTTGTATAATTTAACTCTAAAATGTAGATTTAACATGTACATTTAAAATACGTAATAAAAAAATACGCAAGTTTTGAACCTACTTTGATAAAATAACTACGTAACGAGAGGGTTAAAGCTTAAAAAAAAAAACTCGCTTTACAATGATATGCGCGTTAAAACCAAACAAAAGAACATCAAAGAAAAATATCCAAGTACTATTTCCTCTCTTGTGGATACAATAACTGAGATAACAATATATTTTATTTTAAACATTTTTTCCTTCCCCTCCCCTCCCCCTCCTGAAATTTCAGATATGTAACTAAGTATCCCATTTTATTTCTTCTTATAAATTTATTTATACTTCATGAGACAGTCAGAATGCTAATTCAAATTAACATACTCGTTTCTTTGTTATCAGACAACATTTCAAAAAGTTAATCTTGTGTGCTTTTTTTACAGTAAAAAACAAGTTCTTATCTTTTGTTTTATTTATTTTTCCAAAAAATAAGCTTTAAATTTAAATATTGTTCTTCGGGTAATGATCTACATGTATGAAAATGTTACTGAATACCTTAAAAAGAATGCGGTGTTTTACTATAGATGTGTTATATCATTATGCATTCTTTTTTCTTTCTTTTTTGTCTTTTCCAAACCTTTATTTGTTGGAGATAAATATGTTTTTTTTTTTATAAGAAAAAGGGGTCATTTCTTTAAAAAGATAGAAGCTTGTTTTTATATATTTTTTTATTAGAAAAACGTATGAAAAAGATAAAAGAACTAATTCATATTGGTTGCACAAGTCTATAATTTATTTAAAATTGGCTTTTTTTTTAATGTTGGTCGTAGAATGTCAAAGAATTTTGATAGCATTTCAACGAAGAATTCTGAAAAAAAAAACATGTATTTCATAAACATATTTTATATATTTTATTTAAACATAAAATTTGTCAATTTCTTTCGTTTTTATTTTCAGTGACCTCAGTTTCCTTTCAAAAATAAAATAAAATAAATCTTTTTTTCTCCTTTTGGGTGAGAATTCTATATGTCTCAAACATACAAGTGCGGTGTAAGATTTTATTGAGAATTTTCTTCTGTGTATGTATGATATTATTTCGTGAAATTTCAGAATTAAGAGGGGAAAAAAATATACATCACAATACTTAGAAATTCACTTTTAAAATTTAATTAAAAATGTTTTAAAATAATAATAAAAAAAAACTTCGTGAAGAATTTTTTAATGCAATCATTTTTTACTATACAGAATTTTAACTCAGCTTAAACATTACACAAGAATTGTTATTATTATTTTTTTAATGAGTAAATATACTTGGATCTTCCTTCTCAGAAGCTTAAAAACCAATAAACATCTAAACTCGAGCTTATAGATTAAAAAACAAGTCTGAGAACAATCTTATTGTCATACAACAGATTACAAACTACTTTTTTTCGTAGCGCACAATGGCAACGATTCATTCACCTGACCCTCAAACTAGAAGCAGATGGAAGAAAGGAATAAGAGAAAATGTTCGCGGGAAACAAAAGAAACAGGACTACGAGTAATAGGGGTGGCGAAAGACGGGGGTGAATCACGATTTTCGAACTCCGGTCGTGAATCGGCGGGGGGAGAGGAGAGGAGGAGAGAGAAGGGAGGCCGCAACGGGCAAAAACGGAAAAACCAGCTCCTCAGTCCACACGTCTGCTTTCTGCGGTGGCGGGTGCTCGAAAGTTGGGTTCTGTGCTGTGTTGTGTTCCGCTGTGGAAATCGTCTGCCTTTCGCCAAACGATTTCGGGTTCCGTCCGATTCGAAGATATTCCGTAGTTTGTAGTGTGCCTTTTTTCCCTGTGCTTGTGTTATTCGTTTGACTTAGATTATTTATATTTCTTCATCGATGTTTTTGTGGAATTTGTTCTATTGTCACTTTTTGGATTATATTACGATGAGAACTCTGTTTTGTCGGATGTGTGTAGTGTTCTTGTTTTTATGGACGTCAGAGGGCGCCATCGCAGCTTCGACATACTACGATTTCACAGAAGGTAAGTTTTGTTTTGATTTGGGACTAGGGTGGGTGTGAAATGACTAGAGGTAGGTTAGGTAACCGGTAAAGCACGTGTCATCGGGTTCGTGGTCTGGGCATATTAATAATAATGCTGACTTCATAGAATTATGTGCAAAAGTGTGTAATTCTAATAGTATGAACACATTATAATTTATTCACAAAACCATCTTTTAATTTTATAGTGAATATCAACAACAACAAATCTTCGATTTGGATTCAGATTAACTTGTTATGCATTGAATTGGATATATTTCACACAAATCCTCTTTTGAAACAATTTCAATTTATTATAATTATTTTTAATCTGTATTGCGCTCCATTTTTAAATTTTGTTATTTGGACTGAGAAGTTTTAGATTATTAAAGATTACTTTGGGTGACAATTGGTATCCCTTACAGAAATGATAAACTCTATTTTAATTTTTGTATAAAAAAGATAATTTTGTGTTACATATTAATTTAACTGTAAATAATATGAGTATATCGATTCAAGGTTGCTTGTATATTGACCATTATACACAAAAATTCGCTACTACCTTTTTCTTCATATCTTTTCAGTAATTAATATTTCTTCGAGTGTTATAAAATGGCATGTGTTTCGAACGAAATATGTTTTTTTGCTGAAACAAAATGAAAAGAGCTAGTTCATAAAAGCATTCGAAAATCCTCAATCCCAAAAATGAGGCAGTTATTAATTTTAAAAAATGCGTGCATTTTTTCTCATGTTTTTAATAATTTTTATATCTGATCATTTAGTGATATAAAACGAACAACATTGGAATAAGTTAAATAAAGGTTAAATTTGTTTTAAATGGCATACCATCGAGAAATAACTTCATAACTAATTTTTATAATGAATTTTCAACATTTTATTAAATTACACTACTTTTTTTGTGTGTAAATATAAACAAAAAATGTAAAATCTATAGTTCTTTTTTTGCATTATTCAAATCTTGCTACTCGAAAAAGTTTTTTTTCCTACTGTACTTAAGTTGTGTTATTTTTATTCAGAAGCAGTAATATCTATTGCAAAATGAATTCAAAGTTGTAAATAGCACTTTGGATTCTTTATATTTTTTTCTATACCTAAATTTCCATTTTTTTAAAACATAAAAATTATAAGAAAAATTAGAATTTATCTCTTTATAGATGAATGTTTTATTCATTTAAATATTCGAATATTTAAATAATAATAATAATTCGAATATATAAATAAAAATAATAATTTTGAGTATTTAAATAATAATAGTTATTCGAATATGTAAATAAAAATAATAATTCGAATATTTAAGTTGTAATATATAATTCGAATATCTGAATTCACAATAAAAATGAATACACTTTCTTTTTTTTTAAAGTTGTGGTATTTATTCATTTTTTTCTAAAGGATATATGTAATTACCCTACTTTTTGTTAAAATTCTAAACAGTTCTTAAAAGTAAAAATGTTGACATTTCTTTATTTATTTATACTTCCTTCAAAACACAAGTCACAGTTTTATAAAGGCATAAACATTCTTCAAAACCGTGAACTACTTTTTGTGCAAACCTTATGTATTCACCTTTGATATTCAGGTTAAATTTCACTAAGAAACCTTGCAAAAAAAATTCTGACATAATGCCAAAAACACATTTACGTAACTATCTACTCGCTTTTAAAGATTTATACTTCAAAAACATAAAAAAAAAAAAAAAAAAATCATTCAGAAAAAAGTCCCCATTGAATATGATACTCTTTTACTTTCTATCCCAAACTCCCATGATTGATAATCTCTTGGAAAAAACTTTTCCCCCAGTGGGTAAGATAGAAAAGTAAGAGCAAAGTTATGGACGTGAAACAAGATTCTTAACTTTTTAAATTTTTTTTGCACTGTTCTCTGTTGTTATAAGTTGGTTTTTTAAAAACAAGAACAAAATATTCACCGATAGCAGGTTCTCATGTTGTAAGGGACAGAAAGTGTACTCTTACGCTTGTGCATGCAGTCATTAATTTGCAATCGATATTTATGTCGTAATCTGTCAACACCACTATTTTAAATACTGCGCATGCGTGCCGGTTTTTTATTCAACACTCTTAAATTTGTAATACTAGTAATTGTTTGGGAGCGCGCTGGGGCATTGTATCCCTTATGGTTGGCAACACGTAGTCCCACCTCTTGTCAGAATGTAAACATAAAAATTACTAGAAATATATATTACGATATTATGGTATTAATTTTCATGATTTTTTGTGTGGTTAATTTCTCATCTTTCTTTGCATCTTTAAAATTATTTTTTTAACTGTTTTCTTTTCTCTTTTTTAATTATTTAAGTGCTTGTAATAACATTTACAAGTGTCCTTTTTTTCTGGAACCATAAATGGTATCAAACGTTACTTCAAACATTAAAAGCGCACATTGTACTTACCGTAAAATATGGCGTATAACGTGCACTTTTAACAAAAAAAAAAAAAGGAGATCGAAATTTATGGGTGCGCTTTATACGCCGGGAATAAAAAAAAAATAATAATTTCACAAAAATGAAAAAGGAAATGAGAATAAGAAAAATATTAGACTTCTAGATATATCGGAATACTGTTTATTTGAAAGAAACGACATACCTAATGAATTAAGGGATTCTAATTGTAAACGTATACTATTTTTTCAAAATCCTGGGATAATACCTCGAATAAATGGCTTACAAACATGCCACTTTGTTCACGCACATTTCTCGTTCTTTCGTAAAAATGGGGGTGCGTGTTATACGGCGAATATGCCTAAAAATTTAAAAAATGCAGCTTGAAAGTATAGGTGCGCGTTATATGCCGATGCACGCTATACGCCGGATTTTACGGTACATTAACACATAGCAGAATATAGATAAAAAGAAATATGACTGTAAATGTAAATTGCTTATATACACCGATATCTAATTTCATTCGATTTATCTATGTTAAAAATAGCTTGTAAATCGAATAACATTTTTTTAAAAAAATAAATGCGTATTTTAAAATTTATTTAAAAAAATAAATAAGTATGGATTTTGACGCCACTAAAATTTATACCTTCTAACTATTTATTAAAGCTACATGATTAAAATATTTCCATTTATATGGGTAAGTCCCCAAGCTATGACTGAAGCAATTTAGAAAATTTTAGTAGTATTTGATGGAAGTGTGAAATGCATGTATACCAAACTTGAATTCATTTTATTTTTTTCGTGTTATACATAGCATTATTCTTCTACCATTTTTAGAAATAATTAAAAGGATTTCAGATTTCTTTTTCTGTTTTAATTCCTTCAATTCTTTCAATCCTAAACATGTATTGTTTAATTCTAATTAAACATTTATTTCGTTTTAAGTGTGAAATCTTAAACAAAATCGTTTAGGACTTTCCTACTAACTAAAGACACTTTCCCTTTTTGAATATACTTTGTTAAATTTATTGCCCTTATTAACTGTAACAAGAGGCACCACAACCCCTGAGATTACCCCATTATCCCTAGGGGGTGACGTTTACAACTAATTGAAGAAAGCTGCGAACATGGGAAAACATACCACCCTCCAGTGGGAAGAGGTTTTTACTACCCCACTCTTTTGTCGGTACAAGCGCTTTAATTCCATACAAATCATCTAGTCATGTAAGCGTAGGGAAGCGAAGAATGGGTGATATAGCCCATGGATTTGACCATTTATTGCGCATGTCGCCACCATAATGATAAAGGATTTTCTTTCTTACTTCTAATGTTTTTCTTATTTAATTTGTAATTCGTACACTAATAAAATGTTATTAGTATTTAACAGAGGAATCTTAAGTTTAGAATACACGACTAATTTTAGAATATTTCTCAAGCTTGTTTGTGGCAAGTTAGTAAACATTAATATCATGTTCTTAGTGTATTTTATTATAAAAAAAGTGATGTAATTTTTGTAATATACTTAGTTCACGGAATGATTTGAATAATAAAAGAAGTTTTTAGAATCTACATAGCATGTTCATCTTTGTTATTGAAACATTCTTTTCATTTAAATGTACCTTATAACAAATTGATCCATTTTTATGTAATTTATTCTTTTATGTTATTTACATTGCAGTATTTCTATTACTAATTCTGGAGAGTTTATGAACAGCATTTTTTTTTCTGAGTAAAACAAGTATATTTATAAAACTTAATTATTAATGAAGAGCTTTTTTAAATATAAATGAAATGAATTTTGCATATTTTCTTAGCATTTGATATAAATTGTTGTAGAATTTCTAATAATTATTGCAGAAGTTGTATTCATCAGGTAGAAAATAAAATATGTGGCAATATTTTTACCTTGAATAATTTTTGTTTTTAATTTATTTTACCTTGACAAAAAGATCGAGACATTTTTTTTCTAATTGTTACTAGCACAAGTACTATGTTCATTATTTATTGGATGGTTAAGTGTTTAAATTCCTGGAACAGGTGTTTGACGGAATACTCACGATATATCCCCCCCCATCTTTCCTCTTAAAAAAAAGACGTTTGAAAACAATCGACATCTGGGAAGCGAAGAACGGAGAAGCGAGAACTCTCTTCTCGCTCCATCTATCGGCCGAAAATAACTTCATTTCTTGAAAAATAATAAAACCTCTCATTTCGATCGTCTACGTTGAATTATAATGAATAAATTGTTAATGAATTAAAAAAAATTGTGAGCTAAATTTTTTTAAAAAATACGAGGTTGCCAAAAATTAGGATTTTTTTTTTCAAAAACCGTTTATGAAATAGATGCTGTTGAGGGAATTTCTTAAGAACCCGTGTTTGTCTCAAATTATTACTAGAATCTTTGTAGTGATTAGAGCAATCCGTAAAATTATTAACATTGTAGTACTCGCACTTATATTAAAAATGATTTTTTTTCTTAATTTAATTTCAACTTAATTTAACGTCTACGTTTAATGTATAAAAAAGCATTGTAAGGGATATTAAATAAATTACAGTTTTAAAAAAACTAAAAAGCATCCTTTTATAGTTAATTGAACTAAGTTGTAATTTAATCTTTTAGTCGCCAAATCAGCAATTAGTCACCAAATCGGGAAATTGGATCTGGAATTAGCCGCTAGATCCGGGATGGGATCCGAAAATGGGAAATCGTCCATCAAATAATACAACTAAATGGTATTTTTTTATTGTTATTTTACTTCTAAGTGTACGTTATACATTTAAATAATGGAGAGAATAAACGAAATACAGTCAAATCTCTATATTGCGGATTTTTCTATATAGCGAACTTTTTCCTGGAACCTTGAACATTTCACTATTTTCTTCGAAAAATAGCCTCTCTATAGCGAAGTGCATTTTCTATATAGCGAACTTTTTCTTTTGTGATTCAGTTTTTGTTCTCCCTTTTTTTTTAAAGTATTTCTGAAAAAATTTCAAGTTATTCTCTCTTTAACACATTTTATGGTTGTCATAAATATTGAACTAGTTTTATTAGATCTTAACTCGTCAAGAGCAATAGAGTTCTGGACGTGTCATCCAAGAAGTATCACTTTTAACTCCCATTGCCCAGTTCACTAGAAACATTTTCGATATCCTCTTTCACCCTCAGTCGAGTTGTCCCGAGGTCCCGTGTTATAATTATAAAATAATGTATGTTTAATGTTACTTGTATGCTTTAAATTATAAAATGTTCTTAAAATTCATTAATTTTAGTATAAAATCATTTTTTTAGTATTGAAAATACAGTGAATTCTTTGACATTCCTTTTTCTTTTTTTCCTTGCAGTTTTTCTTTTTTTTTCTTTCTTTTTTGATGGGTAAGGTATATAAAATAAAAATATATTAATTTTAAAAAAAGTGTGAATAATTACTTTTTTTTAATATATATGAATTTAAAATTTGTTTTATGTGGTTTATAAAGTATATTAAAAGATGAACCTCTATATAACGAATTTTCCATTCAACGAACTTTTTTCCGGGATTTTGCGACTTCGTTATATAGAGGTCCGACTGTATTTAATTCTTCTGTGAATGATTTCAAATTTCTAATAATAGAATCTATTGAAAAAAATGTTAAGAACATCTATGGTAGACATTAATGGTACAGGTCACATGTTCAACACCACATATTCCCTATTTCCGGTGTAAGTTAAAACAATTACCGATTATGCTCACTCATTCTTCATGTGTTTCTGGTTTCTTTATCGGTTTTCCGATCAGGAAACCCGAACCGAACCGTTCCGCTCACCAAATCCATTTAAAAATCTTTACTGGTAATTGTTCCCTCCCCGATCAAGTTCACACGAGAATCTTCCAAGATTAAAGACACTTCGCGTGAAAGGAGAGCTCTGCTTTCTCAACTTTTCGCTTTCTAATTTCTTTCTAATCGCCTTCGTTGAACGCCTGGAAGAGCCCGATTCTAATCCAGGAAAGGTTCTTGGGTGACATCTAGGAATGACTGGCTGGGGGTTCGTTGACTGACGGATCGTTTTTCTTGCACTTGATCCCCGTCTTGGCACCCATTCGCAATTTGCCGAACCGCCCACTCGAAACACTTTCTTCCTTTTCGGCTTTCTTTTTAATGTGATTTACCATTTGTTTCGTGAACGGAAGGGGGCAAAATTTCTAATGATTTAAACTTTTTCGGCAGTGAAATAAGGAAGAGGATTGGCATGTAGTAAAAAAAAATTGTGGAGGAGATGAAGTTGAATGTATTGGCTCGTGCTATTTTATGCTTGAAGAAGCGTTTAATGGCGAATTAATTGTAAAGTCGTTGACTTTTTCGTGTAGGAAATATCTGCGTAAATGATGTAGTTCCTGTTTCAAAAGTGATTTTGAATTTAATGTTAACTAATTTTGATGACATTAATTTTTTTTCTTGTACGTTTACTGTATCATTATCGCCATGTATGAAATGTTTTCTAATCTTCTATTTTATTATTGAAATAGAGATAACTAATGATTGGAAGAGGTTTTAAGCTAGTTCTAGATTTAAAACGCGTTTCTAAAATAGAGCTCATTATTATTTTCCTTTTTTTATTGGTAATGGTAATTTTCACCCTCAAATCACATTATCTAATTATATTGTGATGTACTTCAGAAATTTAAAAAGTCTGTCCATAAAAAAAAATGTGTTTTTTATATATGCTGTATTGCAGAAATTGTGAAATTTATTTTTACAGAAAATTGTTTTCACAGTACGCTTGTGTGTTTGCTAATACTTATATAATCTGACGCCTTGGAGATCTTCAGAAACAATTCTTAGCTGTGTGTTTTGCAAGACGATCATCAAATCTGTTTCGAAAACATATGTTGGAAAATAAGAAAAAAAAATATTGTGGTGTAGATTACGTAAAATGAAAAAGGTGGCATATGTTTTAGATACCCGAATGAGCTTTTTTTTATTTCTAAATAAATAAGTTTCCTGGTGCTTTCTGATGATTTTGTATTTATGCTTGGAATAAATGAGAAAATCCCTCTGAAATGACAGATTTTCTTGACTTAATCTGCAGAAGTTGAACTTTTGGGAACATCTGTGTTAGATTATAATTCTTCATAAGTCTATCAAAGATCAGACAGTATTAACAAAAATGAAAGGAAGTATTGCATTATCAAAGGAAGCCATTTTTCTTGAAGCTAGTTCTAAACCAATATGCGTCATGGCATTCTGCTTTTCCTGTCTCTTAGCTGCCTAGGTCAATTGTCTGTCTAGGTTATCTGTACCTATTGTCGGAAGTGACCTGAATACCAATGCAGCGAAAATTACTGATTCCGTGTGTTTAAAGGTACTTGATTATCATCGCGATGCCTTAATAACTCTGCACTCAAATCCGATTACGGTTTACTATTGTTTTGATCAAGACAAACGCGTCCTTTTCCGTAGGTGTCAATAATTATATCCTAAAATAACTAAAATTGGACCTAATGAGTTAGTTGTATATAAGAATTTATAAGATTTGGAGCAAATTTCCTGTTGTAGATACAGGGGGCTAGGATCGGATGATTTAAAAAATTATGTACAATTTTAAGAAATAATTGAAATAAAATGTCAGTGTGATTTTTTGAGGTTAGAGCAGTAGCGCACACAAAATTTTTTCAAAGGGGGGTCCAGGGTTGAAAGTCCACCATTTTGGTATCATGCTCCAATACGCCACCCAGCATATTCTTTTGATTTTGTCGATTTTCGGGAACAAAAGCAATACAAAATTAATCATTGAATAAATAACTAGCATTAATTAATAAAATTAATTATTAATAACAAATATATAATTAAATTTTACGTAATATATACATAGGATTATAACCAATAAAAAAATCAAGGGCTATGGGGGGTTTGGACCCCTAGGAGACCCCCTTGTGTGCGCCACTGGGTTAGAGATTATTAATATTGGAATACGAGATGACACAGATTTGTTAAAAGTAAAATCGTGTTTTTTTAATGATGGAATCATTTCAGCAAACTTTAATAACATGATTCAGTTCCTTTGATTCTCATAAACATGTTTTCGTGTGTTCTTTCTAACCGAATTTGAATATTTTTATGTTAACAGATATTTTTCCAGTGGTCTACCCAAGGGTGGAGTTAAGAGGCTCAAACCCCTCCCACAGATCTGTATATTTTTAATTTTTAGCATTAAGTTTACATCTCGGTAGTTTTGTCTGCGTTCTTAAAAAAAACCACCCCTCTCATGAAAGTTGTCCGCTAACGCCACGGAATTATTCTGCACTAACTGCATGCTTATTGTTGTTTTTGATTTTAATAGCCAATGATGTCTTAGAAATTTCATATGACCATGTTCGAAAAGAAATGAAGCGTCTCACTTTTTATTTGCTTGGAAAATATTTTGAACAGTTATGCAATTAATTGTACCAGAAAGAATTGCGGATGTAGTATTCCAGGTGCCAGAAAGATGGAAACACTTGTGCATCTTCTTCTGAGTTAGATAAAGCAAATTGTAATTCCTTGAATTATCGATCTACTGTATTGAAAGTAAAATATGCTTGGTACAAGTTTGATAGGAAGCTAAAATATAATATACTTATATAACTTTTTAAGCTGAAACAATATTCAATCTCTTTTGAACATTTTATGGGAGCAAAAATAGTTTTAATGTGAGAATATTTTTTTAGAAATATACATACACTTAATAATCATGCTGTGTTTCACCATCGCAATGTATAATGTTCATCGAATAGTTTTATGTTCACATGACCTTTTCACTTTCTCATGGTATCTTTGCTTCAACCATCTCCATTTTTCATTACAATAAACCACCCGCAGGTTTGCGTAATCTATGGAAGCATAAGAAACTGTATACTACTTCGTTTGCTAAATTCTCTCTTTTGAAGAAGTAGGTTTTGGTCCACTGACCCCACGCACCTGTTGGCATCTTTTCCCAGGATTCCCCGCGCGATCATTACCTGACCAACTGGATTGATGGAAGAGATTGTAGGGGGTGGGAGATTTATATTCTCTCTTCCTTAGCATCATCTCTGCCCTCCCCCCTTCAATGTTGCTTCTTTCTTTACTGTTACTATCTCTCTCATTCCACGTAATACTTGCTTTCTCCCCCCACGAAGAACGTGGAATTTTTTTTATTGTAGGTTTTGTTATTTGCGATGTTTTTATTGTTCAGGGAGTGTGTATAAATTGAATCTAGTTGTTTATAGATGATAATTTTTCTCAAGTATTGCAACGAACTGTACAATATGAAATACGCTTACAAAATTCTACTGACATGTTTAAAAATATGATTCTTTTGAAATACTGAGTGTCAGTAACAATGGAGTACACAAGGAGGGGGAGTGTCTTAGGGCTCAACCCCCATATAAACCAACAGATTTTTAATTTTTACCGTGAAGATTACTTCTCTGTGCTTACATCTACCTTTTTTTTTTAACTGCACCCCCACTTCCGTTAGAAAGATCTGTGTGCGCCATTGGTCAGTAGATTTTTACATAACAATCTATAATAGTTTTGGCTGATAATGAATTAATAATATTTACTTGGAATTCAGTATATTTTTGATATGAAGTAGAAATTCTTTTCCATTTGATAAACGTTGAATTTTTACTTCATTTTTCAATCAATTAAAACAATTGAACAAGCAAAATAACATATTTATTGCTGCAGAATAATATTTTGTCAAATACATTTTTCATATCATATTAAATGGCGTGTCTTATATTGTTTTTATTGATGCAAAATGAATTTCAACGTATATTTTTGTTATTAATAAGTTATTATTTTAGAGTACTCATTATTTCTATCAACACTATTATCAAATATTTTTTTTTTAATTTTCGTGGTGAAACATTTAATTCGCATGCAATGTATAGAATCATTCAGGTACTTTTCGGTTTCGCCGGCGCAAATCTCGCCAAACAGGCTTCATTGGCGACAACACACTATACGCACGTTAAAAAATATTGATAAATGTTAGTTCTCATTGTTGTTTTTAATTTATGTATTATGAAAAAGACGCTACTGATAAGAGAAGACCTCGACTTATTTTGAAAGTGTGCCGGTAAAAGGTTAATAGCTTGTATATTCCATTTGGCGTCAATTGTATAATTTTTGACGTTTTTATCACCTGCTCCGTCGAAAAAAGGAACTTTTAATTATGTGTTTGGAATTAAGTTCTCTTGCTTGAAATAATCAATTAATGAATTTTTTTCCGTTTAATTAATTATTTAACTTCTTGGTTCAAATTTCATTTCTCTTTATAAAAATATTAAAGTTTATGAATTCATGCTATCTCCAAGCTTTGTCAATTATTTAAGATCACTGTTTAGCTCTTTTAAATGATATTTGTATACAGACAGTGTGTGTCCATTTTTCCAAATATTAGTTTCTGTCTGCGACATATTTTATCTTTCTTTTTCCCTCTTTACAAGTATATAAATCTCGAATATAAATATAAAAATACATTTCATTATTTAAAACGTCTCTCACTTCAAATGTTTTTTGACAAATCTATTTTTCTGTCTGCCACTTACATTTTTGAAAGAGGGGAGGAGTTTAAAAACCCTTACAAAAAAAAAAGGAAATAAAATGTGAAATAATAATAATAAAAAGTAAATCATAGTAAAAAATATCACATCGATCAAAGCACTCCGAAATACTAAGTGACTCAGTGCTAAAATTTTGTTTATTATTTTGAAGTTTTCCACCAAAATTCATTACTTTGAAAAGAGAGACATTTGTTACCCCCGATGTCTATGCGAAGGGCTATAGAAAGGTTGATGTGAAAAAGAATTTCAATAAAATTTAATTTGATTCCAAATGAAAAGTGCTTGGTGGCACTTTTTTTCGCCTTTTATATTCTTTCTGCCAATCATTATTTTGCTCGTTTTAATAAAATGTCAGGATTCAGTTGATCGGTGTTTAAAATTTTCGTTAATTGTCATTTGAAATGATCCAATGCCATCTCCCCTTCCATATGTCACATTCGGGAATGAGCTCACCTGTTTAAATCGTTTGGAAGCAAAATGTGTCTTTTACTAATCCAATTTTATCGTTTGCTTGATAAACTGGAACTAAATGTTTCATAGTTAAAATGTACTGAATTGGATCAACTAACTGTGTGGTTTATAATTTTCATTAATTATTTGCAATCATTGAACAAATTTTTTAAATTTATTTCTGGTTGTTGTGTCTGATATCGTTATTTAAAGTTCCAGTTGAGTCATTAATGTGGAAGCGTTAAACGAATTATATTTTTCAATTCCTGCTATTAGTTCACACTCTCTATTTATTTATTTATCTTCGTGGAATTTTCAATCGTTAATAAAATACATTTTAAAGCGCTCAGTTGAGCTGAAATTTTATATACATGATTATTTTGGATAACAGTTCAATAATTTAATAAAAATTAATAAAAAATTAATTGATTAAAACTAATTATTTCAAGAATTACAAATACAGTCACGTTGGCATCATTTTTGGCGACTTAGCGACCATTTTGGTGACTTGTGTCAAAACTTTAAAAGGTTTTTTTCTCGGGTTTTAAAGCATTCAGTTGAACTGAAACTTTATATACTCGATTGCTTTGGATAACAATACGATACTTTAATCATAATTAATAAAACTATTTAATAAAAAGTAGCATAAAGAAAACTTTTCTTTGTTGATCTAAGTAGGAATTGACTTAATTTTTTTTTATATTACTTGTGTGTGTGTGTTTTCGTTCTTTTAATTGTTTATGTAATTCCCCCCCCCAATAATTAAAAGAAGAATGAATAATTAAGCTTTTTGTTCTGTTATTAAGTACTTGTTTACAAATGTAGAGAAGAAAACACATCAGTATTTATTAACTTATTCTTGATATTTCTGAAGCTCTAAAAAAAGAACAGAAAGAAACAAAAGATTCCCAGTAATTTTTTTTAAAAAAATAATTCTTATTATATGATAAAAAAAAACTATATAAGTGAACGAAAAACCTTAGTTAAAATTAAAATAAACTCAAGAGCTTATTACTAATGAAATTTCAGCTAACTATAGTGAGTTTTTTTTGTCGGAAGTTCTGCCGATTGCTTTTTTTTAAAGGAATTTTTCTCAAATTATTCCAGTAGAAATATGTGCCTTCAGGGATTCTTAAATACGGCCGATTAACTAGAGATTAACTTGGATAACGTATGTTAATTTATCGTTGCTCAAGCGTGAGAAATATAATTTCGAAGCATTAAAAAAAAAGGTTGAGCAATTTTCTTCAAGAATTTATACTTTGAAGATATTTTTAACACATGTGAAAAAAATATATATAATGAATCATATAGTTTTTAATTCTAGCAGTTAAATTAAAAGTAAAGAAATTATTGAAATTATGTAAAAAAGAGAATATATATTAATCTTTTTACCAAGTCGGTCAGATATTGTATGTTAATTTAAAAAAAATAATGTATAGGGTAAAATTTTTATGTGCCTTTTTTTTTAATTGTTTTTATCTAAATAATTTTAATCCTATTTATTGCTTAGTTTAGTGAGATATAAATGTCCAGAATCTTTTTTTAATTAAAGATGTGTTTTAAAATTATATCATACACACATACATATTTCTTTTTAATCAGTTATGAATGGAATTTTTTTCATGTGTTAAAGAATAGAACATACAGAAAACACTTTTTCAAACAAAAAGATTTCCGTTATTAATATTTTATTTGCATTCTACTTACGTATAGAAAAATTATCGTTTTCTATTATATGAATTATTATTATTATTATTATTATTGGAATCGTTTTAATTTTCCTCATTACATTTCACTTCTTCATTAATCACGTAGCGGAAAATTAAATAATAGAATTCGGAAGAAAACGAGAAATCGTTCGTTTAAATAATGTTTTCATATTTTAAAGTCTCACTGCTTTTAAATTGTAATTTAATGGATGGATTGAGGTTGTGTGGAGGGAAAAAAATTCTTTATTAGGCGGAACCTAGCTGTACGGAACAGATGTTTTGTGGTATGGAGATTAGGAAAAAAATAATTAAAAATAATAATTTCAAAATTTAATATCACCACAAAAGTGTTGAATTTTCGAACAAATGGAAAAAGACTTAATTTTATTTAAATATGATTCAAGACTCAAAATAAAGTTGTTCCTCTTTAATATAAATAACTAAAAGCGATGATTATTGATAAATGAATATTGAGAAGTGAATAAAGCTATGCAGTGACACAGAAATTTTTCAAGGGAGAGAGGGGTTATCCAGGGTCGAAAGTCCACCATTCTCGTATCATGCTCCAATACGCTGTCCAACATATTCTTTTGATTTTGTCGATTTTCGGGAACAAAAAACAGTAAACAATTAATTATTGAATAAATAATTTGCAATAAAATAAATTATTAATCCCTTCAAGATCATGATCACGTATATGTGATCATTTCAAAAACACGGTATCATGTGAGATTGCGTTTTCCCCGTTCTGAGTCCCATGATCACATCAGTGTGATCTGAATTTGGAATGATTATAAACTATAATTTTTTTTGGCTTATTTTACTACAGTAATGATTTAATATAAATTTTTTAAATAGAGTTAGGCTTAACGGGAAGAATTGCCTGGTCCTGAACGGGTTAATAACAAATACTTAATTAAATTTTACGTACTATATACATAGGATTATAATCCAATCGAAAAAAAATCAGGGGATATGGAAGGGGATCCAGACCCAGGGACCCGCTTCCCTTATGTGCGCCACTGGTGCAATGTGTATTGCAATATTTCATAACCCCCAGCTGTATGTCCCCGCACTGTCAAATCGGTCTGATTCAAGCTTTTTTTTCATCTACCTTAAAAAGACTCTGATTCCAAAACTCCATTCCCTTTGTGGCATTACTTTACAAAAAAGTTATTTTGTTAATTTTATTTTTCCTTCATCTATATATCAGAGATCTTAGAAAAACACACACAAATTCGATCCACCTTATTGTATAAATGTATTACAGAAGGACACGAACTTGTATTTAAAAAGTGTCCATATTTTGATTCTCGTTACTTCTATCAATCAAAGGCATCTTCATTAAACCCGCATATTTCGAACAAGTCTTTCGTGTATTCTTAAAAGTTTGCTGAAATCTTACTGTCGTAAAAGGTTACTTTTAAACAGAAGATAGCAATTGCAGTCTTCTCGTTTTAACCCTAATTGTTATCTTTTATATTCTCATTAAGTGCCAACTTCATCAACAAATACAAAAGAAGAAAAAAAGAAAAGTCGCCAAGCATACTTTCATGGCTATACAGTCCCCTCCCACTTACTGATTTCATCAAATGTTTATCCGGTGCAATGCGCTTTCGGTTCTCAGTGAGGCTTATCGAACTCATTACAAAGCGCTAATCTGAGCGAGTCCCAAAGATTCGTTTGCACTCGGCTCTGCATTTAAACAAGACGACACGGCGTTTAAGTTTGTGTTTAAAGACCCGGTCTTGTAACGAATGGATGCTCTAATGGCATCTTAATCTTCTCCGAGCGGTGGCTTTGAATCTCCCTCAGCGTAATGCCGCCCATGGACTGGATTGGATCCTCTAGCTGCATATATTAAAATTCTAAAGTAGAGTTTTCGAACTAAATCTGGTTGGATGAGAGCTCATTTATGTTCTCGTTTGCTAGAGTACCATTGTTTGAAATGGAAATTGTTTCCTTAGTCATTGTATTTTGTGTACTTAAATTATTTATCAGCTGAGTCATAATAAATGTTGGATGTCTGTGTGCATTGTTGTGTTTTGGTATATTGTTGGAAGTAGTCTTCTTTAAAATTAGTTTTCATGACTTCTTTTGAAAGGAGAAATAGAATTTCTGTAATGCTTGTGTAATTTCTGCATCACATCTTTAGTCTCTTTCTTGCTGAAGGGATATTGAACATCTTTTGTGAGAAAAGATAAATTATGCTCGATTATGCTTTACAAATGTCAATTGCCATAAACTGTGTGTCTTCAAACTTTTCAAAATATTTTCAGACTTTATGTAGCTTTGAATTTGATTCAAATTTGTGTGATGTATTGAAAACTTAATTCTCTCATCACTTTGTTTCACTTTTACTCAAACTGTATTGAATCAGTAATACATTTCAAAAAGCATTGCGTATTGTAATCTTTAATTTAAGTATTTTTTTTGTTATCTTACTTTTTTGTCCTTTTAAATCGTAAACAAAAAAGCAAGGAAGATTACAAGGAACGACACGACTGTTTTAATGTACTAACTTTGTAACGATTTGGTTGAACCTTTAAAAAATTTGAAATTAATATTTAAAATTGATAGGAGTGGATTTCTTTTTAACATTTCATTGAATTATTAGATAATAATATTTTTTTTTCATACTTCAGAATCATAAATTTGTTTATTTTAAAAAGATTTCGTGAGGTAACTCGCTTTGCCACAGTCCTTATGATTTTAACTAATGCCTTTTGTGATCTTTGTTTATGTTTAAACAGCCAATTAAGCACATTTTTGGATTTATTAGCCAAAATAATTACTTCTTAAGGACTGAAAAACTACTATTGCAAACAAAAAAAATTTTAAGTTTGTTTCTTGCAAAATAAAACGTTTTTTTAGGTTTTTTCCCCCTGTCTTTTTCCCCCCAAGTTTTCATCGGGTTCTTTTTTTAAAACTAAAAGGAACCCTACAAATAGTGATGAATGTTTTATAAACCGGGGGGAGTGTCCCTTTAACGTAAGATTTAATAAAATTTGCTACCAAATATACAAAATCTCATAACATGTGTATAATCTTAAAAGCGGAAAAGGGAGAGATTATGTTTAATTTGACTTTCCATGATACACCCTCCCCCAAAGACATCATCCAAACAATTCGCATTCTGTTTCAATCATGCTTCACTCCACACCTACAGCAATTCAATTTGTCGAAACCCCCTTCCCATATCTCACGCTTCGGTACCAATCTGCCTGAAGAATAGTGGTAGAAGGTAGAAGATCGTTACCTGTGGGGGAGGGGGCAGTCTGCGGATGAGTGACCCGAGCAGAATTAATGACGCCCGGGGATTTATGGAGCGGAAGGAGCCGATACCTGGCCCACACATCCCCCCGCGCCGATCAGGGCTGCCCACGGGCCGTATCCGGTGTGTAATTTGTATGGATTATCATCGCACTTCCATCGACGGTCGATCTCTTTTCGTTCACTGTAACAACAGGATGTTCGAAAATAAGGCACCTAACAATGGTTTGCGGTTCTTTTTGTTCTGTGCATGCTTTTTGCTTTCTTAATGCCGTAAGTTGAGAATAGTGAAGATGAGTGCCAGTTGAACTATTTCATTCTTTGTGTACTCCTCGCTCGTGACGGCGGGCTTAAAATATTCCTTCGATGAAATTTTTCTGAATTGTTATAGTCAATTGGAGGAGGGGGTAGCTTTCTTGTTATCTTGTAATATAAATGCAGATACTTTCCTATTGTAAAACTGCACAATCTCGGATACTTGTACTGGGGTATTTATAAAAACCGTTAGCATTAGTGCTGCAACCTGTGCTAATATACCTTCTTCTTATTTAAAAATTTCTTTCTTCTTAGTATTCTGTAGTAGAGAACTAACTGGTCATGCACTTCTTTAAGTTGTGCTTATGCTGCTACATGTAAATTTGTTGAGACGAGAAGTAATGGTTCACAGTTCTGGAAACAGTAATGAGTGTATAGTCTGAAAAGAAATTTTGTAAATGGTATAGGATAAGAGATTTTGAAGTGTCAAGGGCTTATTTATCAACGATAAGTAATATTATACTTTGTCTAATGATGGATATGTAATGAAAAATCAGAAAGTATTCAAACATTGTCAAAGACATAAAAATTGTCATTTAAATATTTTGACATTTGTATTTATATGTTAATTAATAAAATATTGGGAAATAGACCCCTTAAAAAAATTTTTTTTGGGGGAGCTTATATGGTAGATAATTATTCAGCGTGATCTATATCTTAGTTTGACCATGTCAAAGATTGAGGGTTAAATACGATACTGCAATAGTTGATTGAAACTGTTTCTATATATAAAAAAATTCTCTTTTGTAGATAGACTACGCGTAATGTTTTTGAGTTTTGCATTGATCCACGAGTACATCAAATCATGTCTGTTTTCAAAAACTGACATTTTAGGTAATGGTTTTGATGTGTATGAAAAGTCCAGTTGGGAAATAGCTATGAAAGAATATTTCTTGTAATTACTTTCTGTCCATTCTACTTAATACCTATATTTGACTAGAGTCTGTAAATTTCATTGAATATTCATTCTAATGTATTGTTATGATGTTATGTTGTTGATTGAGAACATTACTACAATTTATTATTATTTTTAAGACACGCAACTTTATTTGCAATTATACACGACATAAAATCTATAGGAAAAAACTTCTGACATCTTCACCATACCGAATCATTAATTGATAGAATAAGCATCATTTAAAAAGAGTTTCTAAATGCTTTTAAGTTCTTTAGTTAATCATTTCATTGTCCCGCGAAGAAGCTTAACGAGGTCACACCTAAAACTTTCTCTCTCTCTCTCACTCACTGTATATGTATATGATGAAACTTATTAAAAAATTTTTTAAAAATAATTACTTATATTACTTAACTTGAGTCATCAGAGAATTCCCGAAACATCCGTGTCTTAAGATAACCTTGGATTTATAAAGCTTACCTAAGAAGTGTGTGAAGTTTCTGAATAGGAAATATCATTATGAAACTTGAATAGGAAATATAATTATGTTCATAAAGCGCCATTGATGATTGTTAATTTTTATGCTGAGTAATTCGTGCCAGAATAATGAAACAAAAAATTAAGCAAGAATGAAGCTTATTTTCTTGTTATATGAAACCATTGTTTTGATAAATGGAAGAAAATCATGCATGCATAATAAAAACTAGTATAAATACTGAAATTAAAAAATAAATATGATTCATTTGAACAGTTGTGTGTGTATTTTGACTGTCAAATCTATGGATAAAAATGCCATACGTGAAATCCCTTTGTTGACTGTCCTAAAATAAAGAATACGTATAACATTTACCATGAAAACACAATTGGAAAAGAGTGTTTAATTGAAATTGCAGGTAAATCTCTCTGTTTTTGGAAATCGTTCATCTAATACACATACACAGGGTGGCCAACCTGTCGATCGCGACGATAATTTTTAGATCAGACACTGAATAGACTGCATAATCAAAGAACTCTTCTTCACAAGGTCTTTGACAACTCGATCGTGACACACAGTGGCGCGCACAAGAATTTTTCGAGGAGGGAGGGATAGGGTCGAAAGTTAACCATTTTTGTATCATAACCCAATACGCTGCCAAACATATATTTTGATTTTGTCGATTCTCGAGAATAAAAAAGCACTGAAAAATAAATTATTCTATAAAGTAACTATCATGAATAAGGGGAAGGGGTCCGGACCCGGGTCCCCTCCTTATATATACCACTGGTGACACATTTATCTATCGTCGGCCTAATTATCAGACTGCGTAACTCCACCAATGTAACATATATACTACTGGTGACACATTTATATATCGTCGGCCTAATTATCAGACTGCGTAACTCCACCAATGTAACTGATTTGATATAGGAGTGCAACGCGCCAAGCGCTTTTTGGCGCGATTCCTTAACCTTTTTGTTTTGTCTAGGTCATGCCTCAGTGCGCGCTCCGCTTTTAATTTATTCCTCGATCAGTGTAATCACTACTTTTTTTTAAATTTCATAATAAAACTAGATTTCGAAGGGAGAGGTGGTGGCAAGATTTTAACATAAAATAAATACAACAGAAAGTAATATTAATGTATTATACTTTCAGATATAAATTATTTACACTATTTTAAGCGTTCATTACACAAAATTTGTAACAATGTGTTACTTTTGCTGAGCAGAGATCCCGCGGGTAAAAAAATCAAAACAAAAAACTAAAACTGATATACGTTATCCCCATGGCAACCACATTGTCGCACGATAAAAATATCAAAGTAAACCATATTGTAGTATTATCGCTTTTATTGGCGAACATAAACAACTTGGCGCCTAGCTCTAAAGTATCAAATTAGCATCCCAGATGGAGTTACGCAGTCTGATAATTAGACCGACGATATAAGTAGGGAAAAATGATGTACTGTACAAAAAAGGTTAGCTCTATCCTTATTTTCTGATACATAATCTTGTAAGAAATCTATTGCATAATTAATTGTTTGCAAAATACTGAATTAAATGCTGGAGCAAAATTTATAGAATGTGGAATAATTTTCAGGAATGAAAGGTACATTCAAAAGGAAACTCATTTAGATATCTAGGAGGGGATATTTCCTCAGCTAATCACATGATTTTTTTTTCAGCAGTATATTTGTTAATTTCTTCCCCTCACTCTTCAATTAAAATTAATGAAGAAGTAATGTTAGATCATCTGTGTTTATTATATGACTCGATATTTTCGAATATATCAACAAAAAAGGCAAGCGTTTGGATACTTTTTTACCTTTCTTTAAATTCACATCACGACTTGCTTGCTCAGTATTTTCTTTTGCGACAAATTTAAAGCCTGCGAAAATAACTAATAAAATTTTTCTGCTACTCTTACTCAAGTACCCATGGAGTTAAAACCCATAAATACTTCCATTCGTTTCTGACACGCATTTTAAATTTTTCGTATCACGCGACCACAGTCAGAAATCCCTGTCAGAAACGAAGGAATGTACGTCACTTGGTCCTCACGATTCTTTGCTTCACAGTTACCTTAACAAAGATTGAATAATAATTGAGGTGTGTGTATGGGTTCTCTGCCTTAATAACTGATGGGGCTTTCTGCAAAGGATTTGTGGTAATATATATATATATATATATATAATTTTTTTCTGCCTTTTTTAAATGGTGAGCCTGACCTGCTTGAGATTTACTGCAGCACAAGAACTGAGAACGTGAGCCTTACTGTGATGGATTACCCAAGGGTAGAGTTCGAACTTTTTTATTCCATTCTTGCTTCGTTTTTCGAATTAATGAGAATACTCCATGGATGCGTAATGAAGGAACGGTAATAGGCAGTGACTGGTCTCTTCCGAGATGGCCCGGTGTTGTTGGTTTTAGATTGTGATCGATGATGCTGGCTTGACTTAAACAGGAAAAGGAATGTCTTTTTTTGTTTTCGAATACGCTCAAACGAACAATATGGGATCTCGTAGATGCAAATAGAGGATGAGTTCTTGATGTCTGCCTATTTTTTAGACCATATAACAAATAAATCGTGAGGATAATGCTCTCGTTTTTCCTTCTTTTTCTGAAGGAATTGTGGAAAATATTCTCCGAAGAAAATTTAAATATATAGCAGGGCAGTCAATAGCCTCAGCCTTGTTTTTTATTTTTATTTTATTCTACTGGATTGCATTTTGGAACAAATATGTATAATGGGCCCTTTTTGTATGTATGTAACATTATTTGGGGGAAAATATCGGGAATATTTCATACAATAATCGATAATCTATGTATTGGAGGGAAAAGAATACTTTTAAATCAGTGTATTCGGAAAATATATATATGAGTACTTTCTCACATTTTTAATTTTTTCTGAGAATGATAATTGTACGTTTTGTTATTAATGTTTATTATTTCAACAATGAAAGTATGTAGTTAATATAAGTTGAAATCCATTTTACGGGAATATTAGTGCAGCTTAAAATCATTTACGAAAAATAAAAAATATATTTGTGATATAATTGAATTTTCAATTTGCTATTAGTTTTCCTGGTTTCCGATTCTAAATTTGAAATTAATTACTGTAGTGTTTTTTATTCGATTATTTTTTTTAATTTTTTAAAGGAATTCAAAATGAAAAAAAGGAAGGAAATAATTAGTAATTCAGAATAATGCAATGATATAAAAGTTTAAATTCACCCTAAAATCCTGCGCATATAACGCGCACCCCCTAAAGAACCTGAAATGTACGTACGCATGCAATGCTATTTATTATGTTTTGAAGTTAATTTATTCGAGGTATTATCCCAGGATTTGGGAAAAATAGCGTACTGCTAGAACTAGAACTCTTTTAGTTCTTAAAGCATGCCATTTCTTTTAAGTAAACAGTGTTTCGATATGTGCTGAATTTATTATTATTATTATTAGAATTAAAGCTATCATTTTTATACCCGACGTATGACGCGCACGCTTAAATTTCGATTTTATTTTTAATGTTAAAAATGCGCATTATACGCCGAATTTTACGGTATATATATTTATTGACTCTGGAGAGACATTTAAAAGTGAGTTTATTGCTCCTGTTGTGTAGTTAGGATTCTTTAAGCTGCATAATATATTTATTTCTGACGTCTAGTTTAATTTGAATAGGAAATTCATCAACAAAAGTAGCGTAAGCAGAAAACCTTTTTAGTTGATTCGGATTTCTTCATTTCTGTTCAAAGATTACATACCCTTATTCGAAATCCCTTAATGTCTGTATGTTAATTTTGTTAAGTCCTTAATCACGTTTTCTTCAAGTTAAATACAATGGATTACCCGCTACTTCCCCAGTATTAAAAATTCAATTTAACCGAATAGTTTATTCGTAATTTAAAGCCCTAGAAACTAATCCATTCCAAACTTTAGTTGCTTAAAAAAAGTAACCGAGTTTCTTAAGTCCTTATCTTCAAAAATTGTCGTAAATAACAAAGGAAACCGTTTAAATAACGATTCAAAACAAGGGCTGTAGAGTTCCTTAATCTGGAACTCTTCGCAAGGGGAAACATTCTGAATAAACTTAAAACTTCCACCTCTTTATCTCGAAAGAACTTCAGACAAACTAAAATATACTTACACATTTCTTCCCAGCTCCGGTTTTAATGATTCCTCTTCTTTAAGGCTTGTTTATTTGAGTCGTCGGTGGCGTTGAAATATCTCAATTCCCTACACCGTTTCCCATTATCCTGGGCAATAAACTGTTCCAGAAACCACCGGAAAGTATTCTTAACTTCCGAACGGTTGAAAACAAAGCCACATTAGCAGCTTAGGGCTCTTGTGCTTCCCTGGGGACGATCTGCAGTAAAGTGATGAATGAAAGCACCGAGCACTCGCTGAAGTTGCTTTTTTTCGTCTCAGTTCTTGACTATTTTTCGTTAACTGCTGCCGACGGGTAAGAAGTGGGTGTCGAAAAGTTTCACATGAGTTTTTTGTTATTATTTTGTTACTATTCTTTAGCTTTTTCGTAATATATTTCTTCTTTTGACTTGTGCTCTGTTGCAGAGTTTTCAGCTGTTTTGTTTTTATCCTTCAGTTGTTTGTAATCGAAATTATATGTTAAGTGGATTATACTTATGGATTGGATAAAAATATGCAAAATTTATGTAATATATATGCATAATTATCGAGAATGTTGTCATATTCAAATAAGTTTGCATCCTTTCCAACTAAATTTTCGCAATCCTGTTTCCTGACGTATTATTGCTTTCCACACTTGTGGTATCCCCTCTGTTGGGGATACCCTCTCTCCATTCTCCACGCGACCTACATCTAAGGGAACGAAGGATGCACCACTAAACTCAGTCATAATAAAATCAGTTTATTCTGATTTTAATTTATATGTAATACAACAACAATACTAGTCTAAGAGGATATTGATCAAGAGTGAGTAGACGCAACTCGTATTACTGATAATTAGCGCACTTAACAACTGAATCTATTTTTTATATATTAATTCCTAACTTAATAGTATCCGCACTATCCTTATAGTTTAGATGAATTAGCTGACGGTCCGTAAAACGTCAATTCAACCTTTTATCTGGCTGGCTCTTGCTTAGGCAACGTTCCGCTGGTCTCGGACCCACTTTTGACTTATCTACACCGGCACTGTTAGGCCAACTCCCAGAATGAAGGCTCCTCTTCTGGACTTTATCTCACTTCACTTAGCTTACTTAGCGCTCAGAACTTCACCTAGCGATTACTTTTAGCATTATCTCTCCACCTTGCGATCCTCGCGAATGCTAACTTTCCAATATATATGATTTCTAATTTGCATAAACACGTTCTCTTCTTGAGTTGGTTGGAAAGAATTGCTATTCTGGCCCCAAAGAATCCCAAGAGGACAATTAGTGGAAGTCGCGATAAAGCACCGTCACACACTTTTCAATATAATTCTCTTTTCTACTTAATCTTTTCTGTCGTGAAAAAAATAGAAGGCTATAACAGAGTATATTTACAGCTACCTTTCCTTTACTATTTAACGACAGCCAGATGGCGCTCTTTGTTCTTTTGGAGGAAAATTCCTTTCTTCCAAAGTAGCAGTTCGAATAAGATAACGTGCCCACTTGGTAGGAATTGTTTTTCTTCCTTGTAAGATGCTGTGATGTATTTATTCTAAATGAGCATTTTATGTATGTTTTGTGTCATGCTATTTTGTGGAGCTTAAGGTATATGACTACCCAAAATTCGCCGTTTTGGTGAAAAGTTTCGAAATTTCTTTTATGCTTTTATTTTATAGCCCATACATTTAAAATTCCAAAAACACTCTATTTTTGTTTCTACGATATCTAGAAGCAAAGTTAAAGCATGATTAGTAAACCGGAGATGGAGTTTAAGCAAACGGAAGTAGATCCCTGCACAAAATATTTTTAAGTTATTGAATTGAAATTTTCAAAACATGTTTTATTTAGTTCTATCTGTGTTATGAATAAAAACTAATCTCTGTGTTTATATTTGTGTAGTTTATTGCTTTTTTATGTAAAAAGGTCATTATTTTTTTAAAAAATCATGTTTTTGCATAAAATTTGGCGTATTTAAAAAACTTTCAAGAGTATTACAAATCTTTTAATTTCTAACAGATATAAATATGTTATACACGTACGGTATAAATATTATTTGAATACATTTATTAGAATTTTGTGTAACTGCAATTTTTCATCAAAATTTCATTAAAAACGATAATTGTTATAGTCTATAAAACTTTCCAGAAAACCTCACAAGTTTAAAAAAAAGTCCAAATTAGTTAGCAGGAATCTAAAAAAATCTTGACCTATAAATATGGTGAGTTTAAAAATGTATAATTAGTAGAATATTCTTTATACTGTTTTAAAGTCTTTAAATGCATTTTCTGAGAAACTATGTTTTTCAATTTCTTGCTTCACGGTAAAGTTCACTACAAAATTTCTTTTTAATATATTGAATTATAATTTTCCAAAAATGTTTTATTTAGTTTCATCTCCTGTCTAGACTATAATTTAATCTCTGTGTATATATTTATGTATTTTATTGCTCTTTTTTTGAGAAAATAACATTTGGTTTTTGTAAAGAACTGAATTCTTGCATAAAAAATGACATATTTCAAAAACTTTCAAAAGTATTACAAATCTGATAGCTCTAAACACAGATAATGACGTTATTTGTGTACTGTATATATATTATTCAAATATATTAATTAGAATTTTCAATGCAAGCCTTATCGTCCGTAACTGCAATTTTTCACTAAAATTTCACTCAAAATTCCCAATATATCCAAAATTATTTCTAATTTTGCGGAAATTGTACTTGAATTCCTAGTTTTAAGCCCTATTTCAAATAAAAAAAGTGTTGAAAATTTATATATTTCAAAAAAAGTGCTTCACATACCTTAAGTAGTGTTAAATGTTGTTTTCTCTTGTATATGGTCACAGTCTTTATTATTTTATCCAAAAATAATACCTACCATGGAGGACCACAAGGTTCATTTTCATTCATAATTGAAGAAAAGATTTTCTGGCAGTAGAAAGGTTTTATATAAAAGGACAGTTTTATGTTTTTAAAGTATGTATTCAAATTATTGAAACATATCTATTTTCTATCGCGCGAATTGTTCTTTGTATTTTATGAAGTGATCATAACAATGTCTGCTGGATGCGTGGTGGGTTATTCAATAGTGTATGTAGAGCAGTGATACTCAGCTAAATATGGCTAATTTGGGGTTGGGTTCAATGAAGTTTACTTTAGTGTAACAATTATTCATTAATTTAACGAAAGTTACACGAAGACAACACATATTGTTAACAAAAGTAATAAGTAAAGAACATGGCCGAATTTTAATAACGACTACATTCTTTCCTCGCCTGGTCTGTACTTCAGATGTGTTGTCGCTGGAGGGTACTTGAAACAGTCTGACAGCTTTATAACTAAAAAGGTTACAATAGTAAATATTCGGGTAATGATGAAATATCATTTATTGCAAAATTAAATGAATTCTTTTATTTGTATTACATGAAAATAAATAAGAACGAAATAATGTGAACGAAAATAATATTCAACGATATTATAAAGTAAAATGATAATCGTCGAGAAAAAATCAATTTATTATGAATCGTTTGATCACCCGTTCTTACGATTTCTACAAAATATATTGCCTGGTAAAATTATTTAGAAAGAAATCAGAGATGGGAAGTTTTTTTTTTTTTTAAAAGATCCACTTCAAGAAATGAAATTTAATTAAAAATCTTCTAATAAACCAGCAATATTTAAAAGTTATGAAATAATTTAAGACTAAATAAAACGCCGATGGATTTTTTTAAAGCAAAATATTTCTCGATAAAAGTGTTTGTAAATAATGTATTTTGAACGATATTATATTGAATAAATTTAATAATAGCTATCAGCAGTTGAAATTAAAAGTTTATATGCATTACTTAATAAGATAAAATTCATTACAATATCTCTCTTTACTTTTAATAAAAATTATTTGTTACTGTTCTTCCCCCTTTTTAAAGTGATCCTTTATTGCAAAATTAATTCCAGCTACAGTTTTTTTAATACCCTCTTTTTGTAGCAAAAACTTTAATTTTAAGTGACTATTCCTATTTTATATTCACCATCATCGAGTAATGCATATAAATCAAGACTTTAAACTCGTATTCCTACACCAATAAGCGCTTTCAGCTTATTTGGATAAAAATGACATCGATTCATGCGGCTTGCGAGCAGTAATTGCTGGTATTGTTGCCAGAACTCGAATCATTAATCATGCTTCGTTGCTAGAAGTCTTACAAACGACCGCGAATCAGGATCGAAGCAACAGCATTTTAGCGGGTAAGTCATTTAAAAAGGCATTATTTTTACGCCAAGAAGAATTATGGAAAGGTTTTCCCGCGCTTCTTAAATTCCACTTGGAATGCGGCGAGAACCGTCTCTTGAAAGTATATTTATGGATGGAATTTTTATTCTCTCTCTTTTATTGGGTTTCCCAAACCCCATTGTAAATTTCTCTCTGCTGCAACGACGTTTTGGCGCAAAAATAAAACTACAAAGAAAAAATATATAAAGATCATTTTATTCCAGTTACTTGGCGAGGAACATTAATGCAAGACCACTGACTGACTGTATGAAATTGTGCGGTAGTAAAAGGTTCTAATATCTCAAGTCCGAAAAAGGGCAAAATTAAGTGGAATAAGTGCTTTGCAGGGTTTATGGTTTGGTTGTTGCCATTTTTTTTAAGTATGATTTTGATTTGTTAGAGTTTAATATTTCATTTCTTTCCCATTCCAGTTGGACATTATTTTTGAGAAGACTTTCCTTTGTTATAGTTGGTACAGATTTTAGTAGGAAACTCGCATACTTTCTTTCGCTTATTGTGGTGCATTTTGACAATTTTATTACTTTTTTTTCAGCGCCAATGTTATGTTTTAAGCATAAATTTGTTTTAAAAGGAATAGTTCTCTTATTCTATTTTATTGAGTTAATGCTCTGATTAATGTTTTTCTTTTTTCACACTATTTGTGATTTCAGCATATACTTTGAAGCCTATTTACGAGTATTTTCGTATAAATCGCGTTTTTCTAATATCTGCTCTCTTTGGGCTTCTGTTTTTTCGGTTCCAATATAAATGGAATTACAAAATGAGTATAATTTCTGTAGTTTTTGTAGAGTAAAATTATTGTGTGCTATTTCGTCCAAGAATAAAATTTCTTTCTTATTTTTTTCTTTTGTAGCTTCGATATGTTTTTTTATCTTCTTATCTTTTTTCATTTCTTGTGCATGTTGTATTTATAAAATGCTCGATAAAATCATCGTTATATATAAAAAAAGATGTTATTTGAGCTTTCTAAAAACAAAGTTTTTTTTTTGTATTTCTTTGGTTTTAACTATCTAAAATGTTTTATGAATATTTACAATGCATGGTTATTTGAATAAAGTTAAAATTATAAACTTTTAACAATCAGAAAATTGTATTTTTTTTTCAAAAAGTATTGAAATTTTAAATATGATTGTTGTTTTTTTAAAAAAAAATCTGTATTTATTGAAGGAGTTATAATTGGATTAGTTTTTGATAATTTCTATAAAACGTACAAATTATGTAAAAATAAAGTTTTTACTTCGCGCATGTTTATTATTTTTTCATTCTCTTCTTATATAACACTCTCAGCAATAAATTATTTTAGAAAAGTGCATTTTCTTACCTTTTCTTTTAAAAAAATCTGTCTGCACAATTGTTTTTATTGCAAATAATTCATTTTTAATTATATTTTAAAATAACATCTAGCAGCTCTCACTGACATAATAAATGCCGAAACGTGTTTATTTTATTTGTGATTTTTTATCGTTTTTGCCATTGAGGATTATGCTCAACTTTAGAAGTATAAACTAATTTTTTTCCGTAGACAAAACAATCCTTATCTGTGAACACTAAAAGGAGTTTAGTCCTCTCACAATTATTCCAGTCTGAAAAAAAAAAAAGCTTTTCAAAACAGAGTTGAAATTGCGTGTGTTTTGAAAATAAGAGTATAACTGAAACAGGTGTATATGTGGTATGAGGTAGGAAGGGAGGAGGGTGAAGGGAAGGCTCAAACTTCTATCTCTTTTTAGCCTTTTGTTTTTTATCGTTTGATGGCAAATCCCTGTTCCTCCGAAGCACGTTTTACTTGTATTTTTTTAATGCTAAAACTTCCTCTTTTGATTCGTTACGGTTGAAGCATGGAATGTGGCTAACTGCTGACCTCAGATCCACATTTCTTTTCTTTTTTTTTTTTTTTTTTTTTTTTTTGCATTATTTATTATATTTTTAATACAATCTCCCTTTCCCCACGTCTTGTACTCAAACATCAGTGACCGAAAGTACGTCACGTCGAAAAGGTATTAATTTTTATGACTCTTCGAAGCAGACGATTGCTGCTTTATTTATTTTTGGCGTCCCTTGGCAACTTCCCAACCGGTGGTGGTTGGAGGTTTTTCGGGTATAATGATGGTAATGAAATTATTTGACTACTTCCCCCTTCTGTGGCGTCGAGCGATGCCGCTTTTCTTGAACGGAAGATTCATAAATTAGGCATAAATTTTATAGGAGGAGATTAAATTTAACCAAACGACTAGTGGATGGATGTGCCAACTCTTTTATGGTATTGAAACGAACGTAGATACAAAAAAAAGTTGTGCATGGGTGCGTTTTTTTTTTATTCCGCATCACTGCACGTTTTTGTTGTACGTGTCTTCGACACGAAATGTATTAAAGTTTCAGCAAGATTTGGAATTTGGTAGCTAAATATGTTTTTGCGTATTATTATGAAAGCTGATCAAGTATTTTGTTTTTATGGTAACTTATTTTCTATGTATCTTTATAAATATGTTTAATGCTCCTTCTGGACGAAATATAAATAACAGATTAGTGTTTCACTGTACATTATCTGGGTATCTTCCGCTGAGTGGGAAAACATTTAAATGATTTTTTAATAGTTTGTGAGAAAAAAGGTTTTTTTAAGGCTTCTCTAATTTTATTTTCTCGCAAAACGTATTTTAACAACCTTTTTAAAAGATATTAATTATTCAGTTTATAGAACAGTCATTTCTATTATTGAAAGATGTTTCTGTGTGTGTGTCTTTCATGTGGGATAAGAAACAACAACAAAGATATTAAAATATGTATGTGATAAAAATATTTTCGAAAATCAATGTTATGGGAGCTATTAATTTATGGTTTCTTTAGTGAATTTGTAAAATCTTAAGAGTTAAAAATATTTATGAATTTGGGTACTTTTCCGTTTTGCCGGCGCAGATGATAAAGTCGCCAAAAAGGATACAACCAATGCCAAACAGAATATTCCCGCTGGTAATCTTTTGTCACCAAATTTTTGATAAAAGTCACGGTTTTTGAAACAGCAACATCTTTTTCATAATATATCAAAAATATATGAAAAACTAATGAGAACTATCATTCATAACATTTTTATGTGTATATTGTGTGTTGTTGCCAATAACGCCAATTGGGCGAAATTTGCACCGGCAAAACTGAGAAGTACCAATATTTCTTTTCATTTTTCTACGTAGCCTAATCAAATAAGTAATTTGATGAGAGATTATTAAGGCATTCCGTGCAAAACTAAAGCAATAATGCTTCGATTTAATGAATTTTAAATAAGCTTTTTAATTTTATCTTGTGGTGAACACATACAACTAACCATCTAGCTTTCAGAAACTAAAGAGTATCTTGTTACACTCTTTATCAATAAAGCGTAAAAGTTCCACTGATACATGTAACACCATTCGTAACTATTGAATTTTGTCAGTGGAATAAAAAAAAGTTAATAAATACCGTGATCATTTTCCACTTAATCCCTTCTTTAGTTCCCCATCAAAAGCCTGAGGATATATAAGTCTTCCTCACTAATTCTTACCCCTTTTAAGTTATTTTAAAATTCGAGCGGATGAGGAATGTTTATAATGTAAACTAAAGTCGTTCGTGGTTCGGTGAGGAGTGAGTTTTAATCGGAGAGTACTACCTGAGCTTTCATTTTCTGCTCCAACTGTTCCGTCTTTGAATTAAAAGTCATTTTATTTTACGAGGATTTTCGGTTTACAGAACAGTCCTTTCCATTAATGAACCGAGCATTTGTTTTAAAGATACGCGTGTTTAAGTCTCTGATTTATTTAATGGAAGGGTTTTCATACCCGGTTTGCTTGAACGTTGATGTTCTTTGGAAAAATAATTCCTCTGGTAAAGTAATCCATTGCGATCTTAACCATGGTGATCTGTGGACCTTGGTTAATTGAAATACAGTTAATTATCTTTTACTTAGACTCTTGTGGGTTGTTACTTACGTGTGGGTTGTCCAGTCTGTTGAAACAAGTACCAAAGAAGGTAATGTTGCACAGAATGGGAAATGTATTGTACGCTAATTGAATCGGGTTGGTTTGTTTTCTGAACGACTTCCAAGAAATTTCCGGAAATTAGATTCGTTTATTGCAAAAATATTTGTGTTGGTGAACTTTATTTCAACGTACTTCGAACTGTATGCCTTGGTAATGGTATTGTTTTTAAATATTCCGAGGAAGTAAATAAAATTAGATATGATTTGACATGTTGTCAAAATGTCGCTTTCTATACTTAAAAATAATAATTATATTCACAATAACTCGTTTTAAATAATTAAGGATTTAGTTATTGCAATCTTATGAATAATTACCGTTAAAAAAATTTTTTAAAAAATGCTTGGTTGGAGAGAGAGAGAGATGCGAATAGCTTAAACTCATAGAAATTAATTTTTACATGAAATAAAATTAGGTTTTTTTAATATTTTACATTTAAAAAATTGCCATATACAAAAGTGAGGGAAAAGCGTGATTACTTTCCTTAAGTATCTGCACATTTTTGCTAATTTACTCTTTTAAAAAAGCCATCTTTTTTTTCTGCACTGGAAAAATTCTATCATTTATTTCCGTATATTATTCAATATATGCCGATCCTTGTATAAGTCTAGAGCACTGTTCCTCTACCTTTTTATCGCCTCGGACCGGTCAACGTTCATTAATTTCACCGCGATCCACTGAGGGGGGAGGACATTGATTGTTTATATTTTAGACTGTTTTGATTTAATAATTTTAATTTAATTGCATTTAATCGTGACTTCGGAATAAAATATAGCTACACCAAAAAAAAAAAAAAATGATTTAACAAGGAAATATAAAGTGATTTAACAAGGAATCTAAAGTGATTTTCATAAAAAGTAGCCCAATCCCAAGAAAAATATCGTCGGCCTAGTTATCAGACTGCGTAACTCCACCGGCGTTACTGATTTGATATAGGAGTGCAACGCGCCAAGCGCTTTTTGGCGCGATTCCTTAATCTTTTTGTTTTGTGTACGCCCTGCCTCAGTGCGCGCTCCGCTTTTAATTTATTCCTCGATCAGTATAATCACTCTACTTTTTATTATTTTATAATAAAACTAGATTTCGAAGGGAGAGGTGGTGGCAAGATTTTAACATAAAATAAATACAACAGAAAGTAATATTAATGTAATACACTTCCAGATATAAATTATACACTACTTTAAGCGTTCATTACACAAAATTTGAACAACGTGTTACTTTTGCTGAGCAGAGATTCAGCGGGAGGGGGCGGTCCGCGGACGGGGGGCTGCGGAAACACTGGTCTAGAGTACCTTTTTTCTTCAAAAAATATACTCAAAATTTGAATCCCGTACATAAGCCGAATTAAAAAAAAAAAATAAGTTCCTGTAATTTTCAAACATGTGACTATGAAGGCAAACATGTTGCTAAGCGTTTAAAATGCGTGGAATATTTTTCAATCAAATATTTGTTAAATAAACTTCCCAGCTACAGTAGTTTTGTTTCTGGTAACCCTATTTGAAGCTGATGTACTTTTTTCATTTATTTGTTATGTACAACATATGACATATTTATATTTTTTTGTGCCATTTTTTTTTCTGGAAGCTGAGTGGAAAGAGAAAATAGTTTATGACACGTTGTCGTCGATCTATGTATCATGCTTTGAAAGAAAAACAAATTGCATGATCATCGTGTATATTCAAATATCCCAATAAGTAAATACGAATTTTGCGAACTATTTGGAAATTTGGATTCTGATACTGAATTTTAAAGATTTATGTGACTTCTTTCTTCTCTTAGTATAAAATTCCCATTCAAAACACCCAAAAGTTAAAAAGATTTAAAAACCCTTGTGCATGGCTAACGGAAAATTATTAAATAAAAATAAAATTACAAAAACTGTTTTACTAAACACATTTTCTCACGAGATTGGTGGATCCAAACTTTCACTTAAAAAAAAGTTCCAAAATTTTCGACTTACGCACAGAAATATATGAGAGAGTTATTTTTTAATACTTAGAAAAACCAAAAGGAAAAGGTGAAGTTTTACTTTCTAAATTCAAAGGGAAAACATGTTGCCATACCACTTAAAAATTATCCTAAAATCCAATGTGTGAAAATTCAAATTTTTTCGTGGAAAATACAGTAGTCGTTTGATCTCCGACTTAGCAAATTTTTTCTTTTGGTAGTCGCACTAATTATTTTTACAGAAACACGATATAGAAAACATATTTAAAAAAAGCTATTTTCTATTATTACAATCTAATGTTATTATTAGCTGCTAGTCTCCCTATAGTTAGGTATTCCATTCTCACTAGTTTATACGAATAGACATTGTTAGAACGAGAGTATTGTCTGTTGAAATTAGTTGTATTAGTATACAGATGTATTTATATGTGCCCATTCATGCTTTAAAGATGTGTGTATTATCTCTTGATCTCAAATAAATGTTGTATCTAAAACGAATATAGAACATGTTATTTGAAAGGGATATTACTCTGTAAATTATTGATATCCTGATGCACACACACACAAATTACGAAGCTTGATGTGATTCACAGTGAAATTCTGCTATGATTATTATGAATCCCGTGCTATTTGAAGCATTTGAAAGCATGCTAAAGGATAAGTGAAAACAAGCTTGAATTTATGTACTCAAGCATAACTTCTATGGGTCTCTTGTTTAAAACAACTTCAATTCAAGCATATGTGTACAGCCTGTTTATGGGAAGATAAACATCGCATCTTCCTTGGATTAACACTACATACATCCTGTTATTCTTTATGCGTAAAGAAATATTTCAATAAAATCATGGTCCCTTAAAATGATAAATAAGTGAAAACAGTGGAAGAACAGATTCGTGTTTGTATATTTTGATTGGTTTTAGTTTTTTTATTTTTATTAGTCTAAAATTTCTTTTAAGAGAAATAGATAGGAATTTGTTTAAAATAAATAAAAAAATTTAATGGATAGAAGAAATATGAAGTGAAGTCACTGTTATTTTCGAATAGACTTTCAGTTTTCTATAATCTCTTGTATATTTATTCGATTCGATATGTTTGTGTACATTTTCTCAAAAAAATATTGTTGTGCATTTGTCAGTCTTTATTTGCAATATCAAATTCAAAATAAATTTTCACTTGAGGGAAATTGTTTTTATGTTCGTAATATAACTGAAAAAATACAAGAAAACAGCTCTGCGCAGATGCACTTAAAAATAGGGGGGAGGAAGGGATTCTTTTGCTGTATATAAATCCAAACAAGTGAAAATTCGTAAGGGATGCAAGGCAGTGTTTTTCCAACTGCATCATTCATGGAACCCTTAGAATTATAAGGTGTTTTCGGAGAACTCCACCCTACCCTTAGAACAACATATATTTATAAAAGATTTAAAATAGCTCAGCATGTTATAGTTACTTTAAGTAAAGACAGTTAAAAAAAATAATACTGTATTTGATATTAAAAATTTTTAATGCAGTCTCAGAGTGATTTACTCATATTGATAACATTAATTTGTGCTTCAGATATCTCATATCCGTAGATGTGAATCTATTTTGCATACACATTTTTAATTTTTCTTTCCAATTCTTATTTTGACTCGAGAAACCCAAGGGTACCTTGGAGCACAGCTTAAAAACTATTAATGTTAGGCATAAATCGTGGACTTAACCTCTGCCATGGAATCTTTTAATTCTTTAAATATATCTCTTGGTGGATTACAATCTTCGTACAAAAATAAAAATCCTGAATTTCAAGATATTACAGAATCAACAATACTGCATTTATCCCCATTTCCCGTTATTAGCCTAGTTAAGCGTTTATTTACAGTAAAAATTAACATCTCATCAATGTGAATTTTTCATCCATTTGAATAAACGCTCCAAAAAAAAAATTCTAATGAGACAGCTTTGACCTTCTATGAAACAATATAAAACTGTCTTCTGAATTGTAATAATTTCCCTAAACGCCAAATAATGACATTAAAAGTACCGTTATCATAAAAACCGGGCCAGTGAAGAATCCGTAATGTCTCGCGTCAATCATCAGATGGTATGAACAATACCATCATTCATATAGGTCACCAAGACGTGACCCTAACACCCCCTATTGATGCATGAAAAGATCAACCATCTTTTCGAAAAAACCGGACTTTTTCTGGAATCATTATCGAAGGCCTACAAGTTTCCGGCCTTCTTCGGCCACGGTACATGGATCCCCAAATAGAACCCAACCGCCCCTGCATTTTCTACCCTCGCAAACAGGAGACACGGTCAATTGAAAGAACAAAAGCTCTTGGGTACTTTCTCACGGATAAAAGAATCTTCATTCTTTCTCGAAGTTCGAGTAACGACAGATGACCAATCAGGTCGTAGCTTCGGGGGAAGAAGTAGAATCGTCTTCATTTAACTGAAATTGGTCTATTTATTTGAATATTTTGAACCGAGTCTTGTTTTGGAAGAGACGCTTTTTTTGTGTTCAGTGTGCAAACTGTCTTCGAAAAGGCTTCTGTTATGGATATTGTGCTCGCGCGTTTGTGCAATTTAGTGAGGATACTCAATATTTCAGCAGGTTAGTTTTAAGTTTTAAAAATATAGTTTAATTCTAAATAACTGCCAACTAATAACTAATTTGAATATGTGTTTCATTGCAGTGTTTTCGTAGCATTATTTGAAGTATTCTTATTTGGATGTTAAGCTTCTAAACTTTTTTTTGACTGAGGCTTATAAATTCTATATATAATTTAAAAACTATTTAAAGTTTCTCATTATTTATTTCGAATACATATGGTGCGATGTATTATTTTCGATATTCCTTTTTAACATTGAATAACTAAGTATGATGGAAATTGAAAAAAGAAGTACTTTGTAAAAAAAAAGTAGAATTTGTATAAAAAAAATCAATTTTTTAATTTCGTTTTCCTTTGAAATATTTTCAGTTATTTTCTATTAACTTTATATTTAAGCATTAAAATTTTTCTTTGTTTACTTATACATGCTTAAAGTATCAAATTAATTATATGAGTGGATATTTCATATAAAACAAAATTTTCATTTACAAGGGTTTTTAATTATTTCTGCTACGTTACACTATTCTGTATTTTTAACCAGAAGTTTAATTATTAGATATTTACTTTTCAAAATTTTGCTCTTGTCTGAAAATTAATTAACCACTTTCTTTCTGTTAAAATTTTTCAAACGTTTGCGATTGCCTAAAAATTTCGTTTCAAATCTTGCATTTTAAATAATGCTATACTTTTATTTTATACATTAATTTTTGCTTTTATGACTTTTAAAAACTTCGAATATCAGTTTTCAATTTTTTACTTGCTTCGTAGCATTCGTGCTGTGTTTGTAAACAACATGCTATATGCTGGTTATAAACATATTGTTACATGTTATTTGTTGGTTTATGTTTATAAATCATTGAAATTATGCTACATGTTATATGTATTTATGTAATTTTTCTTTTATTTTGCAGGTAAGAAATCATTCTTGATTACTTCTCTATATTTTTGAAATCCATCATGTAAGTGTAATTCGTTATGTCAATCTCAGCAACCTTTTCTCATTCTTGTTTATATTTAAATACAAAGAAGATAAACCTGATAATGATTATAACTACATATTTACTGTCAGAATTAATAATTAACAACCAATCGATTTTGAAGTGCTCTCATTTAACAGCCTGTTTATAATCAACTCTATTAGCATACTGAAATTTACAAGGTGAAGACCCCTTCATATTAATATATACACCACCCTAACCAAAATATTAGCGCTGTTTCCCCAAACGCTCTCTGGTCGAAAGCCATAAAGTGCAGGGTTTATACCCGTTATAAAAATATGTGCATAAAATAAACGCAGGGAAAGCACATAAATTCATTTTAAGTGGCGCATAATATGAAACATTTTCCTCCCTTTTGATGAGCAAAAACAACTGCAAAATAAAGAGGGATTATTAACCTTGGACATTATGAGAGAAACCTGGGGATGGAAAGAAAGGAGGGGGGGAGGGTGAATTGTTGCGATGGACCCTAATGGCCCTCCCTGGTCTGTTTGCTGTTGGAATAAGCTTATTTAATGGCTGTTGCGTAAGACGAAGGTGGGAGATTAGATTGGGGAATTGTAGGGAAAAAAATGTTGTGTTTTGATAACAAAATAGTTATTAGTGAAAGGACAAATTAGTGTTAATCTTCAGCGAATCTCAAGCAGTGGTTGGTGGATATGTGTGGTGGCGCTTACTTATTATAATATTATTAACATGGTTGAGTCGTTCACTGCTATGATGGATAATATTCATGTAATGGGCAAAATTCATGGCGGTCACATAACAAATGCAATCACATCACGTGTTCTTCATTGGATTCAAAACAAATTGCTATTAGATTTTTACTTTCTATTTGTACAATTTAGATAAAATTCCAAATTTGAGAACTGAGTAAAGATAAGTATTAAGATTCTTCAAAAAGTTTTTCAGAATTAATGTATATGTATAAATTTGACTTGTGTACTTGTTTTTCCACTGGTAAAATTTAGGTAAAATTTCAAATTTGTTGATTGTGTTATGAGGATTTTTCACTAAGTTCTTCAAAATAAAAATAAATTCTACATTAAACGCGTACTTTAAAAATCAAGTGCATTTTGTCACGTGTGCTCTTTTATTTTTGACAAATATGTACTTTTTAAAAGGAAGTTTCTGTAAAATGCAAAAAAGGGCAACAATGAAGCGTACTCATTAATTTGTTGGAAACACGTGGTTGTAGTTATCACGTTACTATTACGTCACATGAATTAAGCCAATTGGGAAACCGATGAACTTTTTATAACGGAGCTAAACGTTGTCCTGTTAAGCAAGAAGTTAGCAATTGAGTTTCTGTGCATTTTATATGAAATGCATTTTCTTAAAAATCATAGATGTTGTGCAACTGTAAAATATAATTTCTTCACCAATTTGTGTGATTTATTTAATTATTTTCCCATTGAAATGTTGCATTAGTTTTAAGGTGTGTTTATATAATAGACCAAACATGATTACAACTGCAAACATTTTATGTTGCTAACATTAATCTGTGCTTTAAAAATTATTGATCTGAATTTTGAATTCTTATTTTAATTAAGGTTGTGTGATCTAGGACAAGTGTGAATGGTATATAACTTAGAAAGAAAAAACGTCTTATAATTCTGATATATGGAAAGGCTCTTTTCAGATTTATAACCTTTTCTCTATATATGAATACCAAAAAGAAAGTCAGTCATTAGAGTTTAATTTAATTTATAATTATCTACTTTCATTGTAAACATTTACTTTGTGATACAGTGGATTTCTCAGGTGGTGATGAAACTCTAAGAATGTATTACTTGTTTATGTAACACTTAGGAAAACTCTCACAAACAACATGCACATAAAAAAGTTAAGTTATAATTTGTACAGCTTTAAGAAAATTAATAAATTTCCCGAGTGTTAACATATTTAAGTTTAACCAAAAATGCGCCAACATGGCATTTATCGCATCTGCTTTAGACAGATACAAAATCTCCACACTAAGCTCGCTAGCGGAGCTTACCAACCTTTCTCTGATGTACGATCACAGATGGTGTAGCACTCGCGCAGGCGCAGTACCTCGGATCAGTCTTGTTGCCATCTAGCGTTCTTGAATTTGCCCAGAGTTCGTTACAACATTTTATCTTAAAACAATTCAGTATTCTATTTTTTTTATATATATCTTTTGAATTTTATGAGCATGATTTAGTTTTTTTTTTTTTATGTTTAGTTTAACCATTTAGTGTTGGGTAACTACTATACATAATACGTATCCATAATGTCTAGTTCTGTCTTATTCGAATAATAATATCGAATTCAGAAGGACAATATAGTTATGTTTCTTTTGGTAACAAATTCATCGATAAAATAAAAAAAAATAGCCCCAAAGAATGAGAGATCAAAAGACAAGGCCGCCTTCATGAATGTTTCCATTTTTCTTTTTGTCTCTCATTTTCTGCATGATCCTATAAACCCACCATTTTTTTTTCTCCTTCCTTTTCTCTTACAATATCATGCGGGAACCGTTTTATTCCAGTAAATACAATAACAGAAACAGAAAAGTTCCACAATATTCTATTCTGCTAGAGACATTCGATAACAGTTCTGCATCCAATCTTGCTTCAGAACGAGTCTTGTGAAGACGATTAACGTGAGACAAAAGAACTTGGAATAGTCGATCGTGACATCTAAAACCAGGACTTACTTTGGGATTGAGGTCCGGCTAAATGTCCGAGTAGTAGGTGCACAAACGACTTTAGTTAGACACTTGGTGCTAGATAAATTCTGTTCTGTTGTTGACATTAATGGGTATCTAGGAAAGACAAGTTCATTTTCTGCAAAAAAGTTTTTTTACTTCATTTATGTGCATTACTTATTCCCATACGACTGTGTTAATCAGCTTCGATTATCATATAAATTAAAAGGAATTATGTTATTTTGATGTGTTTTTAGGATAGTTTAAAAAAGTTTACATATTATGTAGCTATAAGATATATTCATACAGGGTAAAAAACTATCATTGCTTTGAGAAAATTTCTTAAATATGAGTTAATCTATTACTCATTCATTTTGGAATATTGAAAACTTTTGTACCATCATGCTTTTTTAAAATTTGTTATATTTTTAAGTCAACAAAATTTTAATTACTAGCCAGTCTTGTGAATATGAGAATGTATTGAGATTATATTTTAATATATTGATGCAAAGATTAAAAAAAATAGAGCAATTGCCAATTATTCCAATCTTGAACTTTTTTTAAATAGTTTAACCAGAGTTAAAATTTTATTAATGTTTTTCATACTCTCTCTACTATCGTAGCTTTTCCATATAAACTAATAATTTTAACAAAATTCGATCTAAAAATACCGAATTTGAACCTTTGAATTCTAATGAAAAACTCTCCTGCTGATTTTTGTGATTCTACAACGCTTCCATCCGGCCGCTATGCAAATTTTTTTTTATCTTCGTCTTCATTGCGCCTTCTGTCTTGAAGGGGGGTACCGGAACTTCTAATCAACAGCCCCCCTTGGATTACCCCATACTGACTAACAAACTCACTCACTCACTACTTATATGCAGATCTTGTAATTCTACTTTAATTAAGAGGTCGCGAGCGTTGAAATCCTCACTTTGAAATTCAACCAACTTGTGCCTCGTAAAACTGGCACTCTAACGCTCCCAATTAAGCATGGAAGATATAGAGAGGCATAGTCTGTTTATACAAAGGATGGCACAGGAAACAGATACTGGTGCAGGTACTGTTGTGTATGGCATACCCCCAAAGGGTTGAGATCCGTTGACGCTAGCACGCGAAGGGTGGTTCCTGGGTGCAATTAGCTCTGCTCCCCTGAACCGGACTTCCCTCAACTTGGCTCACCATGCTCCATTGCATCTCCTTGGCCCTCACTTCCCTCCCACACAGGTGCTGTACCTTTCTCTCTGGACAACTGCCCCCGGGTAGAACTCTCCGACTATTTATCATACATCTCGCCGCTTCGTTTTAGATTTATGTTGTTGATAGGGACTGGAGCTATCGTTCCACCATTTTGGGAAATGCCTGCAGGGGGTGGTCGGATGCAGCGGTTCATTATGCTCTATATTGTTTTGAGGGGGGAAGTGGTAGAATTTCGTTTCCGCCGTAAATTCGGGAATTGGGCAAGTTTGGGTATTGTGGAAAGATAGAAAAGCGAGTTTTTTTTTATTGATAAAAGAAATAACTGACGGAAGAAAAGACAATATGTCTTTCTGCCTCGAGAGGATATGTTTTTAATCGTTTGTCGGAAGTATTGCGATTTATATTAAAGGTCATTCATTCACTGAGTGGCAATTTTTTGAATTGTGTAGTTTATATTTGAAAGCTATTCAGCCTTTGCCTTCTTCCTGCAATTGTGAAAGGTGGTATAAAAAGTTCAAAAGGTTAGAATAATTGCATTCATTCGTTAAAAGTGTTACGGAATGAAATGGGAACAATGCAAAATGGATTGGATTCTTTTGGGTATATATGTTTTTTCATGGGATATTCAACTGTCAAGCTTACTCACCGCTTTAAAGGCATTAATATTTCTCAAAGAATGGATATCTGAGACAATTACTTGTATCAGATACGCCAAACTGTTTTAGTCATAGTTAAAAATAATCTTTCTGAAATAAAATTTTCTTTATACTTATTTTTGAAATGATAAGTTTTCTATGACAAAAAAAAAAAATCTTTTTGCTAGAAGTATTTATAAACACAGTTTATATATATATACACACACATTCACTCGGTAATAATTTTGACGCATGTTACTAAAAAATAGCATCATAGTTAATTGGAAAAAGTTTTTTCTTTTCAATTGAAGATTTTATACCCAACTTGACTCTGCATTCCTTTTTAAGCGAAGGTCGCTTTTGATGATAAGAAACAAATCTAGATGGTGAAATAATTGCCTTTTCATGTTTTTGCTTGGCATTCTGTAATCAAGATATTATGAAGATTATTTTCTTTCGCAATGTATGCGTTTTCTAATTATCATAAAAAACAGGCAGGTTTCTCTTGAGCAATTACATCAATTGCCTTTCCCTTTAAGCACCGTTAATTATTTCCGTTACAAAAATTTGCTATCTGTTCTTGTTGTGTATGTCTAAATCATTTGGGGGAAACAGCTCTGTATGAAAATATGTTTAATGACTTGAAGACTGAATTCATTTTTAAGGAATTTTTAGTTGAACAAATATTGTATTCCAACTTTTTTGAAAAAATTATTTTCATGGAATTATACCTCAAAACGAATATTTCTCTGATAAGTTATCAAATTTTCTCTAAGTATAAGAATTTCGTCTTAATTTTTTTTCCTGTCGCTTTGGACGACGGAGAGAAACGCATCACTGTTCACAAGCATTAAAGCGTAATGCCACAAACATTATCACGAAATAACATTGCATGAAGCTCATGAGACTTGAGGTAATCTTGCTGACAGTTTTTGCTCATTTTCCACGCTTTTTCTCTGTTATAGTTGAGTGACTTTCTTCAACACGACAGCTAGCTATTTTCGTTTTTCGTTTGTTTGTTTTGTTTTGTTTAATCATTTTAAAACCTTTTTTTTTCGGTAGTATTCGGTAGTACTTACAAATGGAATACATTAGATTCATTCCAACTAACTTTTGTTGGAAAGTCAATTCCTGTTGTTTTGAATTCCTACTAATACTTTTTAAATCCTGAATATTTATCGAACAAGAATCATATTTTTTTCTAATGTATTTGTACTTTGTCACGAAAACGCATTCATTTCCACAAAAATAATTTTATACGTTTTGAATTCTTATGTATTACGTAAGAGTAATTTTCAATTAAAATTAAAACGTACTGTTATTTTAAGTATATATATTATTTTGCTTTGATTTTTTTCATTCAAAGGGCTAAATTCTCGTGACGTCATAGTCACATGATAACTACAATTACGTGTTTCCAGCCAATCAAAAATTATGGGGGCCGTTGCCAATAACCCTCGTGTAGCTTTATAGAGCGACGTTAAAATTCACTCACTCTGGCTAATCAGTACATAAATTCATGTGGCGTCATAGTCACATGATAAATGCAATCATGTGTTTCCAGCCAATCTGTTCATGCGCTTTGTGGCTGCCATTGAAACTTTCTCTTAAAATACACATATTTCTCTGCAATAATAACGCATAAAGAAACAAAATGAAATTAATTTAATAATATAACATTAGATTTTTTTTTTTCTAATGTGAAAATTTTTTGAAGAATCTGAATTCTTGAAGATTTTTACTCAGTTATAAAATTTGAAATTTTATCTAAATGTTACATGTGGAATAACAAATACACATGTCTAATGCTAGTTTTAAATTCATTAGAACAGTGTTTCTCAAACTTTCAACATACGTGACCCACTAATCAATCATCATTTTCATCACGCCCCCTCCATACAATAACAATGTTTTGTATTAAATAATACTATACTTTGACGCTAAAGCTACAATACGTCTTTAACCTCTTATATACCACCGACGTATATAAACGTCTCACTCAGTCAAAGTATTAATTTTCTGGACGTATATATACGTCTTTCCGAAGTACGATCTTTTCTGTGCCGTGCAATCAATAAAATTATTCCGAAGGCTTTGGGGTGCAATAAAAGGACCTTGGCAGTGTTGGCGAAGGAATTACTTTTTTCAGAGGATTTTGCCCATCGAAATACGCTTGTCGACATGGAAAACGTTGGCATTGGGGAGTGAATCGCGTAACTTTTAATCGGCAGTTGAGGAATTAATTACAGACCGTACAAATTATCAAGATAAATGTTATTACAAACCCATGGATTCATTGATAATTATCAAATTTGTTCTTAGCTTAGTATTGTTGAATTCATAATAAAATACATTGTACATTTATAAGTATAAGTATTACACAGTTATAAGTGTATGATACATTTATAAGTGCATTATTTCATTGTAAATGTGTACTTCATATTTCATTATATCAGAAATAATTCGGTTTATTTACTTTCAGTAAATTAATTTTGTAAATAATCTATTGTTTTCGACTTTTCAATATGCTCGTGCCCCCCTTGTAAAGTTATCACGCCCCACAGTTTGAGACACAATAGAAGATTGTTGCAATAGAATTCAATAGAAGATAACTGCATTTATATAATGTGAGTGTCTTGAATTTAATCCATCAAGGGCTTAGTAATAGACTCATTAATAAAGAGCTATATGTGTTAAATGTATGAAAGCTCAAATTTTCATTTGAAAGTTAAAAAAGAATATCAGCTCAGGTGAGTTTTCAACACTTAATAGGAAATTAACAATTTGTAAGTTCTATTAAATATGTTAGTTAGATTAATGAGTCTGACTTCATTTGAGATCTTTTAGATATAACTTACGTATTGCATTCAAATTATTAAATTTTTTTTAACATATTGTCCAAAGATCAGAAATAAAAAAAATCGTAATTAGGGATTCAGAGTAAGATATAACGGAAAATATATAAATAAGTAATAATTGTCTTAAGAACTTTTTAATTGACGTTCTAAGATTGTGCAAATAGCCTATTGTGGTCTTCCAGCACATAACAGTTTCCCACTGCTTTGATATAAATTAATATCATGTGAATCATTAATAAATGATGGGGTATCCTCTTATTTGTTTCCCAATCAAATTCTTTATGCCAAAAATTGCAGTCTTTTGTATATAATGGTATTTCATTAGATTGCCCTTCCCGCTACTTATACTCATGCTTCTAACTAAAATATTTATAGCGCATTTTACAGATCTATATATAATCTTGTAATCTTACATTAAGTTCGTACAAAGCGCATTACAGGACTATTCATAATTGTCTATGTTGGTATGACGTTATTTGCAGCATACTCTCATATAAACCTATTAATTTGGCGCCTTAGTCCATTAATTCCAACTCTATTATTAACTATATTAGATAGTTCCATCTTGGCAAACTATTATCTTGTGGCACTTCGTCGTGAAGCCATTTGTTACTCTATAACACTGCAAGTACCTGAGTAGCAAGCTCTGTCATTGTGTGGTGGTGATTGGTCGGCAGAAAGACATAAATGATCCTTTGTGATTGATGCCACAAGCTTACTGTGTTTGTCTAGCCGATATATGGTTTCAATAGAGGGGAAACGATACTAAATATTTGTAAACATTCTCTGTTCGCTAATACTAAAGTTTCACAGTTCGTTAATTGAAATTTTGGCTGGAAATTTTTTAGAATTTATTAGCATTGGCTCATTTTTCGGTGGGTTTCTATTCCCCCATTTCTAGTTGATTATTATTCGCGGACTTTTATTTAAATATTGTAGACTCTATGGGGGGCTTATTATTTTTAATACTAACTCTATATCAGCGGATTTAGGAAAATATTTCAATTAAATGTCCGACATTGTGTAATATTTTGAATTTTTTTCTTTTAAAAATTCCGTAATGCATGTTAGATTTTCTTAACTGGGGGAGAGGGATTCATTTGAGAGGCATTATAGCATAGATTATGAAAATCAGCCAATTAATTTGTAGGTGTGAGTATTCGAATTTCATCGCTTCAGCGGAACCGATACTCAATATAGTAATTAGGAGAACCTATTGTTAAACTGTTTCTTGCCAATTATTTTAACCAGTATCTTTTTGAAAAACAGGACAATACCCTAAAATGAAAAATGGCTAAGGATAAATAAAAATGTTGATAATTCTTGGATTAAAGTAAAAAAAAAATTGTAAGGATATATACCATTAAGAGAAATGTAAAATGTCTAATAAGTTGCATTGTTACTATCTTGTCTAGTTTGAAATTTCATAATAAAATCTAAGAACTCTTTCTAATAAAACAAGTTTTGTGAATACCTTTTTATTTTATCATTCCTACTTAAGTATTAGATGAAAGAAATCAAAAATTACTTTCCTAAGTACTATGCACAGTAATGGAATTTGTGTGAAAGATTCTTAGATTATCAACGTTTTGGTTTCAGAAAATGCCTCGTGGATTATTAAAAGAAAAAGTTTTTAAAAATTGTTAATTTATTTTAAATATTTGTTTTATCATATTAACAAGTAATATAATTTTTTTTTTAGTCAGTTCAACTGAATGCTGTAAAACGTGAGAAAAAAAACCTTTTCAAGTTTTGACACAAGTCGCCAAAAAGTATGCCAACGTGGCTGAATTTGTAATTTGAATAATTAGTCGCTATCAATTAATTTTTATTAATTATGATTAAATTACTGTATTGTCATCCAAAATAATCATGTATATAAAATTTCAGCTCAATTGAGCGCTTTAAAATGTATTTTATTTATGATTGAAAATTCCACCAAGATAAATAAATTAATAAATATATAGAGAGTGAGAGTTAATAGTAGAGAGAGAGAGAGAAATTGAATAACATGTTAAGTATAATATTTCGTAAGGATCAATTATGGATTCTCATGGTGAACCTATACAAAATTGCTTATCCAAACTAGAGAATATATAAATCGCACAATTCTCATATATACTTGTAAACTTAAGCCTAAAGCTATTATCAATACATTCTGAAAACATGAAAACGATTACGATTTTTTGCCCCCCCCTCATAAGTAGACGTATTACAGATTTAAATTAGAACCAGTTTTGTCTTTTCCGGTAGCGATAATGGGAAAGGATGAGGGGAAAAAATCTTTTCCGTTAAGCCCCATTTAAAAACGTTTTTTGGGAACTAAACCCTCCATACATTCCTCTTCTGAGGCATTCATTAGAGTCGAAATTCGTTGCCGCAAGTGATTCCCAATTAGAGGGTTGTTTTTTTATCTTTTTCTCGATCATTAGGAGAATTTAATTTCCAATTAAAATATTGACTTTCCTTGGGAAAGTCTTTTAACTTTCTGTTATCACAGGCTGGATAAGGAGGGAATACGTTCTACGGTTGGAGAAGCAGTGGCGATATCGAACTGCAACAAAAGATGAATTATAATTATTCGTTTGAGAGAAAATATTAAATTAAAAAAAATATTCTTTCTTTCCCCCTCCCTTCTCCCATCTAAACGAAGAATAGCTAGTCGGCAAAGAACGTTTGTTATTAAACACTTTTCTTGCGCCATGCTTTGTAATTGATTGTTTTTTTTAATAAATTACGCTTAATAACTTATTTTTTTAAAGCTTTATAGTTAAACAATGTCCCCCCCTCCCTACCTTTTTCACTCTCTCTCTCTTTTCGTATATTTTTTTAATTCTTCGAATCTAGAAAATAAACTTGACCTTGTCTTTTGAAAGATTACTCTTTCTAAGTATATTAAAATTATAAGAAATTCAAAAAGGGGTAGGGTAATTATTAGTTACTCAGAAGGAAGTGATGAAGCATTCTTTTGTCGAATTTAATGAGGTATAAGCTAGTTCCGTTTATTTGCTGTATTTTAAGTCCTTTTAAAATAATACATTTGTAGTGTTTGGCTGTGTGTTGGAATGTTTAAGATAAGAATATAATTAAATGTCCAACTCTAATTACCTGGAATTGTAAAATTAACAATAAAAGTTGCGTTTATTATTATTTTTGTTAAAGGGTTATCCTCAAAAGAAAATTCCAAAATAATAAATTTAAAAAATTACTTCGCTCTTGAGTGTTAAGTAATGTTTGGTTTATAGCTCCAAATTTCTATAATTATTCTTGAAAGAGTTTTTTTATGTATTTCTAAATTTTTAAAAATTTTTTTCATAATGAGTTTATTTTGTTGAAACCTTTTCCTGTTACAGAAAATTTTCAGAGCTCTCATTTTGAATTTCTAAAATTATATTACTGCTCTTGTATATCTGTAATCTTTTTTTTTTAACAAAATAAACAAGAAAAACAATTGCTCTGTAGGTATATTAAATTTTCTTTCTGTTCATATGCCTGCTTACAGAATACACTTGCAATTTTTTTTTAATTCAAAGCTTAAAATTTGACATTTGTCACAGGATACATATTAAATTCGTGTTATCAGACTTACAACATATGATAGTTGTAATGCTATTATGAAAATGTTTTATTTGTAAAAAAAAAATAAATAAATATTTACATGCTGTTCCATAGTTTAAATTACTCAAAAAAAATTACTCTATTCAAAATCACTTCAACTTTAATTTAGGTTTAAATTTAGAAATTAAATTCTCTCTCTCTACTTATGTCTGAGAATTAAAACACACATTTTCTTCATCACTGTTTGAAAAAATTACTTTAGTTAAATTAACGTTAAATATTTCCTGTTATGATTCCCGATATACAATTTTCTTTTACCAATCAATTAATTCTGTCTCAAACTAAGCAAATTCATTTCTTTTAAATTTATATATTGCATTATCTTAAATTTATCTTTGTGAAGATCCCCTTTGATCTCACTTTGAGAACGAGAATGATTTTGAGTCAAAGAAGAACCAGTAGCCATTTTAATGAATAACTTTCTTTATTTGGTTATCTTTCCCAAATAGAATCAAAGACTTTTAATAACAAATAATTTAAAATAGATATATGAGGTTTAAAAGGGACTTTCCTTTATATTAACTTAAATATTTAATGATCCAATTAATTAACAATTAGAATATCGAGCACGCAGAGATTACCGCAATAAGAGATTCCAGAATTATATTCAATAATATTCCTATTGAATATTTAACTTTAATCTCACTCTTAATATAAAGCTTTAATGAGACTTTAATTATAAATCAATATTTACCACACTGCAGCTCAGCTCTTCCTGAGATTAATTTATCCACCTAGAAATCTTCAATAATAAATCTCTAACTTCACTATTATACCTTCCTGCTTCAATCTCTCTCTCCTACTGCTTTTTATTTTACTATTCCGTTTGACTTAAATACTTTATCTAATCTGCATAATAAGGAATCCCTGTCCCCTTTTTGGAGCTAATTGGAAATAGGTAGGGAATTAAATTTCCCTAAAAAAAGACGTCTCAGAAGGTTAGTGATAATGTTCCGTATAGATTTGTCACATCTTATCTAATTCAATACATAGAATTTATCTCTCCCATCCCCCCCGATCGCCAATCTCCAACGATTTCCTTAAGTAAAAATTTCTAGCATCTGATTGGTAGAAACACAACAGAAAAGTACAACTTTCTAATAGGATGTATCTTATCTTTGTCAGCCTCTTGACCTACATATTTATAGAAAACTAGTGAAATATTGCCTTTTTTTTTCTTTTGCAAATTTTTACTCACTTTTATTCTCTTTCTGTATCTTTCAGTGAGTTTTTGTCAGCCTTTATTATTTAAAAAACAGTCAAATTTAATGCATAAAGTTTTAATTCCATAAAAAACGCAACTCACGATTAGTGTCAGGAAAATTAAATAGAGTTATTCTAAGTAAGATCAAGTTTTCTAAAAGGTTATGAAATCTCTCGATTTTATCTATCGGCGATAAATTTTTGTGATAAATTGCATTATATTCTTAGTTGTAAACATAATAGTAGAATTTCACCTACAAACGTTACGAAAAATGTTTATACACTGCATTTGTTTAAATATAACGATATGGCTATTGAAAATTTCTTTATCAAATATCATGAGAATGAACAGCCGCGGTAGCCGAGTGATATAGGTATCGGATCGTGGCTTGCCTTGTCACGAGTTCGAGCCCAGTACCACTAAAGACCCGCCGTGTAGGGCAGCGATGCACGTTAAATCTGTCGAGAGCTGAAACGTCCTCCCGTTGGTGTGGTGTGGTAGTTAGGAGAGGGGGTGCCAGCTCAGGTGTTGTCCACGTGACCGTGTTTCAAAATTACGTGGTCCGTCGCCAAAAGCCCTCGTGTAGCTGAACAGTGCGACGTTAATATTCAATCAGTCATCAATCCCGATGTACAGTTTTCTTTTACCAATCAATTAATTCTGTCTCAAACTAAGAAAATTAATTTCTTTTAAATTTATATTGCATTATCTTAAATTGATCTTATCCTATTCATTACATAGAATTTATCTCCCCCCGATCACCAATCTCCAACGATTTCCTTAAATAAAAATTTCTAGCATCTGATTGGTAGAAACACAACAGAAAAGTACAACTGTCTTCTAATAGGATGTATCTTAACGGTAAGTTTCCTGTCTACGGAATAATTAAAGAATATCGGAATCGACTGGTGCATAAAACCCCCCAACATCCGCATCTTGACAATGCAGACCGGTGACACGCGACAACAACCAAGCTACAGCGTTTTCCGGAAAAAGCCTCTAATTTAATAACATCCGGCATTTAACCGGCGAAAACGACACCTGTTCTAGTCCTTGGCGGGAAAAATCCTTTATTTTGGCGCCGGCTTCTCTCATTTGCATGTTATTGACTTCGGTTGTGAATTTCTCTTCAGAAAATTGTATTCTGTGCCACCTTTATTAAAATAAATTTTCTTTGCTTTCCATTGGTGTATAATTAAGAACAGGCGCAGAGACAGATACTGACGCTTCGCTGCCGATTTTCTTGGGACATACTGATCCTTTGTCCGTGGTATTTAAGAGGAAGTTTTCATGAACTTAATAAGCTTCGTTAGGCTTAGCGTCCAGTGGAAGTGCCGATTCTTTATTCGAAAAATAAATATGCTAGATTTGAAGAATATAATCGACTGTAAAAAACATATGGTGTTTGATCAATTAGTAAATGTAATTCTCGATCTTCTCTTTATAATACTTAAAAAAAAATCCGTCTAGACGTTTGGTAGAAAAGAAAAAGAAAAGAATGAAAAAGAGAATACCTTTTTGTTATATATGAAGTAGAAAAAGATTTAGAATAAGTTTGAAACGAATCAGAGGATTTAAATGGTTCCAGTAAACGTTTTTAGATTGAAATTGATTATATCTGTATTCGAATGCTTATGTTTTCTTTTCAAAAATTCTTAAGTAAATTAATTTCGTGATTCTTGTTACAATATATTGCTTAAAAAAAGTATTTCAAAATGATTGGATATTGAATTTTAAATTGGCAATCAAGAAATTGTTTTTATTCTAAGATAGAATTTTACTAGTTGAACTACCACGGGATTTTTTTTATTTAAAAATACTTAATGTGAGAATTATTTTTGACTTGATAAAAAGACTAACATTCATATTAAAATGATTTAAATTTTTAATATAAATAAAAAAATTTCCATTAATGTAAATAGTAATTGATTTCTTTTTTTGATGTAAAAATTCTTTAAAAATTGTCTTAAATTCTTATATTTTTAAATTTTTTTATTTTCAGCTTTCCAATTTTGATACTTCTCTAATTTAATCAGATGAACGAGCGAACTTGTAATTTTTTTTATTATGTAGAATGCTATTGATTTTTTGCTATATTTGTCTATATTGAGAAATCCCGAGAAAATTTTAAAAAGTACTATGTATATATATAAGAAATAACTCATTCTTCTTTATACAAAAACAAAGAAGGTGTTATTATAACCTTTAAAAAAGAAAAATAAAACTTTTTAAAAAATTGAAGTGGCTGCTTGTCTAAAAGTATTTCAAAAAATTACCGGCAAGTTTTCTTTAATATGAGTATTTCATACCACCCCCCAAAATTTCAATGTATTACTCTATGGTTATCTACATCAAACAACTTTTCTTAAAAAAATAATAAATTATTTTTCAAAACAAAATTTTTTCTACTGCCTATCTTTTTGGTCATTTGTTTACGTTTCACTTGAATACTTTTCTATTTCTTTTTCATTATTTGTCTTTCTTTTTTTTCTCTCTTTTTTTCTGGCTTGAAAAATCATGTACGTTGTTCGCCAAAACATTATCCGCCCCTCACCCCCTCTACGTCATTTATGTAGATTTTTAGGGAAACAATTTATTACCAAACTTCGTATTCTGTGCTTAAAGTATTTATTGTGGGTGACTACGACATGAAGAAGACATCTAATCAGAATATCTATATTCGTAAATTCGTTTGCATGCTAACGATAAGACAGTGAAGGAATTATGAAGATAAAACAGTAGTAAAAAATTTCTTACTGCAATGCTACAGTTTATTCAAATTTTATGCATCCGATTTCATGTCGATAGCGTGTTCTTTTCGGCAAGATGCGAAGGATCGAAAAAAGGAAAGGGAAAAAAAAATATTCAACGTATAATTTATTCAGCACAAAATGTAGCGGATACACAAAGAAAAAAAAACCAATATGAATAATTCATTAACGAACTAGAAAATTTGTCACAAAGAATTAAGGTTCTGTCAAATTTAGGATCTTACATTCTGTTTGTCTTTTACGCAATGAAATCGAAATAATAATAATAAAAAAAGAAACTTTTTCTGTGTTACTAAATTAAAACTCAGTAACGATTGGTATAGTATTCTTGATAAAAATAATCAGTAACGATTGGTATAGTATTCTTGATAAAAATAAAGAAATAAAAAGAGTTATTTTGGGACTGAACGCAATATTTATCTTTGTACTAGAAATCGTCATGATGCACGTTATAAAATGTTTATAATCAGATCATTGAGTGTTTAGGTATCTTTTTAAATCGGGGTTGAAATCATTGTAGTTGAGTTTAATTGCAGCAGCATCCAAATAATTTAGTTTTTTTTAAAAATGCTAATGTAAAAATTCTTTACAGTACAGAATATTTTTTAAAACTCAAAAGCATTTTAAACCAATTAAAATGTTTATTGCAATCCTTGCATTTAGGACGCAGTATATCTAAAAGTTAACTTTTAAGCTCGTATAATTTAGGACTGTAAATGCAGTTTACAAACAATGAATAATATTATTTATTACTCATTTCCAATGTGCAACGATGGTTTTATCGCTTTGCAAATTTTATGCATCTCGAACAATTATCTCCAAAAGTGGGGTGGGCAGTGGTTCTTGGGGGTACGCGAAAGTAGTCCCACCATCACTTGTGAGAGTGTTTGATCATGTATCATGTGAGTGAGTCCCTCATTGGTCACTTAGGTTTCACTAGCGTCTGCGGAGTTCAAATCATATATGCATGCGCTCAAAGAAGTGTTTGAAAGGAAGAAACCTCTGAAGAAATTTCAGACTACTTGCGCATTGCTTAAATAGAATATTGATCAAATATCAAAAATTAATGTATATTTTCAATTTAAATTAAATATATGTATATTTTTAAAAATAAATATATTTGATTTTTTTCGCGACTCTTCTCCTCATTTCATATGTGGGTACAATTTATAATTATTTGCCATTTTAGGAGTGCGCAATGAAAAGTTTTGAAACCACTGATTTAGAAACTAATACAGGGAATTATTTATTAAAAATTATATTTCAAGCGCAAAATTATTTTTAAACAATGATCATAAACTAAGATGCGAAATTGTTTATTTTTTGTAGTAACATTTGCTTCATCGTTTGTTTGAGATTTGTATTTACTTAACTATTTATTGCACGCAAGTCCGTTTTGTCAATGGAGATAAAGAAACTAAAACCAAAGATTTCGGAAGATCATTTTACTTATCCACGGGCCATGTTTATCTCTGAACTTATTAATTTTGATTGTTGGAGTGATTTTATCGCTAATGAAATTTACAAACGATCGCATGAAGGTTATTCATATTTCGTCTGCAATATTGGTATAATACAATTTAATTACACTAATTTGCATGCTAATATAGTGGACTATTGTTAAATACGTGATTATTTTGTTCATAAAGATAACTAGTCTGAAGCTTAGTGGTCCACCAGTAATCACGGACCTATAAATTTTGCTGAATATATCTTTAAAAAATTAATTTTTGAAATTGTCTGGAATATCAGAATGCTTTGAAGCTTCTTTACAGATGGATATAATCCCATTGATAAAAGTCTTACATGATTTACATTTTATAATTAGGGTATTCTAATATTGCAAGAGTATGTTATTTTTATCTTATTTTACTCCTCATCAAAGTGATATAATGAGACAAATGTAGCAGGAGCGTAGCTGCCGCATTGTCAGCCGAATCAGTGATGCGGGGCCTCCAAAATGCATAAATGTAAAACGTTAAGGGGCCTAAATAAAGAGGCCCAAGGAATTTTGATTTAGGGCCCTCTCAGGACTAGCTACGCCTGTGAGATGTCGACCGATAAAATTATAAGTTTCAGTTTTCATTAAACAAACAAAAACATCTTTGTTTTAAGAGGAATTTTTTAATTTTGCACATTTTCTGTATCCTACTAAATATAGATATGTATGTGGAGTAGCTCTATTAACCACATCTGTTTATTGGGTTGCGTACATCACGAGGAAATGAGTCTGACTTTCAATAGACACTGAAACTTTCGGAGCTGGACTGGATCCTCTCTTTTCTCGTTTTAACCAGTTGATTTTCGGCCACCAAGCTTTGATGTAGTAATCTGATGTGATGTAAAAAATCACAGCAAACTCTTTTACGCTAACTTTTATGTTAAACTGTGTGAATACTTTGTCCCCTTTTTTTTGTGTCTTTAATGTTTTAAAAAACTTATTTTGTTGGTTAAATCATAACTTACTTTGCCGTTCACTTAACTTGTATTTCTTAGAACACAAGTTATTTAGAGTGTAGAATCATTTTTCCAATTACATCAAATCTCAAGTAATTTGGTAATTAATTATGCATCTGAAGTATGGACAGTATTGATCCACTAATAATTATATGGACTTGTTTTTGAAATTTATAAGTAATAAATATATTCGTTAGTGGGGAAAGAGGAAGGGGTAAGTTCTTTTCATCATGCTTCGAATTATCATGTCAGTGAATGCACACTTTATTAAATTATCCTTCTATTATCTTTTATCTTGTGTACGATAGCGACCAACAAAAGAAAGATCAAAAACGTATTCCAAGAATAAAAGAATTTCATTAACTAAATCGAATAACTCGTTATGCGTAAAAATTATGTGAAAAGGACGAAGTGTACTTCAGAAAATATTCTTCTTCCTCCTGACATGATTAGAATTTAATTAAAAGGCGACTAACAAAAGATGTGAAAAATTATCTTTCGCCAGATATAACAATGTTCCGCAATAAAAGCCGTGACAACCCTTGTTGAAAAGAAGGGAAACAGAAAAATGTTTTAGGTGTGGGTGGGGAACACAGGGGAAGACATTAATTGTTAAGGTGCCAACAATGAGCTTTACGCATTCCCCGATACCGACTTTTGAACCTTTTTCCGGTAACACACTACTATGACAGATTACCGAATTCTTTCGGTTCGCAAAATTGTGGTGAGGTTTTCTTTTTGTTTTCTTTCTGTGTTTAATGTTAGTCCTAATGCTTTTAACTGCTGCGGTGAAGAATTGCTGTTTTCTGTTTGCTTTGTGCCCTTTTTTTGAGTTTGTGGAAGTCTTTCTGGATTACAATTACTCCTATCGAAGATAACCATTAACTATTATGTGTCACTTCGGTTCTTGTAGAAGTCACTACAAAATGTTCAGTGTTTTATTGTATATGGTTGAATTCAAAACTGTTTAACTGTTTAGGCTTTATCATTATTCAGTTCCGTTTGGAAGTGTATTTAATCTGAAAAGGCATAACCATAACCAAGGACCGTTCAAGGTATGAGAAAGTACAGACTGCCTTAAAAATGCCTGATTTTGCTCAATAGAGAATGAAACTGAATAAAATAGCATGGTACTTACCTATTTAGCAACAATGCCAACATTCAAGATAACTCGCCAAGTAGGCACGTATCGTACGCGCTGAATTAGCTACTATGTGCTTCGTTTCACGTCACCAATACGGTTGCGATAATACACTGCTGGACAATTGCTAAGGACGGATCACAAATTGCTATGTAGCATAACGTTAAGCGGGACATGAGGCCTAGTAGGATAAAATATAGTTGCCACACTGTTCAGAGATTAGAATAAAGAATATTTATTGTTCTGGAAAGTACAAAAGCTGTGAAACATCTGAAAGAAAAAAAAATGTTCATTTGATCTGCGTACGGAGAAATGGAACAATGCATCCAAAAGTCAGCAGGCACCTTAAAGAAAGGTATCAGTACGGGATATGTCCACCGTGGAGTGTGATGCAACATTCCACACGTCGTACCATACTTTGCACAACATTATCCAGCAGCTGTTGAGGCAATTTATCACATTCCTCTGTGTGTGCACGGATGAGGGTGTTCTTGTTTGTCGGAGGATAGTTTCGACCAGCAACTTGCCTCCCCAAAGCATCCCACACATTTTCAATGGGGTTTCGATCTGGAGAACGCGCTGGCCATACGAGACGTTGAATACCCTCGTTGTCTAGACAATCCTGAACAGCGAGTGTTCTATGACATGTTGCGTTGTCGTCCATAAAAACAAATTTATCACCGACAACACCACGGAAAAGACGAACATGAGGAAGTAGAACTTCATCAATGTATCGTTGGCCCGTCATAGTCCCCTTCGCAACCACATATAGGCGCGTGCGGCCATTGATCATGATGCCGGCCCACACCATGATACTGCATGTCGGATATCGGTCCTTTTCCTGGATATTTTCTGGGCGATAAGCAGCACCACTCTCGCGTCAGATCAGTTGGCGTCTACAATCCGATGGCAGACTGAACCTACTCTCATCTGAGAATAGTACGCATGCCCAGTCCTGTTCAGTCCAATTGTGATGCTCACGACACCATTGCAAACTGGCAGTACGGTGCTGTCTGGTCAATGGGACACACACAAAAGGTCTGCGTGCGTATAGTCCTCCTCCCCTCAAACGTCTGGCAACAGTTTTTCGGGAGATCTGCTTTCCTGAGGCAGCAAGAAACTGATTTGCCACCTGCTGAGCTGTGGTGCGCCTGTTCTTTTTTGCTGAAAGGACGATATATCTGTCTTCTGCAGGTGTCGTACTTCTAACACGACCTCCCCGGGCCGTCTACTACACATTCCAGTAGTTTTAAATGACTTCCACAGCCGTGAAACAACGCTGTGAGCGATGTCGAACTCCCTGGCAACATCTGTTATTTTTCGCCCTTCTTCGATCTTTCCAATAATTCGGCCACGCATAAAATCATCTATGTGATGTCGGGAAGACATGCCGAAAATTTTAAATTCGTCTATTAAATCTTTCCTGTAAAACTTTGACTTGAAACAACAACTGTCCACACGCGTCAAAATCTTTAAAGCTCTTATGAACGCTATCACGCGATGAACAGACGTGGAAAAAAATTTGTATACTCATACTTCTTCTTACTAATATCCCGCACTTATTCTAATTTTCCACATTTTGCTTCCTTTCATTTTGTGGTTGCTATGGATGATAGTGTTATCCGTCCTTAGCAATTGTCCAGCAGTGTACTTAAGTACCAATAGTATTTATGAAACTATCACTTTCTTATAAAATATAAGAAATATATTATATTTCAGTTCTTCCTAACCGTAGCACATAAACGAACCATAAAAACACTACACATTATGTGGTACTGTTAAAAGCAGTGAAGGATATTCATATTGTAGAATTCAAAAAACAAACTTCATTAAACATTGTTGAGGTAACCCAAGATTTATTGAGATAAGTCAGAATTAGCACAGGTGTATTTAATGTTTTTATTTTTATTCTTTACCGATTATTTTGTAATTTCAATAATTTTTAAGCTTATTACACCATTTGAATTCTTTATATGTAATTTTAAAATCACATTAATAAATTCTTTCTCTCTCTTCAGATTGTTATATACTTTTATTCTACACGTTAAAATATTCTTAAATATAACTATATTTTGAAACATAATTCGTTTGTGTTCGATTCTATTTCGAGGAATTTCATTTAGATTTCTGTAAATATATTTCTACCGAAACAGCTAATTAGTAGTCTGGAAATAATGTGTATTTCTAGACATAATCACTGTAGAACATGTGATCTAAAACAAAATATCATATTTTAAATTGTAATTCTGTTATAAATTAATAAGTGTTTTTTTAAAACCCCGTTTTCGTTTTCTGCTTATAAAATTCTGATGAATTTATTCCCGTAAAATAGCGTTTCACAACCTGTGGAATAAATAACCCCAGGGGTACGTAAAATGGTCTCGGGGGTACGTGGGAAAGAAATGTAATGTGGACATTGATGGATGAAAAAAGAGGGGAAGGGAATGATTTTTACTTTTATTAAAACATCTTAACGGGGAAGTAATCTTAATTCTTATTTTTAATGTATAGATCAAGTAATGTTCTTTTGTTCGTATAACGTCATGACTTAATGTTAAAAGCACAATTAATAATGCTTTTTTTCCTCCTCTTTTACTTTATGTGAATCGTCATTTCTTGAGTATTTTTTATCTGGTAAAATAATTCTTAAATTATATTGCTAAAATAAAAATTAAACAATTTTTTATTTGATTTTGTATTACTTTACCATAAAATACCCAATTGTATTATTTTTTTGTAAAATGCATTTTAGTTTAACTATTGTACTCAGAGGGCTTCAATAAGGTTAGTAACACTTCTTTGCCGTCCCTGTATTTTTATCGTCATAATTTTATTTAAAACAGTTCTTAAGTAAATAGTGCCATAGTTTTTAAATGTGTATATATAGATTTAAAAAAATAATTAATGCATGTAATTTTACCAATGTGCATACACCATTTTTAAATACCTTGTAAAAATGATAAATTTCTGTGTATTATAGTGTGTGATTACTATATGTGTTCGAGTGTTGATTTTAATAATTTTATATAATGGGGATACGTGAAGCGCTGAATGAGGATAAGGGGTACTCGAGTAAGAAACAGTAAGGAAATTATGAATAGTTAATTGTTTTCTTAATTTCGTTTTATGGATTTTTTAAGTAAGTGGTTAGGCATTGAAGGAGCGTAGCTTCAGAGGCCCCAAAATGTGCAAGGAAATAATCGTAAAATGTTAACGGATTTAGGATAACGAGGAATTTAGATACAGGGCCATCTCAGGACTATGCAAGTAATATAGATATATAATTATTACAAATGAAAAATGTTGGGACGTTTTTTAAAAAATTTATCTCTATTGTATATTACTTTTGACTCCAGTAAAGAGTTATGTTGTTGTTGTTTCTAATGCCACCTGTCTGACGTTGTCAGATCGAGGCCCACGAAATTCATCGTGACAAGGGGCTAGAAGTACGCCTGTCGTTGGCCTTGAGCACCATACAGGTGAGAGTACGATTTAACTAGGTGAAATTCCCCGAAGGGACGATAGATGGCGACACCACCTATCTCCACAATTTCTGCAAGGAACTGAAGGGGAGGGAAATATTCTCCAGTCCCCTGCGCTCGTGACTCAGCCCACAAGACTTCGGACCCACTGATTTAACGAGCACGTACTCCGTGTGTGCTCGGAGGGTATTTGGTGGCATGGGGCATCGAACCCAGGCCTTCCGGTCTGGAGTCTGATGCTCTAGCCACTAGGCTACCCATGGCCCGTAAAGAGTTATTAAGTTTTGAACTGAGTGACACTGCGCAAACTCTGAATTTCGCAACTCGAATCAATTTTTCTTCCTGCAATCAAAAGTAAAACAAAATAAAATACAAAGAGAATAAACTACCAATTTTCACAACAAAACTTTATTTTCAAAATAAGTGTTTCAGTACTTCACGTGTGAAGATAGCTGCCCATTTTCAACATGAGAATTATTAGCTCATAGAGTTTCCCACAGGAACCAATATTGAAATGTGTGTGTGTGTGTGTGTTCTTTTAAACAAACTATGTGAGGGAGTAATATTAAAGAACAAAGGATGATATTTATTATGAAATGCGTTAAATGTATTGTTATTCAGAAATCTTGTATTTATGATTAAACAAAGCTTCATAACATAAAAATAGTATTCTTACCTACTTTTGTAGCCATACAGCACCCATTTTTCGAAAAGAATGGAGTCACGAATTCAGCGTATTGTTCTACATCAAAGAAAGAAGCATCATTCTGTTTTGGCATTGTTTTAAGATTTGAGGAACAATATCCAAAACTTCCGATTGACATGTGCTTATTTTTTATGATGATGTCAGAATCGGCTTTTAAATTAACTTATAGGATAGGTTTTTCGTTCTCGGCAGACAAGTTCACACGATCTTAATGCAATAAAAATGTCTGAATTGTACCTCAAACGAGCTCCATAAATAATTTATATATTCGTTCTTCCTCTGATTCTTCGTTTCTTTCCCTTTTATGTTTTTCATCCCGTTAATCCTCTCGGACCTGTCTTAGTCATACAATATTTCTTTTTTAATGTAAGAATAAAAACCTTTCCAGTTTCTTCCTTGTTTGTTGGTCTTTGTAAATAAAGGATATTGTTGCAAATAAACCGATTAAATGCATTCAAGTAAAAGTATTGTTCTGGTATTTCTTTACATTCTGTTCATTGTTATGGAATTGTAAAAGTTCAATTGACAGTGTTAAGCTACTTATATTCCCTCCGGGTCAAATCTAAGAAACATTACGTGTGGGAAAACTAAGAAAATACCCGTTGTATTGATTGTTGCCTTATTTTGCCGCTAGTTGCCTTATTTTACCGCTAGTTGCCTTATTTTACCGCTAGTTGCCTTATTTGGCCTCTAGTTGCCTTATTTGGCCACTAGTTGCTTTATTTTGCATTAATTGCATTTCTATTTTTTTGAAAAAAAATTATTACAATACGAATTATGGTACTTACATGTTATCGCAACCATATTAGCGACATTATATGAAACGAAGCACAGGGTTGTCAATTTAGCGCATACGACACATGTGAAATCGGGTTTACCAATTTAGCGAGCTATCTTGAACTCGCCTCGTTGTGTTAATACGCAAGTACCCGTATTACGTATATAGTCAAAGTTTTAATTTTTTATAAATGTAATGCTGAATTTCGTTTCATGAATAGGAATCTTTAAAATGTAGTACAATGAGCAAATACATAGTGTTGTTAACAAATATTTATAGATACATTGATTATTTAAATTCATATTTATTATCAAACTTTTATCAGAATTTTAAAGACCTTTTAAATTAACATTTATCAGAAAATGTCATCTAATTTTACTTTCAAAACTGTGAATAAAACTCTCCTTCTACACCCTCGAAATTGTATTAGGGCATTTTATTTATTGAAAATCCTTAATGTATCCTTTTCTGTGCTGGTGAATCCATAATTGAAAAAAAAATGGGGCGTAAAGAACTAGGGAGAAATTAAACACTATTTAACATTCTCTCTCTCGCTTCCAACTACTCTTCCTTTTTTATTTCCTTTTATGTTAAGATTACTTCACAACCGAAACTTGGGAAGAAATTGTAAAAGCATTTACAGTGAATTCGGGAAAATGCTTTCGGATAGTTCAACTCCAAATTGTTTAGATCATTTTCTACTTTCTCAAGTTTTCTAAAAGATCTTCTATTTTAGAGTTAACGCTAGAATGAGCAAAATCGTGTGGCAATTCATCAAATTCTTTTTTTAAACGAATCTGAAAAACTCCAACAAGCGTTTTAGAATGAAAAGAAGATGTATCGTCTGTTTCTATTTTTCTTTTTTTCCGTACTCATTTTTTTTTTTCTTTTCTTATTTCAACTCCCTTCGCTTTTGTAAAATGACAAGTTAGTTAAGGGAAGGGGAAAGAGTAACAAAAAAAAAGAAAGGAAACAAAAGTTTATGCAAAACAGAAAAGAAAACAAAAACGGAAGTCATTAGCACTCCGGAGAAAAATTCAGGTATGCCTAAAGGGAATTTTGTTTGGATCTGTCTTTTTTCCTGTTTCGACTCTCCTCTCTCTCTCTCTCTCTCTCAGCTCCTTTTTATCTAGTTATTCTCGCTGTATTTCTCTTGTGATTGGAGTTTCGTTTTCATCACATGATGCAAAAGGGAGTCTTTCTAACTTGGTACATTCTGTATACCTTAGATTTGCCGCTGCATCGTATTATTCCTGTAACTTAGTTTTTCCGTATATCACGTAACATATCATTTCTTGCCTTGTGACAAAATTGCGCGTCCAACCGAGAAAAATGTTCCAAATATAACTCTGAAAGCAACATAGCTGACGAATTTCTACTGCCACTTTTGTTTCTTTTGTTCTTCATTTAGAGTAAACCTTTTTTTCACGGCATGCTGAAGGAAACTACTATGAAAAAGTTTCGCAAAATAATTATAAAAAAAAGCTTACTTTTTGTTGTTGCACTGTTTTGTGTAAATTTTTATCCTAGCAGCTGGTTATGTGTATGATAATCATCCATCCAGAAAGTACAGATGTCCCTCGAGTTTTGTATCTCGTCTGTCTGTTCGCCAAATAAACAAATAGAAGGAGAATATCTTTTGTTTCATTTTTCAAGCACTTCTATGAGGCTTCCTGACTGGAGAAAGAGAAAGCTGCAAGAATAATTCGCTTTGTCCAAATTAGGAATAATTCCGTCGAATCCTTTTTCCCATTTCTTACACTCTTCCATCTTTTATCTTTATCTCTTCTATTGTTGTTTACAACTGGAGCAGGCAGAAAAATTGTTTGGAAGATTTGTTTCGCCAAGTCGCCGTTGTTCCTGCCACCAAAACTTTTCGAAAAATCATTACTGCTTTTTTTTTCACTTCGTAAAGTTTTGTGTTCTTTTAATGGGATGAATGTTTATTTCCGTCTTCCTTTGTCCACTTTTTGGACCCCTGGAGAATAAATTATTAACAAAAATGGGGTTGTCAACTTTGCTCAGTGTTGTTAGATGTTGCACAATGTTCTTGGGACCTTTCTTTGAGTGATAAGTCTCAATTAGTTTTAAATCAAATTTTTGTTTTCGTTTCGTGCCCTTGAGGTCTTTTCTACCATCCTTCATATCGTTTGTTGATTTCTTTGTTTATTTATTTTATTTTTCTTAATTAGTCGCCGTCTTGATGCATAAATCATTCTGAATTGCATTTATTGAACTTTAGCCTGGTGTTAACAATTTAAAAACGCTTACCTAAGGCAATTCAGTCAAATGTGTAATTATTAATTGTACAAGTTTTAGAAGTTAACGGATTTGTTTTCAAGATACTTGTTTATTTTTATTCAGGCTTATTTTAGTTATTAATAATTTTAAAGCAATATGTCTTTTATTAGTAACTTAGTTATTGGCGAATCGAAAATAAAAAAATGAGGATTTAAATTTCATGTAAGTTTTACAACATATACATGCCTTCCAATAAATCTTTATGCATAATCAAATATCAAGGTCGATAAATCAAACATCTAATCAAAAAACTTTTTTTAAAAATATTTTCTTGTTTAAGGTTTTTTATATTTGGATAAGACAGCCTTCAAAAATAAATAAATAAATACATGCCAATATATTATTGTGCAATTATTTTTCTTTGGTAATCTTTTTGCTAATTTTAATTGAATAAACGAAAAATTGATGAACGGAATAGCGGTTTTAAAACAGTAAATATTTAAACTATATTTTCGCATGCTGAAAACATTGAAATGAAATATGAAAAATTTCCCTTTCAAATGATAAAGCGAATTATTTAATCTAAGTTTTCAATTAAATGTTTCACTCAAATCGTTTTCTAATTTGGAACAGTTATAATTATATACGATCAATATATCCTTAAAAAAAGAAAAACAACACGATTATGAAACATTACAATGCATGTCTCGATTAGCTGTTTCAACTTGAAAGAGTTTTAACATGTTTCAATAATAATTTTTCCACTTCGAATAGTGTATAAGGTTAGTAAAATTGTTATTAATTTATAAGCCTCTTGAGTTACACATTAAGAATTCTTTCTGTAACCTTCATAATTATAGTTAAAACCAATAAGATTTAATTATTCGTGCTTTAAACGTATTAAAAATCTTTTAGAATACTTGTGTGTTTTAAAGTGTAAATTAAAATGTTTAAGGAATGCATTCTGATATTTTTCGAATTTCCACACTTTTCGAAGATAAAAGGCGTTGTAACAAATACGTTGATATTCTTGTTGAAAAACATAGTTATTTCAGCATTTACTCTTCAAGCTTTATGTTGCTATTTTATTGTAATCTTCTCGTTATAATTTAAATAATAAATTGAACTGATTCTCTTTTGATGTAAAATCAATGTTATTTTTTTTTCTGTAACCACATTTGAAACATTGATTTATGTTCAACAATTTGATGTATAGTTGTAAATGTGACTTAAGTACTTTCGAACTCTCTCATTAACTTAATTGAATTAATTTTTGTATTTTAGGGATTCAGTTGAATTTAATAGGGATAACAAAAAAAAAAAGATATTTTTTCCTCTGGAAAAAGTAACAAATTGTTGTTATTCGCATAAATATTCTTTTATTGCATAGGCCTGGCCTTTTTCATGAAATAAATCTTATATATGTGCTTATACTGATTGCAGATTTTTTGGCTAATTTTTAACTTAATATGTAAATATAAAGAACTGAATATTAATATCCTGTTGATGAGTTCTCATTTTCGTCAGGAATAAAATCATTATTGTTATTCGATTAATAATTATGGCTACTTATTGCATCATAGGTGATCTAAAATAAGCAACCACTGATTCAATTAAATCACTTATTCAAAACACTGCTATTGGTTTAATGAAATCTATGCATTACATCACATACAATCAGTGGCGCACACAGGAATTTTTCAAGGGGGGGGGATCCGGGGTCGAAAGTTCACCCTTCTTGTATCATGCTCCTTTTGATTTTGTCGATTTTCGGGAACAAAACACAGTGAAAAACTAGTTTTTGAATAAATAATTAGCATTAATTAATAAAATTAATCATTAATAGCAAGTAATTAATTAAATTTTACGTACAATATACTTAGAATTATAATCAATCGGAAAAAAAAATCTAGGGCTTTGGGGGGTCCGCTTGTGTTCGCCACTGCATACAATGAAACCAAATCTTAAATAATTAGTGTCGATTATTTAAGTCTGGGTGTTTGATTCTTATCTTCACTATTGTGATTATCGGTGTTGTTTTTGCTCATGCCACCTGTCTGACATAGTCAGATCGAGGCCCAGGAAATTCATCGTGGCAATGGGCTAAATGTACGCCTGTTGTTGGCCTTTAGCACCATACAGGTGACAGTACAATTTAGCTCTGTGAAATTCCCGGAGGCACGATAGAACATTACGATAATAACATACGAACATTCTTATAACTAATATAGGTATAAGTTGTTTGGCATTAAAGTGCAGAACACACAGCAGTGGCGCACAAAGGAATTTGTTCTAGGGGGGGGAGTTCGAGGGTCGGGAGTCCAACATTCTCGTATCATACCCCAATATGCCGCCAAACATATTCTTTTGATTTTGTCGATTGTTGGGAACAAAAAATTATAAAAAATAAGTTTTTGAATAAATAATTAGCAAATTAAATTATTAATTGCAAATACTTAATTAAATTTTACGTACTATTATATACATAGGATTATAAGGAATCGAAAGAAAAAAATCGAGGGTAATTGGGGGCTCGGACCCCTTCCCTCCTTATGTGCGTCACTGGATCACAGGAAATGTAGAATGTATAAGTTAAAAAAAAAATTGTTTTGACTCAGGCCTAAAATAAAATATTCTGCTTTTTATGTATTAACGTAGTTGGAGTATATAAATGAAATATTTTTCTGTTGCAAAAATTTGTTCCGAATTTGGATTCTATCGTGTTCCATTGGTTGAGGGAGAAAGTCGAATTTAATTTATCGTTTGCTGAAATTATTCTACACGATCTTTCATAAATAAATTTATAGTTGGAAGGAAAGCATTATTGATTTCTCTCTCGATCAGCAAAACTAACGTCTAATACAACCGCCAACCGATGGATTTGTTTTTATGGCACGCTTGAATTAATGCAAGCTATCCGCTCGAATTCACTCTGCAAGGGTTCTCAGCTGGAAGCAGGGAACATGCTCATTAAAAGCCAACCCCTAGCGCGCTGTCTCAATTACGTCGGACCTCTGGAACGTCTTATTTACGAGGCTTGTTAAGATTCGCTGTCATGGCCAAGAGGAAAGGGAGGTCATCATCCGAGGTCACCTGGTGTTTCCTCCCTTAATCCCCAAGCGTCACAACTGCTGATTAATAATTGATTACTTTTGCGAGAAGCCTTCTGAGGGTGGGGGACAGGCCACACGCGCATTCAACCAACAGCGACATAAGTCGATCTCGGTTTTACACGTCACTTTTTCACTCATTTTTTTTCTTTTTTTATTGGGTTTCTTGTTACCAGGTTATTTATGCAGCAGTTTTCTATCCTGTGCGAGGAAAATTAAGTCGGGAGGCTATCATGTTACACAATGTTGTTCTTTTGACGTTTTGACACCGTAATAGGCGATTCCAACAAGTTGTTACCGAAAGTACGTTCCTATGCAGCGCTTTGAATGATAATAGAGAGATCATTAGATAGCTGGTACAACATAAGGGGTTTTTTTTATAAATATAGTTTCCCAATGTATATAATTACTTTGAAAGTGATATGTCAGTCTTTTTGATTCTTTTTTGTCACCCCATTGTAGTCTATGATTACTCAATTACATGTATTTCTATAACTTATAAATATTACATGATGGCAAAGATTTTTGTATTAAATATATAAATTGACGTAAGCAATTAAAAAAATGTGTTTTGAGTTATATTTATATTCAATATTATTAATTCTAACACATGTATTTTAGAATATTTTGATCACTTTAAGGAAATTGTATTTGGGGTATTGTAAAACGTAACATTTTGCTGTTTTATTCTGAAGCAAAACTAGTAATTGGGGGAAAAAGGAGGGGGGCATGGAGTTTTTATCTATACTTTTTATTTATTATTGCGTTCTATATAGCCGACTCTAAATTTTCTCTTTCTTTGTAAATGGTTCACAAAATCACTTATTCAGAAATTCCATTAAATATATTGAAATGTGTGTATATTATTTTAGTTGGTTTTATACAAAAATCCCGTTTCATATTTTATATGTCCATTTATACAAGATTTCCTTTTGAATAATTTTACTTGACGGTTCTGAATACAATAGTAGGCCAACTAGGGGAGTATTTACCGCCGTATCAATGATATGGGGCCCTCAAGCTACAGGGGCCCCAATATATGTAAAAAAAGTCATAAAATGTTATAATGATCCCATTAACAGAGTGCCCTTTTCCAGAAAAGGCCTCCAAAGATTTTTGATACAGGACCCCTCTCAGGACTAGTCACGTCAGTTAGGCTAATATCCTATTTTTTGAAAAAATTTTATTATTTAAAAAGAAAAATAAAGCTATCTCTGTTATTTATTACAAAAATGTATCGCACACACAACTATTGTTACTTATTCTTTGGCTCGGAAAATGTAAATCCTTGAAATAAAAAAATAATATCAAAATTTACTTTACCGTAAAACTAAAAATTTAACTTTTTGGTTTTCTTTAAAAATCAAATTGGAAAAATGCTGCGACCTGCTTTGTTTTGTAAGTAGAAAATATGTGATCAAAATTTTAATGCCAAGATTTAATAAAAAAGCATCAATACAAATATTAAAACGTCAAATGTTTATAAACTGAATAAAATGCATGCAAAAGAAGAAGAAAAAAAAGATACCTAAATCAATTACTCAAATTTTCATGTTACCAACACAATTTTTTTATTAACAGATATATTTCCTAAAAAAATATAGATTTTACATTCTTCTAGCTTTTTTAAACGAATATTCTTGCTATGCTTACGTGAAATACAATTACCTCGTATTTGATATCAGGTGGTTTCAAATTAATTTATCCATGTTGAAATTTTGTCGACTATGCTCAAGATAAGCTGTTCAGTGTAAAACCAGCGACAAGAAACGTGATAAGACGAAAAAAATAGCGATGTAAAGGATAAGAGAGGTTGTTGATTGTGTTAAACCTCTGTGATTAATTTTAGAAGGTAGTTTCAGGTAGTTTTTATTAACATACAGGTGAGTGATAGACCGAAAATTCCACACTGCCTAAAGTTAATTATTTATTTGCATATTTTTTTATCGGTTATGAAATAAGGAAACGAATGCAGTGTTAGGATGGAGAAAACATTTAATATAAAGTAGAAGTAAATATTTTTCTTTCAGCTTTCAGTTACGTATAATAAAACCATTTTTTATATTTTCTGATTTCCCCCCCTTTTTTTAATATATTGTTATGTCTTTCTTTCTTTCTTCTTTTTTACTGTAAACACATTGGCAATGGCTTAATTCATTTTTTTTAAAAAAAATAATGAAACTGATTTCTTGAAAAAAAATAAATAAAAGAATGACCCATTATCGTTGCTTTTAATTTTAATACATTTGACAATTTTACGCATTTTTATTATGTTAATACTTAAAATGTCTTAAAGAGTCCTTTTTTTCAGTTTTTAGTTTTTTACTTCAGATTGAAATGAATAATTTATCTTAAGTTATTATATTTTGTAAAGCTTCTCTTTTAACGCTTACCCGTTATTTAAGCTTGGTGTCGAAGGTAGTCTCTGGTTTTATTTAATTGTCAAATTGAGCTGAAAAAAATCAGAATGATGTTATTTATTTTGCACCTGAATTTTTCCCCCTTTAAGAAAAGGAAAAAAAAAATCCGAATGTGTGTGTTTTCCTCTTTAAAATAATTATTTTAATGATCCATTTGTATATAATATTTGAAACATTTCTTTTAATTTGATGTTTAATTCTCATAAAACTAAAACGGGATGTGGAGATTAAAATTAAATTTCCGTATCCACAGTTTATTTTTTCCGAAAGTAAATTAAGTTTCGTTTGTTTAACTCAATTTTCCTTATTAAAAATTTATTCTAACAAAAAAAGAAAGAGAATATTTTTAAATATTGAATTTTTAACAATCTTTTGTTGTATGATAATCTTATGTTGTATAATACTGATCAATTTTCGTCTAAGTACCAGACAAATTTTAAAAAACTAAATTTGTGAAACAAAATCAAAATTCAGAATTTTATATCGGTAAATTTTGCTATTTGATCAATTGTTTTGTTATAATACGATATTAAAATTCTACAATGCCTTATTTCAGCTTTTTTATTCCCTTTAATTTATTGATGATTTTTTAATTATAAACGAAAATTTAATTTCTACTTTCTTGAATATTGTTTATATAAGTTTCTCTCGTTAATATTAAATGTATATATTAAAACACAGCTGCCTTTTGTAAAATGATAAACAAATGAATTACAATGAATTCTTCATTCTGTTTGAAAATGATAAGAAAAATGAGTAGCATTCCATTCTCTGTATTTTCTTTCTAACAGGTATTTAGATGGTGCTGAAAACTACCATCTCGAAAATTTCAAAAGATACCTGTAAGATACAATTTTTTGATAGGATAACTGTATGGGGGAAAGATGTTATCCAGATGAAATAAATGATCTTATACAAAATTCAACACAGTTTCTTGTTTTTTTTACTTAATATATCTTCTTTGAAAATCTTGGTTATTCTGAGAAACAGGTTCGTCAAGGAATATCATCTCGTTTCACCTGGAATGAGAAATAATAAATGTTTCATTTCGATTCCATACCACTTTTTTTTTCTTCGTTAACGATCCAAATTCCATTTCTCTACGAATGCACTTTTTTGTATTTGCATTTTCAATTTTCTATAGTTACGGAGGTTCTCCTGAGGGTAGATTTTTATGTGGAGTGGTAGTTCAAACAAATTGAAGCGAAGGAACGACTGTGGATTCCTTCCCTCCCCCTTTTGAATTGAATTGTTACTGAACAAAATAAATATTTAGACTTTAAAAAAATGAGATCCTGTTACGTTCTTATCTTTTGAAAAAGTGTTATGTAAAATTTTTAGTATCTTGGATCTTTTTCAATTTTCGGAAACAAATCTGAAATCTTAAAAGATATGAAGTGATTGAACAGGTTTGAAGATTGAACTGTTTGTTTAAAATGAATTATTTTTTAGAAAAGCATTATCTTAGTAGAAATGCATTTTATTTTTTAAAATTATTTTTGTGTCTACATGAAAATCATATTACCCAAATCAATCCGTACAGATTTTCATTTTTGTTCGAACTTTATATACGTTACCTATGCCGTGATTTGGTGTTTGTTATCAACAACCGTATAAATTGGGTAAAAATAATGTGAAATAAAAATTACTGTTCAATAATTGAAATGATTTAGAATTATGTGAATGTAAACTACATTTTAATGATACATTACGTAATGATATTGATACAATATTTACGTTTTTCGTAATCATTATATATTCTGTGTTTGATTGCAACATTATTTTTTGTTTTTAACAATTTCTGTAAAAATTATTGAAAAAAAAAGTTATTTCTTTGTTGAAAAATATAAATTAATTTCGAATGAATCCAAATTGAAAACAACTTATAAAATTGAAAAAAAAAATTAATTTTCTTCTAAAAAGGGACTGGACCTATAATAAAAAAATTCAGGAATATATTCCAATCCAATAATTTTCAAATATCTTGTTTCTTATAATTCTTTCCTATCCGTATTCTTGCTATTCATGAATAAATTATTTTTATTAATTATATATATATATATGTGGGAGACAACAAGGGGTCCAAAAGTCTTTCTTATGGTTTATTTAACATTAAACAAAAATTAATTAAAAAGGTAGATAAGTTTGACAATGATATGCAGAAGGTAACGCCTGCTCGCGCACCTCTCGCGTTCTCTTTTCTCTCTAATGTCCAAGAGTTTTTGTTCCTCTTCCACTAGTTCAAGTTTACGTTCGTGTTTTAGCTGCGCCTGCGCGCGAAGACTGCGTGGTTTTGGCTGCATGCTACAACGGCCATTCTGACCGTACGCTGTCCGCAGCGGTACTTCCATGGAGACCAGGGAATCTGAAACATACAAAAAAAAACGGAACAGACAAGGACTATACGACAAATATATAGAGATTAAACATATCATAATTTTTCTGAACTAGACAGTTTCTCCATCATGTGAAGGCACCTCTTCGACATCCGGAAGGTTCCACAGGAAAACATTGTTTCACAGGCATAAGAACGTCTTTTTAACAAGTTGATCTTTGGTTGAACGCATCGATATTTTCCTCTTTAGAGTTCTGGACGTCTGTTCAAAACGATTTCTCTTTTTCCTTCGCTTCCACTGCCAAGGCTCAAAAATTTTTCGGAGCAACACAAACCGTCGATGTTCACTCTTCATAGGTAAAGGGTTAGGTGAGCGGGAGATAAATTCCACGGAACTCGTTTTCATGGCACCATTGGCTTTCTTACACAATACTATATCAGAACATTTTTCTCTTACAATACTCAATTTTAACTTAGTACTCTTAATTTTATTACATTTATAATCCTTAATTAGAGAACTCAAATCATTTCTAGTATTAAAGTTTTTAACATGTGACAAATCATAACTAGAGTTTTCTATCACATTTGAAACAGAAACATTTGAATTAAAATGAACACAAGCATGAGCACCTAAAGAGGATTCACTTTCATTCAATAAAACATCGCTCTTTGCGTGGCCTAGTTTCTCTATTTCAGAATATACACTGGGATGTATAAAAAAATTCTTCGGTCAAGGTCGGTGATATTGCCGTTCGCACACTTAAGCTAGTAGAGTGTTGATTAAGAGAAATATTTATGGGTTTAACTTCTACCATACGCTGTTCGCCAAAACATGAGCTTAATGTTATGATTTCTTCGGAAGGTGTTTGCACTCTAATTAGTGAGGAATTTAAAACTGGGATCTGGCAACCTGAATCGATCAAGGCTGTTACGGGCTGATTTTCCACAAAAAATGTTTACGTATTGAAGATTTGCGCATTCATCGCTATTTTGTTTTTCGCTCTCGATTTTCAAAGTATTCACGTTTATTTTATTATGGATGTGGTCGTTAGATTCTTTAGGTTCAAAACGCTTCTCACAGTCTCTTGCGCAATGAGATGAATCACCGCATATAAAGCAATTTTTATTTTCTCTTTCAAGATATTGGGGATAGTTCTCTTTAATCTTTGGTTTAAAGTTTTGTGATCTATTTTTAAAGGGGTCTTGGGTATATCCATAAGTAATAGGAATTTCTTTATGTGATCCGTTTTTAGATGAAATATAAATATCACACTCTTTAGCTAAATCAATAGGCCTAAACCAATCTTCTGCTTCTCGAATGCCAATATGGGTTGCGGTTTCCTTATTTAAAGTTTCGAACTGTTTCTCTTCGACTTTAGCTGCAGGATTTAAACTTAATGCTTTATTTTTAACCCTTTGAAGTTCGACTTCTTTTTCTAATTTTGCTAACTGTAGTTTTGCGAGCTCAATTTTCTGTTTTCCTAAAGTTACCTCTCTTTCGTTTCGCGATACTCTCTCATCTATACAGTTTTGTATTAAAGTTTTAACGAAATCTGGATCACTTTCAAATGTACTACTGTTCTCAATTTTAGTCTTTAGTTTAACTATAGTGTCCGTACTCTCCACAGTACTGTCTAGATTCTCAACAACTCTTATGAAATCCTCTTTAAGAGCGTTTTTATACATTTTAGAAAAATATGGGAAGGTCCTACCTTTTTTTTTCTGGCTCCCTTGTTGCTCGCACGTATGATGTATCCAATAAAAACGTTGATTCCACTGATTTCACCTCTTCGCAGGTAATATAGTTGAAATTGTTCGAATTGACACCTCTTCGCAGGTTATATCTTGAAATTGTAGTTCCGGCCTCTACACAGGCGGATTATTCACACTGAGTTAGTTCCAACCTCTACAAAGGCGGGATTTTGAGGGTTCGTTGAAAAATACACCTCTACACAGGTTATTTTGTTATTTGTTCCGACCTCTACACAGGCGGAATGAAGTTGAAAAATTCAACCTCTACACAGGTTGAACGAAGTTTCCGAAAAATGGCGGCGCGTCTCCTCCACGGACGGCTTTTTTTTTTCACGTTCCAAATTTTGATCAAAATCGAAATTTTTTCAATCCCGGCCTCTACACAGGCGGAATTTTCATGCTGAGTTCAAACCTCTACACAGGTTGAATATTTATGCTGAGTTCAAACCTCTACACAGGTTGAACGAAGTTTTCGAAAAATGGCGGAGCGTCTCCTCACGGACGCTTTTGTTCATTGTCCAGACTTTGGTTCAAAATCGAAATTTTATCGATCGCGGCCGAGCCCCCATAATTTGTGGGAGACAACAAGGGGTCCAAAAGTCTTTCTTATGGTTTATTTAACATTAAACAAAAATTAATTAAAAAGGTAGATAAGTTTGACAATGATATGCAGAAGGTAACGCCTGCTCGCGCACCTTTCGCGTTCTCTTTTCTCTCTAATGTCCAAGAGTTTTTGTTTCTCTTCCACTAGTTCAAGTTTCAGTTCGTGTTTTAGCTGCGCCTGCGCGCGAAGACTGCGTGGTTTTGGCTGCATGCTACATATATATATATATATATATATATATATATATATATATATATATATATATATATATATATATATATATATTCTGTAGATTAGAAAGGTAATTTCTTTTCAAGTTCAATATCTACATGAAAAAACTTAGTTTTATTTACCTTTAAAAAAGCCGTTTTACCATTTTATATTCTGAATGGGGTCTACCAAAATTTTTATTAAATGCTTATTGTATCCAATGAGTTCTAGCAGGTTTAATTTGAGGGATTTCCAGAGGTAAAAAAAATATCAGAAAACTATTCATGTGAAATAAACAAATCCTCATTGTATAATTTTAAAAATGTTGGATTTCTTTTATATTAAAATTACTTACACATACCCACCTGTAAGGATCTATGTATATATAAAGCGGGTAATGGCCTATTATGTATATAGAAACTGCAATATTTTTATCTTTATTATTTTGAAAATTAAATTTATATTTTTGTTATTATAGTTATTTTACGTATATTATAGTTAAATTTATATATTATGTTTTGTTAATTTAAATATTTTGTATCCACAAATCTTTTATTGTGTTTCATGTATATAATATATGTACGTATCATAACCCTACAAAGGGATTCTGGTACACCAAAACTATGTGTTACATTATATAATGTCACCTGCTGTAAGATATTTTGTATATATACATCTATTAATAATCCCCCCCATCTGAAAAACCGGTTTCTTTGCTTGGAAAAGAGGCCGATCTTCTATTCATCCTCCCTCTTAACTAGTGACAAGAATTTGTGTCATTTATAATTTCTCAGCAACGTTCCTTTAGAATTAAGTGCAAGTCCTCTCTCGACCAGTTTTTGCAATTCTTTTTTATTATTATTTTCTGATGTCAGATTAGCGTTCTCTCCAGGCGACGCTGCGACGACCTTCATTTTTTTATGCTACAAAGATGGAGAAAAGGAAAAAAAAAGACAGCACAAAGAACACCTGCATTTCGACAAGCTTCCCGGCAGGCATGCAGAACGCAATCTTTTTGAAAGAAAAGATAAATTTTAGATTAACATGTATCATTCAGATTCCTTGAAGCTACGGCGATTTTTTAAAAGTTTTCTTAGAGGTTTTGATGCGATTTTTCTTTTCTTCTTATTCTTAGGAATGCAAGAACATTCTTTTGTTTCTTTTTTGGAACACTTATTTATTAAACTAGGAAGATCTGTCATTTTGGGTTGTCAATGAAATTTAGAAATTTTGTCTGAATGGAGAAAAGTATTTATTGGAAGAAATGCATTCTTTTTTTAGATAGAAAAGCGTATTGCTGTATAAACAAAGACATCTTAAAGAAAGGGCATGCACCTGGTCTCAGGGCTTCGGTAAGGGACCATGTCTTGTTTTTGGCTCATCCTCTATAAGATCATGATGCGAATAATTTAAATGGTCAAATGTTATTCTCAGACATATTCTCCAAAAACTGAGAATTTCCAACTATAAGTAAATTGGCAACAGTGGCAAAAATGCATTATTATGTCCGTTTCTGGCCTAGCCCTATCCTCGTATACCGTCATTATTCAATTTAGTTGAAAGGCAGCAGTTGATAGTTTGTGAGGCACGCGCATTTATTTGTTACAGTTTACCGTTTATATGAGTATTTGATAATGTGTGTGCTATGCATTGTCTACTTAAAAGGTTCTCATGTAGGACTTACTTTGGCAAAGGGGCTCAGGACTTCGAGAAATCTTAAGACGTCATTGTATACAAAAGCTATATAATTGAACTTGAAAAGTTTCTATGGTACATTTATGGTATTTTAACTATTTCTACAAAATTCTGTTGTAGAGAATTTATAACACAAACTAGTTACATGTTGAAGCTTGGTGAACGTTATTGCTTTCCATCGAATATTAATTGGAATAAAATTTCTCTTCTCTTCTTCCCTTTGTGATAAAAAGAAATCTGTATATATTTTGAATTTTTTATAGGATTAAAAAAAGCATTTTATTCTAGTAATATACTAGTATTCTCATATTTCAGCTTCATCGTGGCGCGTATAAGTTTATTGATAATTCAAAACTGACCTAAACAACCTAATTATTACAGAAATTCGAATATATTTGTATCTGCATCTTTTTATCGCATGATTTATTTCTGGAAAAAAAAGGCGTTATTTATAAGATATAATTGGACTGCATGTATTTTTTCTGGATTCTACCAAAATTCCTTCATTATCTTGGGAAAAGAAAATCCCTTTTTGTGGTATATATACCCTTCATAGAATGCTGGTCATCAGTTCCATTTCCCACTTCTTTTTGTTGACAGCTCGTTAGCAGTGTGTTTTCCATGGACTTTTCCGTGTCTGGTCTATTGGAAATATCGAAGCACTATATTGAATCAAAGATCGTCTCGCTCTGAAGAAATATTCTATCATTATCTCATATAAAAATAATAAATGCATGCAATATCTGTAGTGAGAGGTAGTCTCTATCCTACTATTCAGTCTATAAAAAAAAGTGTTTCTTAATTAGTTCTATTCTTTTTATCACTAAAAAGGTTACAGTATTTTAATTTATAAAATATTTGTCATATATTGTGTGTTTATTTCAGTTGCTCCTAAAGGCTAAAGACATTTCTTTAAAAGTACACAGTTCTCACACGCAGTAGTTGAACTACACTGATTAACTTGCTTGCCAAACTTAAAACTCGTTTAATGTAATGATTATTTTGTTGCCAAATCATAGTTAGAAAAGTCTTATTTTCGTTTAAGGGTTATTTTCCCTCTTCCTCTTGTAGTAATGTTAGAGATATGGTTAATTTTTTTAGAAAATGTATATTATACAATTTGGGACCTATTTGTTTTTTAAAATTTTACAGTGTATTCCCCTCCCCCCTCAATTTACTGCGGAATATGATACAGAGAGTTACAATTAAAAAAAATATTGAAAGATTAAAATAGTAATTTTAAGTTATTCACGTCATCTGTTATTTCATATTTGCGTACTTCGATTTGATTTGATTTTTAAGAACGTCCTATTCTCCAACGTGAAGGCCATTGGCGATGGATGCATACTTTTATGGAAAAAAATTTGATGAATTCATATATACGCATTACTTCAAGCAATCATGCTTGAAAGAGAGACTAAGTATGTTTGGTTATTCTGAAATATACACTTTAAAAATACTAGCAAGAATTCTGTTCTTTCCCACCGATTGAATAATATTGCAAATTATACCAACAAGTTTCTCTAAGCGCAATAATAGTTTGAAAACAATTTATTTTTGTAAACTCTGTACAATTATTTTAATACTTTAAATATGTATATGTATTATTTAAATATGTATATATATATACTCCTATTGAAAATATTTTATTGGAAGCCTTAACTGCTAACAACTCAATTCCTATGCTGTGAAAATTGCTTAACACGAAACTGAAGGGGTTGAAATATTTTTAACCATTATATGGCAACTAAATTAAGTTTATTAGAGTTTATTTTATCAACATAGATATGTATGTATGCATATTTTTAATAAAAATCAATGAAACAAAAACATCCACAAAGAAATTTAATACAAAATTTTGAAATTTTTTGAAAAACAAAACATTAATTTTGGAAAAATATCTGATATTTTTCTTTGCATTGTTTTTTAGCATCAAGTTGTCAACAAATTGTTTAAAATCGTCCGTTTTGTTATTATTCCACCATAGGAATGTGCGTCTAAATAACTGTTAATTTCGGTTGGTGTGAGAACAGAGAGAGGTGCTGCAATATTCATTTCATTTTCATGGTTGAAATTTGTCTGATATTTTTTGAGCTTTGAACAAACTTCAAAATGTCTTTGTCTGCCATAATTGATGCTGTACACACATTATCATCATCTACTGCAATAAATTCTCCCAGTAATATAACAGGACAGTCCAATCCGGCTGGTGTTTTCCGTATTTTATACATTGCCAGAAGGGAAATCTTTTCGTGTTAAGCGATTTTAGTTTCGTGTTAAGAGAATAAAGAACGCTTACAAATACATAGTAGTTTGTCGGGACCGTTGCATTATTTCATTTTAACCGACATTTCGTCTTAAGCGTTTTCGCAAAAAACGTATTTCCTTGTATTTCGATAAAAATTTAGAAAGTTTGAAATTCATTATACCTGTATTTGAGTTGCCGATTGGTGACAAAGATAAATTACTTGTCGGGGTACAGAATGTCTTTTATTTTCACTTCCTCCTAAACTTAACACATGATTTAGCAAGAAAGCTTGTTGAATTTGATTATCCGGCATAATTTATCAGTGCGACATCTCTCCATGCTCATCGCATATCTCAGGTTTTCTTCCGAAGATGGTTGACTTCATCCATGCTAACGAAGCCAGCCTACGTGCTACACATGGGGATTGATTCAACAATGGGTCTTCGATCCATTCCGTGGCATTTCTCCTATCAGCTGGTTCCATTCGCAGTCTTCTTTTTACAGACAGACTTTTCCCGATAGCTCTTCTGCCATTATATACTTCTTTTTATTCCACCCCACCAGGCCTTTGTTCCATTTTGCTTCTTTCACGTCCTGTTGAAAAGGGGGGCTTGAATAACTCATGAATAATATGGCCATACCGAGGAAACCGATGTAGAAAGTTAAGTCGGTTGGACAAATAAACTTTGAAAATCGAACGCAGTGCAGCATTTTGAACCCTCCTCGGCATTTGTTTTTTGGGTGTAGAAAAAGAGAGAATGCGCACATTCGATGAAAGACTCCGTTCACGTAGATTCACTGATCCATGAAGACTCGGTGGTAAAATGCACTTGTAAGTCGATAAATCACGTGGCACGGGAAAAGGGGAGGTCTTTAAACTCAGATAAATTGAGGAAATTTTCTTTTCTTTCTGCATTATGAGTATTAAACAATGAATCATAAGCTACTTGTGAATTCCGATCAAGAAATCTCGGAGCATTCGATTCGAAAGAAAAGATGTTATTTGTCGAAAATGACAAGATAGCGTCTGAGAAGTGAATGACTCTTGTGTCTTCCATAAATGGTTTTCGAATGCGGGAGAGGTGAAAAAAAGAAAGATGGCCCAACACTTTTTCCTACTAACTTAGGGTAATAAATAATATCGATTCTTTAAACATGCATCGATAAAATGTTATGGCATGTATTTAATATTAGGTTTTTGTTCACAGTACTTTTATGGCAGAACTTTTGTCTTGTTTTAAAGGATTTTATGGATTCTTCAGTATAACTCGGTGTTTCTCAAACTGTGGGGCGCGTCCACCTAGGAGGTTGTGATATTCTTGTAAAGGGGGCGAGCTTATTGAAAAGTCGAAAATAAAAGATTTAAAATGATATTCATTTACTGAAAAGGAGTAAAACAAAATACATTCTGATATAATAAAAATTAAATACACATTTACACTGATATAATATAAATGTATCAGCCCCTCTCAATGTTTTTGATACTTAATTTATTAATATTAAATTAAAAACAAGTTTAATATTTACTATTGCCTCTCGCGGTCTTGTCATGTACGTAATTTAATACTTATCTTGGTAGTTTGTATGGTTTAAAATTAAAGTCGGTGGTCGAGTGGTAGGGTATCGCGCTTCCACGCCAACACTGGGGGTCTCGCTTCAGACTGACCACCTGATCAGGACATCTTCTCATGCACTTCAACGCCCACTGGGATGGGCACAGTAGGCCCTGGCCCTCATGGGCTGTTGCGCCACCGAGTTTGAGTATTGTAACTTTAGCATATCAAAAAGTATATTCTTATTGCATTCATTTCTTTATTATTGTATGTGGGGGCGATGAACATTATAATTGGAAAACTGGGTCCCAAATATTGAAAGTTCGAGAAGCACTGGTATAAGTACATTCTTTATTCAATTGTCATTTTCATTTTACGTATTATTTGTTGCTTTTAACTAATGAAAGTACGGTTTTGATCTCCTTGGTTCTTCTTGTTCTTGACTGTCTTTGATTAAATTTATATGTGACGTGTGTGTGTGTGTGCATTTATAACGCATTGAAACTTATTATAATATTTGAAATTATTCTTTTTTGGAGTTTCTGCTATTAATTAAATTAAATCAAATCGAAATTATGCATAATAAATTAGAATTATGAATAATTTTCTACGCCAGAATCAAAGTACTTCAGCAAAAAAGGATGAAATACCCATTAGTTTAATTATTGTACTGAAATTCTTAACCGCCTTCGTAGATCAACAATTAATTTCTGATTAATAATTTAAGCTGGTTCGACCTTCGTATTTTCTATCATAAACGTTACCCACCAGGACAAGAGTTGAAAACTATTTTGAAAACCAAAAAATAAAAACATTCACCTGTAATAAAAACGAAATGGCCAATGCTTCTAAGAAGTCTTAGTCAAAGTATAGAAAATGTACAAAAGTATAGTAAAATATAAAAAAGTAGTCAAGTATAAAATGTACAAAATAATGATCAAATTGCTTATATGTTATCTAAAACTTATCCAAACCGTATTTGCAGTTATTCGAATAAAGAAAGATTCCATGCTCGAAATTTATGAAATTCAGCACGCAATCGTTAGTTAGAAAATAAATATTGTGTGTAATCACTTTCATCTGAAGTCACTGGAAAATTATGATTTATGCATCAAATTATTGCCAAGAAAATATATATATCTTCGGATTTCAATTCTATCTGCATATTATATACATGTTGGATTAAGGCAAATTCTCAAAGAACATTTCTTGATACGAATAGTGCGATTTTAGAACACTTCATTGTGAATTAACTAGAATAAACTTGAAAAGCAAACCGACACAGAAAGAGGCAGTTGTATTCTAATACATTTCTGTATAATCGCAGGAAAACGCTCAGAGACTGTCTTTCGAGAATTAGAATAGTTTAACTAGTTCCGAATTGATGGAATTTATTCTGCTTCAAATAACGATAACTTTAACTAAAATCAATCAGGATTTAAAGGTTTGAGGCCATGTTGAATTAATACATCATGTGTTTGAGTAATGTAATTTCTAAATGGTTATAGACAATGCAATTTCCATCTTTCAATGAATATAAAGCTTTACCGGAGATTTTGATAGAATAATTTTACAATCTATTGGGAATTACTAAAGTTATCACCTTCAACGCTGAACTGAAAACGTGATTTTCTGAATGTTTAGCTAAAATTCTAAAGAATGTTATTCGTATTCTACTAATATTTAGTATTTGAAAGCCTAAAATCCTTATATTTCGATTTTCTTATAGTATTTGTTTCAAAATAATAAAATTCATTGGTTAACCAAATAGTTTTTTTTTTTATATATAATTAATGATCTTAGTGGTTTAGTGAATTTAAACTTTTTGTCTATTTGTTTTATTAATGTGTATATTACGAATAAGACAAATAAAATAATGTAATATGAAGCTTTAAATTTTTGTGATTTAAATTCCATATATTTATGTATGCTTTTCTTTCCTTTCAGGTAAGAAACGTTTTTGATAATCCAACCCGATATATCGAACAAAGGTTTTTATTGTTGGGAAAAACAACTGTTGCTGTATATATACCTACAAATATGTAGTTTGTAACAATTTTTTTCTACATTTTTTATTGAATAAGCTTTGTGGTAGCGCATCATTAATTTATGTGTTCTTTAAATGTTTTCAGTGTTACTTGTTTCTTTGTAATTTTAAAATATTTTAAACTTTAAGCAGAGAAATATAAACAGAGAAAAAAATGTAAAGAACTTTGAACTATAAATCTATTCATTCCGAATTAGTTTATTTGTAAAAATGATGATTTTCTTACAAGCGATAATTTGTAACGGGTGATCAATACGGTTTGCCTTATTAAGCAAATTATAATTGTTTTATAAAAAGGAAACATATAGTTCATAATTTATTAGTATTAAGAATTTAAAATCCCCCATGAAGAAATCCGGGAAGAAGATTTATTTTTTTCAAATCATTATATTGCAATCTTAAATCCTTCAACTCAACTTTCTGCATTCGAACTGTGTATTTTTTTTATTTTAAGCAGAATTTCAGTTTGAGCAAATTTAATTCACCGAAGATATTTTAAAAATACCTCTTTGCACTTCTTATTTTGTTTGTGATTTTTACTGTTTTGAAAATGATCAGCTTTATCTGTCTCACTAAAGTAGCTATTGGTTTGAGGGGGAAAAAAATCTTTGATTTTATATGTTCCGTTTTTCTCTCTCTTTCCGGAAATAACCGGCAAAGACAAAATCTGTCTCAAATTTTCGATGAACCGAAAAAATAAAAGGGACATTCTGAAGGAATTTGAGGACCATCAAACCCTCCCTCCAGTCTCTGTCATAATGGACTAAAAGACTGGGTCCAGAAATCATTTTTAAGAGAAAATTTTCTTTCTTTTCCAGCAAATTATCCGGGAGCCCACGAAAAGCAAAATCTGGCTCCAATGATGATGATGCTTTTCTGGAAACATCTGTTCTATCATCTTTTCAAGTAATGGCGAGGTTGCAGATGGTACTAATTTAGTCGTCTTTGATAAATCATTATCTTCGGGTCAAACGAGCAGAGATCACGGTATCGACTTTTCGTACAGTATTGATGCAGAAATAAAACACTTACCTTATACTATATAGTAGTAGTCTTCTTTTTTATCATGTGTTATTAATGCTTCATAAAAACACGTCTAGAAATTTTCCTCAAAAAAAATCTTTGCAAAGGCATAACAGTTAGTTATGTTGTCACAAAATTAAAAGCGGTAGAGATTTTATTTCGACTTCTCTAGTATTTTTTAATACTTAGATAGAATTTTTATTCCATAGTCGACGAGTTTATCTATTACTTTGATTTTTTTGTTTTGGAAAAATTATAGATGTTTGTGTATATTGGGTGTATTTCAGTCTTTTTTTCATGACATTTAGTGCATTTAGTCTAAAGTGGATTACCAAATACCCGTTAAAATGAAATTTTTAAAACTTTTATATTAGAAAAGGCAATTTTATCAGCTCATTTTAATATGTGATTAAAATTATTATGATTTTATGTAATATACATAAAAAATATTTTCTGCAAAATTCTTTTGTGAGATAGATATACGTTGGCTCTGTATCATATTGTTTTTGTACGATATTGAATAAATGTCATATGCATTCTTATTAGTAAATAAATTTTAAAATCATAATAAATAAATGTTTCATTCAACCATTAAAAAATGTTAAGTAATAAATCAATGTTTTTGAAACAAAAGCTTCAAAAACTATAAAAAAAATAGGCTATCGATATCTTTTTTCTCATATAATTGAATATTTATTTTTTTCAAAAATTTTCCACCGCAACTGAGTTTCCAAATAGATTTTTGTACGCGGCTCTGAGATTCCCAAAAAGAACAAGAGGGGAAAAAAAAACTAAAATCTAAAATTATTTTATATTATGTTTAATTCACAATTAACGACAAAAAAATTGTCAACGCAAAACTATAAACGTTTGAACATAATGTCAATCCAATTCCGTGCTGACAGATTTCAAAAGGAACTACGATATTTGAAAGCAGTGGCGCACACAAGGGGGGGGTCCGGACCCCCAAAGCCCTTGAGTTTTTTTTCTGATTGATTATAATTCTAAGTATATAGTACGTAAAATTTAATTAATTACTTGTTATTAAAGATTAATTTTATTAATTAATGCTAATTATTTATTCAATAATTAGTTTTTTACTGTATTGTGATCCTGAAAATCGACAAAATCAAAAGGAGCATGATACCAGAATGGTGAACTTTCGACCCCTGATCACCCCCTGAAAAATTCCTGTGTGAGCTACTGTTTGAAAGTTTTCAATTGAATAGCTTCTGAGAAAAATACCGGATAAATTACCATACGATGAAAGCACGATTTTTGCAACATATCGATAATATCTTCCTATTAATTTTTAACTTGACGACAAAATTTCGTGCACTGTCGCCCCAGCAGATCGATCGCGTACGTGATCCACTGTAATCTTAGAAAATACAAATGGCTATTGATATCACTAGTGCATGGAACCGCACGATCGCTATGAAAGGAGTTAAAATACGGTATATAAGTACTTTTAAAAGCGGATTGCGAGACGTGTTATAGTTGTGGGGCTTCATATCTGCATTTGCACGATTTCCTTTTCACGTTCAATCAAGCTGAAAACAGAGTACTAGAAGTCGTGTTGAGAGACTTGATCTCTAATTTGAATACATGACCTCTCTTATGTCAGAGAATGTGTTGTTGCTTGTTACGCAGTTAGAACATCCAGTGCTTACTTGTTGATTTTTGAATAAACATTTATATGAAACCATCTAAGTTCACTTCCATTATGGAATTAATTTATTGTACAGATGGAAAATGAATAAATGTGTTTCAGTATTGCATGAAAAGGCGTGATTTTGGAAATTTATTTGATCTCTTATGTCGTAACGTCTGTTACGTTGAAACTATTTTTTGAAAGGTTATTCATTAAATATATGAATTAGATTAGAAATGTTAAATAAATTGTTGAAATTTTATTTCTTGAAGACCCGTATTTATGAATGTGTTAGAAAAATACCAGTTTTTGTGGAAAGTATATACACAGCAGGACCTGTATTTTAACGAAGTTCTTGTCCCCCCCAAAAAAGTTCATTATATGGAAAATTCGTTAAACAGAGATTTATTTGTCTTTCAAAATACTTTATTCTTGGTTCCAGGAAAAAGTTCGTAAAATAGAGAAATTTTCGGTCTTTTTCCGCGCCACACCCGGTCCTCCGACGAGGACGAGCTCGATTCGCATTGTAGAGATTCGTAAAATGGAAGTCCGACTGTATAGACTACATTTGGTATAAGACATTTTTGTACTTAGAGAGGGTATTTTGTCAGGTTGCAGTCACATGAACGGACCAGCAATGTTAACATCCAAGACATTCTCCAAATCATTTTTTACTTTTTGCTCGCTCAGAAGTTCAAAGTTTTTATTGTTTTTCTCGCCCGGAAGCTTTTAGAATCATGTAATTTCCGGCAAAGGTTTTTGTGATTGCTCAGAATACGCTGATAATACAAGGTTGCATCATCTTGTTTTGAAAGCGCTTATGTGGTAGCTATTAAAGAGATAATGTTGTGGTTATTTCTCGTTCGGTGGATAAGTTGAAAAGTTAACTGTTACGCGAAGTCTTGGAGGGCTCAAGATCGTCAAGTGTGAAAATTTAAGTAAATAAAAAATATATACATACACTTTAAGTTTATTTTATTTTAGTTTTATTTTTATTTTTTTAAGTTTTTCTCAGTTATCAATTTTAAATCAGAAAGTATTTATAATTGCAAAAACCATGCTACTTTATTATTTTTGTTTCTTGATTTACCAAGAATATGCTTTAATCGTATAGTGTGTATTTAAAAATTTGTATAGTTATTTATCAAGCAATATATAGACGCTTATTACATTCGAGACTTTTAATACGAGATCTGGAAATAATAATCACCTCTAATCTTTGCATTTTAAAAATGCATTTATGATATAATATTTAAATTTTCACCTTTCTGAACTTAACAGCTTTAGATTTTCTTTAACAGAAAATGTGTTTCCTTTAAGAAATAATTTCAGGGGAAAAAATTAAGATTCATACCTAGCTGAGCTTTGTAAAGTACGTGTTTATATGGGCGATACTGTACATAGCTAATTAGAAAGGATTTAGATTTTGAAATGATATGTACATTCAGTGAAAATCTCATTAAATTTCACATAAATATTTACTTATTTCTCGTTACTTATCACAGAAAATAATCGAAAGTTGATATTTCCTTTCGTATTCTTGGTTTTAGTTTTCTATGGCGTCTTTTAATTAAAGATCTTGAGTAAATATTAAATCCTAAGTTTTATTTTGATGTTGGCATCAAGTTTTGTGAAATTTGTCATAATGTAAGATAAGTATGTGTATCCGTAATTTTATTCAAATCGCATGTATCGTTCGCTTCATATGCTAAAAGAAAAAAAAATGAAATAAGATAAGTCGGTATCACAGTGGAAATCTTGAATGAGAATTATTTCCGCTTTTCTAACTATTTACGCTCCAAGCAATTTAGATTCTGGTAATAAATGGAAATATTAAAGCTAGTTTTTTTGAACTAATGATACTTTCTAAGTAAAAACGTGAGAAAAATGAATAACAATTTTTAAGCAGTGATTTAATTATGAAATCTTTTTAAAAAAAATTTGATTTTCTATTGAATATTACTCAAAATTATATTACTATAAAATGTATTATTTTTTTCTTAATAATCACATTATTATTGTCTGTTTATGGAAAATCTGTCAATTGACTCGTATTGATTATATAAAGTACAATTGGATATTTAAAGAGCAATTATGAATTAGAACTTTCATTTATTTATTTATTTTTTTGAGACTCTAGATAGACTCCTTGTGTGCCGACAAGTATAACACAAGGCTTACAAATGTAAGTCAATACACAAAACAATGGAAATTACATGTAGACGTATATAGGCACAAATGGGAACCAAAAGGGGGGGAAGTGGAAACAAATACAACAAATACAGAATTAAATACAAGAATGCTCACGTGCAAACGGAGATAATCAATAATAAAACTATGCAATGAGGAAGATAAGAAAACATGATAACAAAAAAAAATTCAAAATACAAAAACATAAAGCATACATGCATACATACACACATAGACATACAAATATATATACACACATATACACATGTATATTCACGTGCAGAAAATGTTAACAAACACACAAAATTTAGAATCTAAATAATACAGGAAAAGAGACGCTATTAATGTATGCACAAAACGATGTAAAAGATTATTTTCCTACAACAAAGGCAAAGGAGGAGGCTACACTATATTGTTCTTTTGTAGGCAATTCATGAGTGTACGTCTTTCCGAAGAGAATTTAGTACAAGCAAGAATCAGATGCTTCGAATGAATGCTTATTTTGGAATGTGAAATTCACTTAGTGTTTCTATCTGTTAAATATGTAAAATACATATTTTGAGGAGATCAGTTAAACGATTAAGATAGCATTTCTATTCCTTGATTGCGATTAATCGATTTTATTGAGAAAGGCTGTGGTAATAAAAAATGAGTCAATTATAGTTTAATGATGTTTTTAAAATGTAGCAATAAAGGAAAAAAAAGTTGAACTAAACAACAATTGAAAAATATTTAAAATCAAGCATTTACAAAATAATTGAAAAATTACATACTCCGTGTCATCTATCTCATTTAATGAACACATTTAGTAAAACACATCTATATATAGTCGACTCTCGCTAATTCAAACCTTTGATAATACGATTACGATGATAATTTAGAAGTAAAATCTGTAGCCAGCTAGAATACAACACACTATAATTCAAAGTTATCTAATGAAACTCTCGACAACTCAAACACTCACTATCATGTAGAGTCCTGTAGCAAACAAGTTGGAGCTTACATGTTTTGTGTTGTATTGTTTCTGCTGATCTCCCCTGTAACGTAGCCTATTTGATGAACATCTGAGTTGATTTCGATAACTCTGATAGAAGCTTAAGTGTCACTAAACAAACTACGCAACTTTTCCCTTCAAAATCATGTTTATGCAGACATTTTTCAAGCTTCATTCATTTTAGAAAAATCTATTGACAAAGATATATTGAATGTCATAAAACAAAAAAAGATAACAGATTTTTTCGTTACAAAAAATTAATTATGTACAATATGTATTCTTTTAATACGGAGCTTTTACTTGCTGTCTAATATTTATACTGAATAATATGTACTTTTTAAAAATATTTTGAAATAATTTTCTATATATGTACAATTGTTGTTTTATTTCATAGACTCAAATTTAAATATGTTAGAAAAAATTTCTCTTCGTGTATTTTTGGAGTTTTTTCCTTACCTCTTGATAGTTCAAACTCTTAATAATTCGAAGTTTTTCATTGGTCCCTTCAACTTCGAATTTATCGAGAGTCGACTATAGTTTCTTAATGATTCTTGATTTAAGTAAGAGTTTGCAAAAATGTATGAAAACAGAAATAAAAATAAATTAAGATAATTTTGATTAGATCTTCGAAACATTCGATAGATGTTTTGGCGTCAGAACTGGACTTATCACTTGTTCCATCAGACCTAGTGACATCTACGGAACACAGCCCCAAACGATAAAATGTTAAGTAAGACTATCTGCAGGTGGAGAAAGAAAACGAAGCTAGTAAATAAAAAAAAGAGGACGACGATAAACAGCTATGCCAAGTACATAAAACAAAACAAGGAAGGGAAAAAAAGAGAGAAATCTTCGAAGAAAAGGAAGAGAAAAAACTTTCGTAGTTTCCCAATCCGAATCGTCATTTTTTTTTCTCTCCCTCTTCTAGCAAATCTAAGGGGTTATGAGGCTAAAGCAGAATAGTAGAAGAAATCAGTCTCGTTGCCAGAGAGAGATGGGAAAAGATTCTAGAAGCGAAGTATAATCAACTGTTCATTTGCCGTCGTCGGACAAGTGCAGATGGGAAGGAACCCCTTTTTTCCCACCTGCTTCCGCACTTTGATTCTTGAATCCCCGATCTCTGCTAACAGGGACAAGGTGCAACTACAATGAACATGATAAGAGAAAAGGAAGGGGGAATTACAAAAAAAATGAAGGGATGGCGCACAAATTACATCTTACCACATCCATTTCTTGCGAAGAGAGATTGGGGGGGTCCAAAGGAATAAAACTCTTCGCCTTTCCCTTTCCCCTTTCTTCTAGCCCCCCTTGGATTATTTTGTTTTGCTTGTGTGTGGGGGACATTTGTTAGGGGTTTCTGAGTTTGAAGTGAATGGGGTTAAAAAGTAATCAGGTATCTTTTATATGTTTTCTTGATTTGTTTTTGGAAATGATAGAAAATGAGGAAAGGGATCTAAAAGAGGCTTGTGAAAATCCTTCCATTTTTTTTCAGTCGATTTTTTCATATACTTTATAAAAGGATTTCAATTTTTTTTCTTTTTGAAAAAGAAAAGAATTCTTTGAAACCTTGATAAAATTTATTTCCATTCATGAACACAATACGTCTTTATTTATTATTTTTTTTTCAGATTTAGTTTTGAAGCCGTCTTATTTTATTTTTTTCATTACCATGTTGGCAATGATCTGTTTAATATTATCTTTCTCTTTATAATCTATATTCATAATTATAATTACTTTAATAGACTGACTTTTAATCTTCTGCTTACTTTTAAACAACATGAGATTATATTCATTAGAATCTTAGGTAAGGATATGTATTCACATATAGTTGATGTTGAACCTGAGATAGTTCTAGAAACAAACACCCGAAGTCGAAGCATAAAGTATATGAAGATATATTTTTTTCTTGAGCAAAGAGAATTTGTCTATTCTGATTCTAATAGAAACATTCTTAAATTAGAAAGATAAAAATTATTTTTTTAACCATCATAAATTATTTACTGTACATATAAATTTCTTTCTTGAAATTTAATTATTTTAATAGCTTATTTTATTAACAAATATGGTTAAAGCAGTAGCGCACACAGGAATTTTTCAATTGGGGGGGGGGTCTGGGGTCGAAAGTTCACCATTCTTGTATCATGCTCCTTTTGATTTTGTCGATTTTCGGAAAAACACAGTAAAAAACTAATTATTGAATAAATAATTAGCATTAATTAATAAAATTAATCATTAATAACAAATACTTAATTAAATTTTGTGTACTATATACTAAGAATTATAATCAATCGGAAAAAAACAAAGGCTTTTTTTGGGGGGGGGCGTTCGGTCCGGCAGGAAACCCCCTTGTGTGCGCCTCTGGGTCAAAGTAATGCATTAACACGTAAAACTTATGACACATTATTTTTTTCCCCCTTGAGAAATGTTTTTAGTTTCCTCTCAGACAAATAAACTTATCTTTGAAATATTCTTTGTATAAATATTAAAGAAAATATTCTCTCACAGAATAAGTAGCAAATTGATGATCTACCTTTTTTCTTAGGACAACTCTATCTTCCTCTGGAGAACCGAATCTTCCTAATAGCAGGCACTTTTTGGCATCCTTTTTAGTGGAGGGCAAACACATCCCTTGGTTGGGATGGAAATCATATGTTATGTGTGACAGGCGTTTGGAATGGGGGTTAATGGGAGAGCCACTTTCCGTAATGGCTGCCTTTCGTCCTTCCCCAAGGGGTCTTTTCTTCAACACCTGTTCTGGGACAGCGAGAGGAAATATTTCTCGCGGCAGATGCCACAGACTCTCCTTTCCCATATTAAGACTTTTTTTTTATATTTTCTTTTAATATACAACGTTCGTAGATTTTTTTTTCTCCCGTTGGTGGATAGATGCCTTGAAGACAGCAAGTTTCTTTGGGTCTCCGAGGTCGTCTACTTTTACACAGTTATCATTTTTAATCTTTTGATTTCGAATTGGATAAGAATGTTTGTGACACACAAACACAGGTTTTGTGAGATTTTGTTTGGAGATAGAGTTCCCCTCTTCTTTTGATAGGGAGGGGGATATGGATAGCAAGTGTTCATACCCATGACATCTCATCCATGGTTCTTGTGGGAAATTGTGGGACACATTTAATGAGGTATTTTATTAAAAAAAAATTTCCAAAAGAAAGGCTTTGTAGAACTTTTGGTATATTATATGAAACTGTACTTTTTTCAAAGATTTTAATTTCTCTTGATGGGTTTATACTCAGGAGGGGGACCAAATGTGTGATAAAATATTGGAAAGGTTTTGGTATCTTGTACATATATATATATTCTTTCTGTAGTCTAAGTATCTTTATAAAAATTACCCCCCTGTAGTTAGATCAAGTATTTAAAACTTTGTTCTGGTTTTGTTATAAACAAACATATATTTTGCAGTCATATGTTTCAATCTATTCGAAATATATATTTATATGTATTTTTTTTACTTTCTTCTGATTATGAAAATTTAATGGCACAAATCTGATGATTACAATTTAAAACCTACAACGTATAATTTTAATTCTTTTTGTGACTTAATTTATGGGACATTTCATATTACCCAGTTAAAATTTTTTTTAAAAAAAAATTGATCCAGAATAAATGTTTGTGTGCCTTTATTTTAAAATTTGAAGCATGTCATTATCTATATTTTAGAAATCAATCTTCACATAATCGTGGTAAGTTTCAATTAATCATATTCATTGCACAATCTTTGGTTAGAACTGCAATACATTTTTAATTGACGTTCATAATGTTTGTTGAATATTCGTTTTAATGTAATAATAATAATATATAATAATAATATAATAATACATAATACATAATATAATAATATTACATAATAATAATATAATAATAATACATAATAATAATATAATAAAAATTTATAATAATAATATATAATAATAATACATAATATAATAATAATACATAATAATAATATAATAAAAATTTATAATAATAATATATAATAATAATATAATAAAAATTTATAATAATAATATATAATAATAATATAATAAAAATTTATAATAATAATATATAATAATAATATAATAATTTATAATAATAATATATAATAATAATATAATAAAAATTTATAATAATAATATATAATAATATAATAAAAATTTATAATAATAATATATAATAATAATATAATAAAAATTTATAATAATAGTATAATAAAAATTTATAATAATAATATATAATAATAATATAATAAAAATTTATAATAATAATATAATAAAAATTTATAATAATAATATATAATAATAATATAATAAAAATTTATAATAATAATATATAATAATAATATAATAAAAATTTATAATAATAATATATAATAATAATATAATAAAAATTTATAATAATAATATATAATAATAATATAATAAAAATTTATAATAATAATATATAATAATAATATAATAAAAATTTATAATAATAATATAATAAAAATTTATAATAATACTCCCATATATAACACACTAAAATTATATCTCCATTGTTAAACTTAAGATATATGTTTTTATTGATATATATATATATATATATATATATATATATATATTTTAAAAAATAAATTTTAGTCAACAATTCTTTATTGGTTACCCAACGTTTAGGTTAGAGGATTGTAGTAAATAGAAAAATAAAATACAAAAAATATCAGTTTTTCATATTGGGTCTCCAGGCTAATAACAAAACGTCAAGATTTCCGATATTCGAAATTCCGATCCAAAATTGTCCTCCTATCCCATCGTTTTAAAAAGAATTCGCAGATGTCGATTTTAAGACTATTGAAAGAGAGGCCTCGGCATTTTCTTTGTCGATACCGAAACATTCTACCAAACTGGTGATAATGATTTCTTGGCAGGATGTTGATTTCCGTTTTGCGTGGCTAGCTTATTGACAGAAAGTCAAGTTGAATCAGATATTGAGGTCTGTAATGTAAGTAAGCACACGAGGCTGTTGGGGGTTCTTTCGCATCGACTGCTTCATTTTTTCAGTTGAAGAAAGAGGAAATCGATGTCGAGAGGGGACCCTTTGTTTATACTAATCATCGAATAGACCCATTTAAATTCGTCTGTACAGTTGCCATTTAAGAAAGAAATGTTGCAATTAAAAATGACGTATTTTCTTTTCTTTGATAAGTAGAATTTAGTCGGTATGGATTTTTTCAGTGTTTTTCTCTGTTTTTTTCGTAATTGTCTAGTACCAGGTTAACTTATTGAAATAATTAACACACTAATTTTGTATTATTTTAATGTTCAAAATGATTTGGAAAGTCATAAAATTATCTTTCAACATCATAATATTTCTGAGGTCTATTAACCCATTTATTTAACTTGGGAAAGTCTGCATTTTCTTTCATTACGGTATGGGAGTTTTTGTAATGTCACAAAGGATATTAGAATTTAATTGTAGTTAAAAAGCTTTTAATTTTAAGGACTGTTGACTATAAAAACTTTTTTGCGTATTTTTGCATGTATACATGACTATTTAGAGATAAGGGATCATCACCAACGATTGTGTACTTGAAATGCAACGCTCGCAATTTTTAAGCAGTAATTTTTGCAACAACTTATGATTGATAAAATTAATGCCGATGTTTAATGATGATCAAAGGGATTGATATGAATTTTTAACATGTAAAATGTCTTGATTACCTTGAATAAGCTTGATGCATGTACATTATTTTTCTGAAAGAAAACACAGCGACCAATGAGAATGCTCCCTCTCGCCCCAGATGGGAGGCGTAAGTCTCTTACTGGAACTTCTTTGGTCAGACTCCAGTCGCGATAAGCTGCTTCCCTATTGGTTAGGGCTCCAACTCTTCTCTGGTTTCCATTGGTCAGGAGAAAGTCAATGCATTTATTTGGCTCCTCTCAGTAGCGCACAGAGGAATTTTTCAAGGGGCAGGGGTCCGGGGTCGAAAGCTCACCATTCTTGTATCATGCTCCTTTTGATTTTGGCGACTTACGGAAACAAAACACAGAAAAAAACTAATTATTGAATAAATAATTAGAATTAATAAAATATATCATTAATTACAAATAATTAAATTTTACGCACTATATACTTAGAATAATAATAAATCGGAAAAAAAATCAAGGGCTTTGGAGGGGGTCCGGACCCCCGGGACTCTCCCATGTGTGCGCCACTGGTTCTTCTTCGTTAGAAGCTGTATTTTGTAGCTTTCAAAAAAGCTCTTATATATTAAATTTTATTTTCTCAACCCTAAAGTAAATTTTCTAAACTTTTAATACTTAATTTTAACTTTAAAGTAATTTTAAGTATTAACTTTTAACTTAACTTAATAATATCTTAAATTCACTTACGACAATTTAATCGTTTCATGTTATGTCAATATACCCTTAGACAAAAGATAAAGGCCCTATCGAGGGCCAAGCTATCCATGTGTGTTTCCAGCTATAGAATGAAAATTCCTTAGCATTATCATTTACGGAGATGTTTCTGTTCTGAGGTTTATCAACAAGTAAGTTTGATTAAAACATTGAAATCTCAAAATCTTCACCGAAGAATAATCGAATACATTTCTTGGAATAAATATTATTATCTCGTCAAGTACAGGTCATTTACATCGAAAACGAAACAACAGTTTTTTTTTTTTACGAAATAGGCTTTTTCTGAGATGGAATGTCATTTACTGAGAAGAACACAAAAGAATTGACGAGCATTTTCTTTTTTTTTTGGATTTTGTTTACTTTCTTGAACGTTTTCTTTCATAAAAGTTCAGTTCTTGCCGATGAAGGGTTAAGAGAGACTTTGCAGTTTTTAAAATATCGTTTCATTGTTCGTTAAAGAAGTTTTTTTATGCCTCTTCGAAAAATCTTTTCTTTTTCTGCCTTCTTTCCACAAACTAATTTTTAGAGAAATGTAATTCTAGTCTTCATGATTCGTTTTTCTATCTGAAGTCATCTTTTAAAATGCCATTTGGGATTTTTTTCCCCGCTTCTTTTTTTTTCTCCATCTGCACCATTTTCGCCTTTACTTAAAAGTCAATTTATTCCAGTCGTTTTAGGTTTTGCGAAAAATTCTCGAATTCTTCTTGCAATGGAAAATTAGATATATTTTTTCTTATTAATGTTTGGTAAATGCGATAATTAGGTTTATTATTGGTATGCAATGAATTGTGGAATTTTAATTTACAACTCTGTTTGCAAATCATTATCATATTAATGGGTTTATGCGTGACAAAAGAAGTATTTTTAAATTAAAAAAGATAATGTTTTTAGCACGTCATAATTAGAAGCAATTTTTTTATCACGATTGTTTAATTAGATTTCTTTTTGTCTCTGTACTAATTTATATCACTTTTAAAAAAATTGCTTTTGAAAGAAATCTCTGTGGTTTATAAATGAAAATATCTTGTATCAATTCGCTGTACTTTTTTACTTACCATGTTGGTAATTATAAAAAAATCGATTAAATTCTTATAGAATTTCTTTTACATTTCTTTGAATACAAAAGATGACATGAAAGAGCTGTAATTATGTTCTGAAGTAAAAAGAAGGATTAAGAAATAAAAGATATTAATGTAATTTTCTAAAAATTCTATTTGTATAAATAATTTCTCTCTCTCTCTCTCAAGCTGGAACAGACTATATTTTTCTCTATCTTATACCTTAATAAATTATTATATTACAAAAATAATCCTAATTAGTAAAATAATCTGTAAAGACTAAAATTAATGAGCAATGAAAAATCGAATAAAAATTGCATCGAATTATTTTTTCTCTGTTAATACTGTAAAGGCTTGGCTTGTAGCGCTCTTTAGATTAGAAAAGAGGGCGCTGCTGTGTATGATAGAACAGGTTTTCCATTGAGCGGGAAAATGGACTGGAATGTAGAAACGTAGTCATGATGTTGGTTGTTTTCGTAAGTTGCATGTCGTGTATAATTGTAAATAGAGTTATGTGTTACAAAAAATATTAATAGGTTAATGGTTGTCATGTTTTCAATTAATGACATGGCATTGTAGCAATACATTCGTGAAAGGAAATCCATTTGAAACATAGTAAATTAAAACTTATGCTTTATATTTAAAAAATGATTCTTTTACAGCAGCATTATATAATTATACTTTAGAATGTAATTTTATAATTCGATTTTTCAATCTATAGAACTCAAGAACCGGTGGAAGGGGGGGGCAAGGAGATAAAAATCTATGGCATAAGGAACAAATCACTAGCTTATCTAGCGAGATAAAGTATAAAAAAAGATTTATCTTTTTCACATTTAAAAATTAATTGGATGTCTTGTAAGAGGTTGAACAGAAGAAAGAACTTTATCTTAAAGATTAATAAATTTAATTTAAAATTATTTTTGTAAAGTCCTCGTTTTATGCTATTTATTGAATATTAAAATATTCACTTGGAACAAATGATTTTATTAAATCTTAAATTGGGAAGCAGTTTTTACTAAGATTTTTAAATAGTCATTCATTTTTTAATTTTTTTAAAAAGAAAAAATATTCGTCTATTTTGATGGCATAAAATATTAAGTTCTTTGTTATTATAGTTTATTTCAGTCCGAATATATATACATATATATCACACATCATTAAAATTCTTATGATAAATTATATATGAATGAAAAAAATTATCAAATGTATACTATATATTTATCATTGCTAACTATAATGAAAAATAAACCTAATTTCTATAATGAAGAATTCAGAATAGTTAAACCGTTTTCAGGAATAGTAACAAAAAAATTAGTTACTAAAATTCACTGCAGAATTAATTATAAAATTGTTTTTGTATTTCATGTCTTGTGCGTTAAAGTATAATTTCACTGCAAAAATATTTTTTAAAGTATACCTATACTTAGAAAAGTCTTTTTAGTATTTTCATTATGCAAGATGACATGTAAGAACTATATATATTCGTACTTTTCTATTAAAACAAATTCCACCATTTAATAAATATTTCTTTTATTCACATTAACAATGTGGCAACGATATCGACGATTATACTTCATATGTCACTAAGCCTAATATTTGTTTCTACGGAATAAATTTATCAACTCTGTGAATTGTCAAATAAAACTTCGCATAACTATTTAAATTCAATTAGACATTGTTTCTTGCAACTCATTCTTCTCAGCAGCTTAACACAAACGTTTTTCAAAGAAAAATTTTAACTACATTAACTATATTTTGTTAATATACTAAATGGAACTTTAATTCTCGGAATAGATTCATCAACTTCAAACACAATATGCAAGTTGTAACCAAACGAGTTTTATCACTAGGCGAACGCAGCACGATCTTCCCCGTTCGCTGATTGCTGAGACCTTTCCACGTTGCCTTTGACAACTTAAGCTAGAATAATTTCCTACTTAATTAACAGTTAATTTCCTAGGAAGGAGGAACCTTAGGGGGACAATCCTGAAGAAACAAAAGAGTAAAAAGAAATAAAGGGAACTTTATTTTACCTTGTTTTCCCAGCTCCAGAAATAAATAACCTCATTAGAGTTCTGGCATCATGCAGATCCCAGTGTTAATTGCTGACAATTATTCAGCTAGTTCCTCTTTCCCCACCCTCAGTTTCAGACGCTCTCTAATCACAGAGATTAAACTTGGCGACAGTTCGCTCATTCGTCTCTGGCAATTTTAACATTCCACTTTTGGAAGAACTTTTTCAGTTTTGTTTGGCCTCGGGGATGGTGTCGTTTCTCTGATCCTCTAAATTGCCCTCCAGATAAAATAAAGAACGGGGACCAAACATGGATTTTTACGAATTTTAACTGTCTTCTCTTTGTTCTTTATCCTTTTTATTTACTTATTAAAATTTTATGATATATTGTTGCTTGTTTTGTTTGTGTGAATTGAGGGAATGTAAAAGCAAGAGTTGTGTAATTTTGCCTAGAGCAAGAAACTATAATATTCTTGTTTTTAAATTAAGTTTCTTTAAACGAGAATATGTTAAATAAAATGTGAGACTTTAAAAAAAAATTCAGGTATTTTAAATTGATGGAAGTCAGATATACATTAGATTCGGTTGGGTTACAAATGATATTTGATTACTTCATAACAGTTTCTATTTCTTTGTTTATGATCAATATGTTATTTCATTGTGCTAAATACTTTTTCCTTGGTTGCCGAAAAGTATTGAATTAACTTCATTTCAGAGGAACTTCATTCATTTTCTCTTTGAATAAATATGTATTTTTTATTTGTTATACATTTTCATGTTATATAGTATATACAGAATATTTTTCTGCAAACTTTCTATCTTTCCTGAACTTTATTCTTCAGTAACATCTACCTGAATTTCATTATATTTAGTAGACTTTCTAGGTACTCGTCTCATGATTATAGTGTAGCTGTTAAAAGCTCTCAAGGCGTTCAAGTTTTTATCTTCCCCAATGGACTTATACAATTTTTATTTTAGCCAAACTTCTTTTTATCCGGTAATTCGATTTAAAGAAGATATTATAAGGACGTCAGGACTGAATGGTATTATGCTATACCCTCAACCGTATTGGAACAGCTAATAAAAAATGCATAGCAGAAAGATAAAATTTTAATTATATCCAATCGTCAATATGATTTCAATTATTATTCTGGAAGTTTCTTCATAAAGAGAATTCGAAACAGAAAATTTCTGTTCAAGAAACAGAATCAAATTTCATTTCTCACCACTGGCGTAACAAGTCCCGAGTGGGCCCTGTATCAAAATTCCCAAGAGGCCATTTTTTGGAAATGGGAGCCCTGTTAATGGGACTTTTGATAACATTTTGCTATTTTTTGCTTGTACATGTCGGGCCCCTGTAGCTTGGGGCCTCGTATCACTGACACGGCGATAGTTATGCTCCTGTAGCTCACCGACCTGTAGCATCGAGGAATTATGTACATCAATGATTGCTCGATAATAATTTTAAAAATATATTTTGGGTTGATTAACTTTGGTTATTAAATTAATTTTAAAAATATATTTTGGGTTGATTAACTTTGGTTATTATAAAAAGTTATATATATATATATATATATATATATATATATATATATATATATATATATATATATATATATATATATATATATATATATGTATGACATGTTTTGAGCCAGAATCAGACTTAGTTTTAAAAAAGGTCTTTATTCTAGAATTAGTACATCTCTTCTGACGCTAAGAGCAGGGAGGAAAAAACACGCCATGGTGTGTTTTGAGTGGGGGGTAGCACTTAAAACACCGATGGGGTAAGTATCGCGGATTTTATGATTGTACTTAAAAGTTAATGCTGACATATAGGGTTACTAAATCTAACGATCTGGAATTAGACATGTTTATTGGCTAGGCCATATGTTCGGAAGAAATAAATGGGTGATTAGTTTAATACTTGAAGATAAAATGAAAAATATGAGTTAAATGCTAGATTGGGAATTTAATTTTTAATCTAATTTAATTATCCTCACACACACACACATATAATGAATATATATTTTTTACTTATAGTAAACAAGAATTTTTTACATCAGATTACTGAAGTAATTTACATGTGTGTGCACAGATATCTCATATGGGAGATTTACACTCTGAAAATTATGTATTTATGTGTGCAGTGGCGTAAACAGATCTCTCTCTTGAACCCTCCTCGTCTTGTGTAATCCTGTGTGTGTGTTCCATTAAAGAAAAATGAGGTATACACATTATAGAAAAAAAAACCCCCTTTCTTTTAAGTATGAATTTAATTTTTCTACTTCATATATGAATTAAGGATATTATTTGTATGAAATGTGTTCTAAAAGTTCAAGAGAGCGGAACAGCAAAATGTATTTTATTTAATGACTTCTTTTTTACAGAAGAGCTAAACTTAAATTGTAGTTCTTGGGAAAACCAAAAGCGAGACAAATAATCCTGTTCTTTTGCAAGAGTTTAAAAACTTTGCCGCTCTTAACAGTAAACAAAGTATTTTCACTAGATAATTTATTCAATCGGCTGCTTCGGGCAAGATGCCAGTTCGTGTGTTTCTATTACTATGTATTCCTTTTTTTTTCTCCTGCGAAAAAGGGTTTTTTTTTTTGCAGTTTCAAGAGTGACATCTCATGTTTACAGCAAGATGAATGAATGTATTGATGAAAAAAAGTTAGTTGTTGGAAAAAAGTATTTTCTCATTAAAAATGTTAGGCCTACAAATTATATTTTCATTTCTGTATTATTATCCTGTCAACTAATATCCTCTGTTTAATAAAAATAAAAAATATCAACATAACATCTTGGGCTCCCGTTTAACCTTTTACATATTCTAATATGTAATTATTTTTGTTTTTTACATCCCCCCTAATACGTAAATACGTTATAAGGAAGGTAAATAGTGTGCTTTTTCTTGTTGTTGGACGTATTGGAATAAATTGTTTCGTAAATGTTAGTAGACGTAAGAAAAATATAACCATAAAAATAAACATGGCATATAAGGCCAATCAAATATTAATTCCAAGGGAAAAAAATTTTTTTGAACATGAATTTGATATTTTTCTCCGTTGTATATTCTAAAAAGAGTGTAATTGAGAAATGTTTTTTAAGAAAAATTTAATACTTACATTTTAAAAAGGGCGTAATGATTAATAATTAAGCAACTGAAAAACTACAATGTTTTTTTTTTGATAAAGGTATCTTTTACATTTCAGTTTATTTTGAACAATATTAAATTTCTTTTAGAATAAAAAGAATAATCATTGAAAAAGAGTTTCTAGTTTCTTCGTAGATGGAAAATATAAATTCCACGAAACATGGTGTTATAGGTAATCTGAATTTCTTAAATTTTAAAATATTTGCAAGTACCTATTAATGAATATACATGGTATGATTCCCGAATCCGTGTTTTTAAGAAGAAACTATCCTCCCCTCCCCCCACACGCACAGAAATGATGTATTTTTATCTTAATTGAAATTTTCAAAAAATTTCTTTAATATCTTCAATAAAATAGTGCTTTTGCCTAATATTTTAAGGGGACACACTTCGGATCAATTGACAAAAATCGGTAAAAAAATCAAATCCAACTTTTTTAGCTTAAATTATTCTTTAAATACTTTTCTATAACCTCTCTAAATTTGAAGGCTCTAAACTTAAAAAACGCAGAAAAAATTATGATAGTTTTTACGTTCGTTTTTATTCACATCCCTATGGCAAATGAAAACTTTAAAAACGTATTTATCTCAGAAAGATAAAATAACTAGTTTCTATTTCATTTAAAATGTTAAGGCTTTTTTTCTATTGTGCCTAATGCTTTGAATTTTTTTTATCTATTGCTAATAGCACATGTAACAAAAGTTGGTATGCATTTTTGAATCAAAACAATACTTATTTTCTTTAAAAATATAATTGAACTCAGAATTTATACATTTTTTAAGGAAGCATTCATAGAAAGAAGTATTGTACGAATACCAATCATGTTATCGCAAAACCCATATTAACTTTTGTTGTATATAGTTTGACGTAAAGGGTGTTTTTTTAGAGGTATAGAACTTTAAATTGCAATAAAACAACGATGTATTATTCGATTGACATGCATTTTTTTTTATTCGAAAGATATCTTGTGGCATTACATTTTAAATAAGATTTCTGGCATATCACTGTCACCATTGGCTCGGATGTAGTCCAATCTGGACGTCCTATTTTCGATGACTTTTTCCAACATTTGTGGCCGTATATCGGCAATAACACGGCGAATGTTGTCTTCCAAATGGTCAAGCGTTTGTGACTTATCCGCATAGATCAATGACTTTACATAGCCCCACAGAAAATAGTCTAGCGGTGTTAAATCACAAGATCTTGCAGGCCAATTCACAGGTCCAAAACGTGAAATTAGGCGGTCACCAAACGTGTCTTTCAATAAATCGATTGTGGCACGAGCTGTGTGACACGTTGCGCCGTCTTGTTGGAACCACAGCTCCTGGACATCCTGATTGTTCAATTCAGGAATGAAAAAGTTAGTAATCATGGCTCTATACCGATCACCATTGACTGTAACGTTGTGGCCTTCATCCTTTTTGAAGAAGGATTCCACCAGCCCATAAAGCGCACCAAACAGTCAGTTTTTCTGGATGTAACGGTGTTTCGACATACATTTGTGGATTAGCTTCACTCCAAATACGGCAGTTTTGTTTGTTGACGTAGCCATTCAACCAGAAGTGCGCTTCATCGCTAAACAAAATTCGCTTATGAAAATCGGGAACAACGGCAATCTCGTTTTGGGCCCATTCGACGAATCTACGCCTTGCCGCCTTGCTTGATGATCGTTTTGATGAATTGCCAAACCAAACTGAGAATAAATCACTTGACAGCTGTTAAATCGGTCGCCATCTTGGAAAGTAATGCTAACTTAAACTTCTATACCTGGAAAAAAAAACACTCTTTGCTTGCAAACCAAATTTCATGCATGTACGTAAATTTTTGTAGGGGAGGAGTAGCATTTTAAAATCACTTCGCAAATTTAAAGTTTTTTCCTTAAAATATTATATGGCAAGCTTTCTATGAAATTTTGAGCACAAAATCTTTTTTACATATTATACACACATAGGAAGGAGGCAACCAAAAAATAATTTTGAAACTCCTTAAATTAAAAATGTTTGCTTAAATCGTACCATGTCTCTTTAATGACGAAAATAAGATACGTCTTAAAAATAAATAAATAAAAAAAACACATATATTTTTAAAGGTATAACAGATAATCTTGATTTCTTTTTTTATATATAAACTTCCTATTTCTCTGCAATTTTATTCTAAATTTCTTCTATATCTGTTCTTTTACAATTTTGTTTTAAAATTCTTCCTACTCTAAAAATTTAATATGCAGTAAAAATCTGCGCAGTCTATGCGCTCCATCTACGAAAATAGCACGTACGGTACGAATTCAAAATTCTTCCGCTTCAAAGAATAAAATTCGAAGCCATACAATTTTGAACAGAACTATTTCTCCCTTACATCCGTATACCTTTTACTTCCCAAAAAGAGGCATTAAAAGAATAGGTATTTTTTCTTCTAAAAACTAAACCACCAAACTCATTCACGCTCGAACACTTATAAAATCCCCAAACTACACTTTTCTGACTAAAACATCCCTACACCCCCTCGGCAAACTTTTAAGATTTCTTGGAGAAGCAGAAAACGTCATCTACAGGTTTGGTAACATCATGCTTTCATAACGTGACCACTTTCTCTGTGGATAACCAGTGTCTAATCTGTTCCCTGAGCGACTTTTACTGCAGACGTGGCTGAGGCCGAAATATTCATTTGGGATTTAGCAGCCCTGAGAGAATGGCCATCAAAAGGTAAAGCCGTAAAAGTACTATAAATAGCGCTGGGTGTGCGAAGACGAGCCTACTATGCATCATCCTAGCCACCTTTGCTGTCAATTCCAAGACGTGAACTGGCTTCATTACTCTAAAAGAGAATGTTATTATTATACCTCGAGGACTCTCCCACAGGCGCCTACACGTCTTACCAAAACGGCTATTTAACCGATTAACTTTATTTATTGCCCGGTGCTTATTTCGTGCAGGTGAATTCTATTTTCACTGTTAACTTCATTTATGTGATTAAAACTTCATCAAGGGGTGGGGATATAACCCTTTTTTCCTATTAGGTAAGCTCTGCTTCTTTTAAAAGAATGCCCAATAACCTTTGTGTGATAATCAACCTTGATACTGTCGATGGATTTTTATTAGTGTTTTTTCTCCCTCTAAGCTTTTAATGAAAGTTTGGATTAGTGTTGGAATTAAGACTTGTGGAAAGGGGGTTTTTTTTATCGTCTTTTTATTATTTTGAGAGTTCTTTTTGAGTTATTTATTGGTATTGAACTAATTTTAGCGTTTGCATTTAGTCTTGATAATGTTTTTTTCAATTTCTCTATTAGTTTTCACTTTCTTCCTGTATATATATGTATATATGGTCCGGACCCCCCAAAGCACTTGATTTTTTTCCGATTGATTATAATTCTAAGTATATAGTACGTAAAATTTAATGAAGTATTTGTTATTAATGATTAACTTTATTAAAATTAATGCTAATTATTTATTCAATAATTAGTTGTTTACTGTGTTTTGTTCTCGAAAATCGACAAAATCAAAAGGAGCATGATACAAGAATGGTGAACTTTCGATCACTGATCCCCCCTTGAAAAATTCATGTGTGTGCCACTGTATATATATATCTACTATATATATATATATATATATATATATATCTTGATCGAATTTTCAATCGTTAATAAAATACTTTCTATCCATCCATTCAAGTTCGGATACATTTTTTTAAAGTTGTAGTGGATGGCACTTGATGTTAATACAGTTTTTTTAAAATATTAATTCATTAATTACATTTTATTTTTAATTTTAAATTTATTCTGCGTTATTTTTGTTGGTAGTTACAATTAACTGGCAAAAATTCGAGTCTTCGTGTTTTACTTTAACATGTATTCGAATGAGTGCGCATGGAACAAGTAGTATAATTTGTGAATCTGTTACTGTAATTGTGAAAAATGATATTCACGTTTTTTTGTAAGTTACTGAGAAAAAAAGTTTTAGTATTATTTACTGGTGTGTTTTTTTTCTTTGCCATTAAAAACCGTAGCATATTTTGAGGTAAAAAAATACCATCATTAGACAATAGTTTTTAAGCAGATTCTGTTTTTGGCAATATATTCTATACATTTTCATTTCACAAAAAACTAAAAAAAAAAAAAAAATCGATTTAACTTAAAAAATTAATCAGTCATTTAATCGGTTGCAATAAAAACACGTGCCGTAAGATAAATGTGCGAAATTTGAACGCGTGCTTGTTCGTTCGTAATTTAAAAAAGTAAGTTTTTCTAAGTTATTAATTCCTTATTAGTTGTGATATGAGTTTTCTTTATCGTGATAAATAGAAGGATTTCTTCCCTTTTTTTTTGTTCCACAGAAAACGCGCAGACGATAAGCAATGAATTAAAAAAAAAGTTGTTCTAGATTGTGAATGTCATTTACTATTGAGCATCGCAATCCTTTTAACTAATGAATACAATTTCTTATGCACTAGTTATTGCTAGTGCTTTTTAGGTTTGGAAAGTTTCCAAAAAATTTTGCTTATAAGTTTCATCCAAATTTGCAAGTTCTGTGTAATTTCATTTTCAGTCTTTTTTTAATCTACAAGTGAATGGTTTTGCTCGTTCAATTGGAAGATACTAAGATAGATAGCATTAAAAGTATATATAAATTTTTTTGTTTCGTATTTTTTGTGTCTATGTCATTAATTTTCTTTTTATTAGTGTAGAGTGGTTACCTCACGGTCTATTTCTTATTCTTCCGCATGTTAGCTTGTTATCAGGTTTTTAGTAAACCTTCCGATTCTGTTAAAATGCCGGTGAAGTTATCTTTTAAAAAGATTTTATGCTTTACACAACTGTTGGTTATTCAATGTGCCCGTAAGTTAAATCTGAGCTTCCATGGGTTTTTTGGTAATGTCTTGCAATCGTTTGACTGATAAACTTAAATTAAACCTTATTTTGGGGGATGAGTCTTATATTGCGGGTGTCATAAAAAAATTCTTTCCAGGGCTTGGTTTTTATTAGGTTTTGGAGGGGGGAAGAAAACACTCAAATTATTTCCTGGTTGGAATATTTGTATGAAAATTAGAATAATAAGAATATTAGAAATTATAATAAAACATGTATGATTCTTTTATTTTACAAAAACTAATTTTAGACCATTTTGGTTTTCAAGTAAAATTTAAATCACAAAAAACACGTTTTGAATAATAAATTTTTTAGAAAAATTTAATATAGCGTAAAATTTGGCGTATAACGCGCACTTCCTTTCTTATGAAGAAACCTGAAATTTACGTGCTCAATTCTCTTTTTTGAAGCCATTTTTTAAAAGTATAATTAGCTGTACAAAAAACTAGAACACTTCTAGAAATACAACCCTTCAAGTTAAAAAAAGAATGGTATTTTTTTAAATGAACTGTATTTCGATATATGCAGATGTTTTTCTATGCTCACTTTCTTTTATTTTTAAAGTTCTCTTTTTTATACCCCACGCACCCGTAAATTTCGATCTTATTTTTTATGTTCAACGTGCGCGTTATACGCCGGATTTTACGGTAATCAATACTCGGAGCAATTAAAAACTTCAGCCTCCTTCCCTTGACATATTTGCCTTGTAGTATTTTTTTTTCCGACTGAAATTTTGTTTCGTTCTGTTGGTTATTTTTGTAACCTATTACATATTTAAATTAGTTCTAATTTTCTGTTCAAAATTTTGTTCTGATCTATTTTTAATTTTGCGAGTTATAAACAACAGTGAAAATGTAGTTAAAATACTCCGCACTGGGGAAGCACTGAAGAATTTGTTCGAATCTAAGCCGCCATCCATTCAAAGCCTCCCCCCAAGTTCTCAATAAGTTTTTGTGAAAAATGAAGAATAGTGTAAGATGTTTTATCGATATCAGATTTTACGAAATTAAAATATATTTAAATGAGAACTATTAAGAAGTGAAGAAATAGTTATTTTACCAGAATTATAAACTTTTAAATACATTTATGAACCCGTAATTGCTGAAATTGTCCCATCTAATGAATATTTTTTTCATTCGATTTTAAGCCGCACGCGATTTTCAGAAGGTAAAACATCGGAAAAAAGGCGCGGCTTATATTCGGAAAAAATATAGTATTGATAGCAAAAGGATTTTTAATTTTTTGAGAACTATTATTTAATAAGACATGTAGGGATATTTAATAAGAATGTTAAATGCTTATTAGCTGGAGAGCACAATGTTAGAATTACTTTATGTTAATGATTCACACACACGCATCTTCAAAATCTTCACAAAATCCGGTTATTAAACTCCGGATTTAAAACTGTACTATCTCAAACCGGAAACTAATGTATTTATAACTAAAATTATCTTCCCATTCAACAGCATTGTTCACCTTCAGAGATATACGAGTACAGAGAGCCAAACATCTGTTGTTTCTATCATTTTTCTTCTCAGCCTTTGATTCACCCGAGACCTAAATATACCATCTCTTATCGAATTCTTTCATCGCCCCTGTGGCGATTCCGCTTTCACCCATGCTCTCATCCAAACCCACTTGTGCCAATGAGATACCTAGACACCCCTAAAATTCCTTTAACTTCACTCCAATGGCATCCCTTACAAACTGAAAAAGCGGGATTCGCTGAAAAATTCCTCGATTTCACTTTGTGGCAGATGGATTGCAGTGATCAATGGCCTATATTGACATTCGGTTTAGGAGATGAATGGTTATTTTGGTGGGGCTTCTCCTCCGCCCTGGCTGCATTGAAAATCCATCATGGAACACTTCGGTGAGAATCTACCTCCAATACGTCCCTCTCGCGGGAAGGTGGGCTATTGATAAATATAGATAGATTCTTTTCAGCCTCGACCGACTTCCATATGCATTTATTCTGGAAACTCCATGATGCTGCTGCTTAAAACGTGTATCGGCCTTTAAAATGTGGAAGTTGTGTTAAGATAGAAGGTGGGTTGCCTCAGAGGAACTTTGTGGAGCCCTCGATTTTCAGTTTTCTTCTATCAATCTCTGGGTGATGGAACGAAGAATGAAGAGGCGATGACTTGGAAAAGCGAATTCTGAATTTTTTTTTCTTTTTTCCTCTTTGGAAAAGTCTTTAGAAGAATTTTAATCGTCCTGGGAATTTTTCATTCGTTTTCCCTTTAAAAGGTAATTGTACCTAGTAGTCGTGATTGTAATATTTAAATTCAGTACCAACTATTTTAACCATTTGTAATACTTATGCTGGATAATTATTTCATGGTTCATCTGTATATAATAGGCATTTCTTGCCATATGTGATGAGAAAATCTTTGAAGAATTTCATGAAAACCATATTAGCATATACAATTTATTTTAATTTGAAATATGTGTTATTATGAAAGATACTGTTAACGAGTTGCGGGTTAGAGTTTTTGTTTGCCTTGTGATTCCGCTTTTCATTTTTTTAAAAATTTAATGATGTACGCTTATTAAAGAGATAGTATGTTCAAACGCGTTTTATTAAGAAACCAATTGAAGCATCTCTGATATTTGTTTTTGATATAATTAGTTAGTCTTTTAAAGTTAAACCTTTTCCTAGAATGCAATTAAAACAACCATGCTTGGAAGTATTTAGTTTAAGAATTTGAAACTATATTGAGATTCAAGAAATAAGATTTTCATCTATTTATATTATTAACTTGTAAAATATCTAATATCGTAATTTATTATTGACTTTTAAGCCACATTTAAGCGAATGAATCTACAAAAAACGTGAGAAAAAGAAAACCTTTTAAAGTTTTGACCAAGTCGTTAAAAATGAAGCCAACATGACTGTAGGGGTTGTAATTCTTTAAATAATTAGTTTCAGTCAATTAATTTTAATTATAATTAAATTATGGTATTGTCGCCCAAAACACAATCGTGTATAGAAATTTTTATCTCAAATGAGCGCATTAAAATGTGAGAAAAAACCTTTTAAAATTTTGACACAAGTCGCTAAAATGATCGCTAAGTCGGGAAAAATTATGCCAACTTGTCTGTGTCTGTAATTCTTTGAATAATTGGTTTTAATCAATTAATTTTTATTAATTATTATTTACCTTATACTGTCATCCAAAATAATCGTGTGTGTAAAATTTCAGCTTAATTGAGCGCTTTAAAATGTATTTTATTAACGATTGAAATTTTGAACAAGATATATATATATATATATATATATATATATATATATAGAAAGATTGTGAACTAATAGTAGGAATTGAAAAATGTATGGATTTCCCTCAGAAAAAGGATTCAGCATGTTTCTTGAACCATACATATTAATTTAAAAACCTTTAAATTGCAGGCATTTTTCTTTTGTAATAAAAAGAAGAAAGAAATATTATATGATTGTACCAGCGTAGTTATGCAGGCCCAATTCTGAGTCAACACTGCTACAATTTATTTTCTCACAACACCTTGTTCACAAACTCATACCTTCAGAAGTGTCACCATTATTTTTTTATCCCTACTTAAAGTGAGCCACATCAAAAGGAAGAAAATTTCTTTTATAATATCGTTTTCTTTCGTCAAAGTATACAGCTGTGACAGGAAAAAAAGTGTTCTTGAGTTCAGAGCGATTAATTCCGTCTTCCCCCTCATTAACTTGTAGAGGAAAAAAATACATTCTCCAGCTCAGGTATAAAAAATGTAGATATCCAACTCGCTTTGAGAAAAAGAAGTGGTTGGAAATAACAAACAGAAGTTGAAAAAGAGTGGAGAGGGAGGATCTAATAGACGAGAGGAGAGATTTCGCGCTGACATCTTGGAAAACCTTTGTCTTTAGCATTCTTGTGCCGAAGTTTTTCTCACCTCCAACAGAGACAGAAAGAAAGGTGCTTAAAACAAAAAAAGAAGAAGAAAGAATCAAGAAAATGGCGAGGTTTGGTGAATTGGTAGGTTCTTTTATGATATTCTGGCGCCATCTGGTCATCGAAAGAATTCTTACATCATGCCACAGCATTCGAAAGAAATTATCCAATGATTTCTGAGAAATGGTAGTTGGAAGAGGAAAGAATTTTTTTTTATGTAAATGAGATGAATTCGAAACGTGAAAATAATTACCATTCCATTAAAACAAAGAGATTAGAAAGAAATTTTAGAGAACTGCCTAAAAAATTTACTGCCGTTAAAAAATATCTGAGTGCCATTTTTTTCGACGTGTTTTTATGAGTATTATATCAGACTTTAATACAAATGATTAATCTGTTGCAGTAAGGTCGAGATTCTTTCGTTTCTGCCGTTTAGTTTCAAAAAAATTGAATAAACAGCTTATGGCATAGAAGCGACTGAAAGAAATTGGAGATTTGATATTAGTCATATATACTTCTTACTATTTTTTTTTATCTGTGAACAAATTTTTGTTGTTTCGTAAGTTTCTAAAAGCTTTTAGTTTCTTTTTGTGTTTTGTAGTTTCTAAATGTGTTTTCTAGTAATAATTCTTCCGCTTGTTCTTTGTAAAATATCGGATTGTTCGACAAAGATGAAAAGCTTCTTTTATGCAGTTAAAAGATTAAAGAAAATATTTTTCATTGTTTTAGGAGATTTTTAATTGTTCATTACCATCTTTGCTTTTTCTTTTTCTAGAACTTCAACCATATTTCGTATTCAATAAATCTTTTGGTATGTGAGTTGTTGCCAAGGTATATAACGTTAATTTCTGTCGTGACCAATTAGGGAAAATAAGGGTGGTCACATGATAAATGAAATCACGTGTTCTCCATTGAATTCAAAATAAACATTGTTTTTTCACTTGTTTTAATTTTGTAAAACTTTGATTCAAATTTAATAATTGAGTGAAGGTGTTCAAATATTTCAATTCTTCAAAAAAAAAAAAAAAAACTTTCGAAACTAAAATAAAAAAAATTATATGTATGTGTAATTTTAAATCCAGTGCGTTTTGTTTACTTATGTGTATCATTATTGTTGACAAATATGTACATTTTTAAAAAATGTTTCTGTAAAAAACAAATTGGCAAGAGCCAAATGGTTGGCTTGAAAAGACGTGATTTCAGTAATCATCTGCAAAGGTCCGGATACGTTGAACTTAACCAAGTTTTTTGATAAAAAATTTCGACCCCCCCCTCCGCCAGTGACTAGGGGGGCGTGTAGATCTTCTGCGCCCAGGGCCAGAAAAATGGGCTTAAATCGGACTGCACATTCTGTTGTGATATTTGAAAATTTCCCACTGATTTGCGAACTAAAGAGGTAAGATTTAAATTGGAAATGAGTTACTTCAATAAAAAAAATTCATATTTTATTTATTATTTTCATTTACTCCTCTTTATCGCATATGGAATGCTTCCCTTTGTCTGAGGGATTTTTCCCTCGTTAATAGTTTTTTATTTATCAAGCTTAATTGGTCTCTGTTTTATTAGTTTAAGTTTCGATGTATTAGAGCAGGGGTGGGCATACTTTTCCAGGGCGCGGTCTACTCCTAATTTTTTCAATCTGTTGCGGTTCATTCAATGTCAGTGGCGCACACAAGGAGGGGGGGGGACACTGGTCTGAACCGTCCCCCACAGCCCTTGATTTTTTTAACGATTGATTTTAATTCCTTTTACACAGTACTATAAACTTAATTAAATAATAGTTAGTAATTTTTTTAATCATTTAATGCTGAGTATTTATTTATTAGTTTATTTTTTACTGTTTTTTGTTCCCGACAATCTGCGAAATTTTAAAAAATATGTTTGGCTGTATATTGTGGTATGACACCAGAATTGTAGACTTTCGACACTCGGCCACGCCCCCCTTGAAAAATTCTTGTGTGCGCCAATGGCCAATGTCGTAGGTGTGGTGAGGTAGGAAAAGGTCTATAATATTTATTATAAATTACTAATAAATACGGAATATGTACTTACAGAATTAAAATAAAAAAACTTAACACTTTTAAAACTGCGTTTAAAGCAAAACGCAAAATACAAACATAATAATAATAGTTACAATGATAATAATATCAAATGATAAATTTACTATCAAACAATTCAAAATAGATTAAAAAAAGACATTTTTATCTGAAGTTTATCTTAGTTTTTAACTAAATATTTTTATCGAAAGTTAGTTTTCGTTGTTATAGTCAGTAGAAGACTTATATAGTCTACATACTTGAACTAATCTTGAATATTTCCGTTTATAATTACTAAATGCTAAAATCTTCAGGTGGTCACCCCAAAATGTCTCGGCGGTCCACCGGTCGATCGCGATCGACGTAATGTTTACCCCGTTATTAGAGGATGATGTATTTAATTTCACTCGCTCGATTCTGTCTTATATGCTATTATTTTTATTGGTTTTTATGAGAAAGTCAATTTATATCTTTCCTATCAACTAATACATTTTGCAATCCATTTTTTTAAAATTTTTAATTGAAACAAATTATAAAATCCCCGTGCACCACAAAGTATGACATGGGGCTCACAGAAATAAGTATTAATCACACATTACAAAAGAAAGAATGGGGAAAAATTGAGGTTATGAAGGATTACAAATATGTACTACAAATTCACAGAACTTTTTAAAAGCATTTCTGGTGGAAAGAAGTTGGGTGAATCTTCGGAGGCCAATTTATATTAAGCCCTTTGAAAGCCTGTCGTATGATTTTTCTTTCTCTGACATACTTGGAACACAGAAGGAGCACATGTTCTACAGTTTCCTCGCCACCAATATTACAATCACAGGAAAATGTCGGAACTAAATTAAATTTGTTCAAGTAGCTTTTAAAGTTACCATGACCTGTGAGAAATTGGGTTCTTTTGTAATTGGTATAAAAATGATGACAAAACGGTAACGGTTATACATTTACGTGGAACCTTAGAGAAAACTCTATTATCCACTCATCAGAATAAATTTAACAGAGAACAATTTGTTGAAATACATAAAAATTAGAAAGCAGTCTACATTAAATGCAGCGCAACAACGCTGGTGGAGGGGTGGGTGGGAAACCACTCTCCCAGTTGATTTAGTTTCTGTTTCGCTTTCATAGGAAAACGAAGAGAAAATGACGTCACATCTCCATGACAGCAAAGCCCGTCTTTCAACCGTCTGCCGCATCTCGATGGAACGAGGAGAGAAAAGGGTTTCTTTAATAACAAGGATTAAGAGAATAATATTTTTAAGTCCGTTATACGATACCTCTAAGATAACTGCATGCGGTTATTGAAAGGAAGTTTTAAATAACCACTTGGAAGAAAGTAAGAACAGGTAGAGGAGTTTAAAATAAGATCATGAGGGATGAAGTTGCCATACTAAACGTGATCAAAAACTTACATGGCGCAGGGGGTAATTAGAATGAGTGAAGTCTTGCAAAAGAAAACTACTATAACAATAAAGCTCATAATTTTTTAAATTCGTATCAAGACATTCTCATCCTTTTCAGGGCTGGGAAGTGTCGATACGAGTGATTAAGAACTGCTCTAGGTCTCTTAGAAGAGCTAGGAATAGAATTGTCGTAAACCGGAATTTCCCGGATAGATTCATTTGAAATCTGTGGTAACCGGTTGAAGAAATTTTCTGATTGTTTTTTGATGAATTCAAGAAGCTGCAGAACATTAAGATCTTTATGCAAGACTTCGTTCCTGACAAACCAAGGTGCGTTTGCTGCTCTACGCAGTTGAATGTTTTGAAAAAGTGTGCAATGTTTTCAGGTGAGTAACTGCCGCCGCTGCCCAGATGGGAGAAGCATACAGCATGATGGGGCGAAGAATGGCTTTGTATAATAGAACCCCTTCTGCCTTAATGCGAGCTTGCTCTTGGGAGAAATCAAGCGATTTAGAGTGCATCTCATTCCAGCCACCTTTTGGTGGCGGAACGGATGTGTTTAGCAAAGTTTAATTTAGTGTCAAGTATTAACCCTAGGTACTTATATTCAGTAACGCAGGGGACAGGCTGATTAAAAATGTTGACATGCGGTAGGTTTCCGATGCACCGCTGTCTCGTAAAGAGGAGGCATGCACTTTAATATGCATTAACCTTTATTTTCCAGTCGTTAAGCCAGGTTTCGAGTCGAATGACATAATTTTGTAGCCGCTCAATGATATTTCAGTTATAAATGTTTTGAGTAAAAATGGCAGTGTCGTCCGCGTACATCGCTGAGTGGACTCCGACAGCCTTGGGAATGTCGTTGATGTATAGATTAAAGAGCTTGGGCCCTAATAAAGATCCTTGTGGTACCCCGCTGAGAATTGGACGTGGGGTGGAGAGACTGTTTTCAACTCTTACCCTAAATTCACGGGAGTTTAGGTAGGAGTGTATAATTTTGATGAGTTGGTCCGAAAACCCAAGTCGCATCATCTTGGATAGCAAGTCATCATGCCAAATTTTGTCAAAGGCTTTGGCTATGTCCACAAAAAGGCATACCCGTGGCCTGGTTATTTTGAAAGCCGTGATGAATCAGCTCAGTAACTCTTAGTAACTGGGTTACTGTGGAGCACTGTGTGACAAAGCCATGCTGTTCAGGAATAATAATATTCCTGGCTATGCAGGGCTGATTAAGGCGATTCAAAAGAACAAATTCGTACGCTTTGCTCAAGCTACCGAGTAGCGATATTGGACGGTAATTTTGAGGTTGAGTATCATCAGAATTTTGGGTTTAAGTATGGGGACCACCACGGCAGTCTTCCAATTCTTAGGGAAATGACAGTTCTCCATCAATAGATTGAACAGCATGACAATAAAAAGAACAAATTTGAGGGGGAGATTTTTAAGGATGCGATTTGTAATTAAATCCAATCCAGGAGATTTATTGATCTTAATAAAAATGATGACATGACAGTCTCTTACTAATAGTTAAAAAAATTTCTTTGTTAAGCTCCCTTTATTTGAAATGAGATATTCTTGGTTCTCCAAGACTTCACCATTCATAATCGTCTTGTAAAATGATTTAGGAATATTAATAGTAATGTAAATTTTGCGCCTGGTTGCATTGTTATTGAGCATTATTAATCGGCTACTCTTTATCAAAATTGATACGTCAGAATTTCGTTAAGTTATAAAGTTTCATATTTGTTGGAAACTGACACATTATTTCTTAAAAACATCATTAATATAAAGGAATCTAATAAAAACTTGCATGTTACAATAAATCAGATATTCATGAGAAAATGTCATTACTCTGATTTTGCTCGGTACCATTCTCAAAGCATTTCCTTCATTATTCCACATTCAAGTGAATCGAATCACCTTGACAAGTGTTAACACTTCAGTGTGGCATGATTGCACTGCTTAACACAATTAGGGCTATTCCATTTGACTATACATTGTTGCCTTTTTTGCAGACTGTCATTTATTATTCATTGTTCCCTGAATAGAATTATGTTTGCATATATTTTTTTCTCCGGGATACTCGTCCCTTTCTTAAACGACAATCAGTATTAACTGTACTTCATTGTATTCCCCCACAATGGCTACACTTAACTTTCTCAATCGCTTCATTAATACGACAAAAGCTGTGAGGAAAAAAAATGGCGCCAAATTCAATCTGGAAAGTTCTCAACAACGCCTCGAAGCCTTCATTTACTTACCTTTAATCACGCTTGACAAAGAAGAGAGAATAATTCGATAAAATCTGAGAAGAAGAAAAAGCCAAAGAGAAGAAGGGAGCAACACATATAACAAAAAAATAAGAAAAGAAGAAGAAAAAAAGAAGCTCTTTGACTAAAGGAAACCAACAACAAATAAAATAGCATGAAGTCCAAAGCACCAAATTACGCTTCTCTCTTTCCTCTCTGCAGCGATTTGTCGAGCACATAGAAGGCAATAACTGCAGAAGGCGTTAAAGTCAATTGCATTCTTGGGGCTGTACCTTTTATGGTGCGTCTTGCCGGACGCCCGGAAGCTGTTTTAATATCAGGCCCCCTTTAATTTCATTGCTCGGGATGGCGGTGGGGACCGTTAGGGCGCTGTAATGTCAATGTCTTCCCCTTCAAGTTACTCGGACGATCTTTGATTTCAGAGGTTTTACGATTTTTTGAAGTCACTTGTTCGGATAATGGGCGCTGTTTCGTGACGAGTCTTGGAAGGGAAGAGTGGAGGGATCTTTTGCCATTCTTCGAGCAATCTACTTTTAAAGTTTTGGGGAAAAGGAAATGTTTGGAGGGAAACGTTATTTTGCATCAGGATTTTAGTGATACTTAAACTTGATGTTTTTGTTTATACTTTCAATGAAAAAAAAATAAAGAAGGACGAGACATGTGATAAATTTTGTCCGAGAGATTTATTTATGATTTGAATATCGATATATAAACTAGTTATATTGATTCAAATCATGTTCTTTTTTTACTTAAAAGTTCGGAAATAATTTTCTGCACCATTTACTTAGAAAATTTATAAATTGCTGTAAAAGCAATTTTTCTTTTTCTCTGATTTCTAAGAAGGTATTTGTTTTACTTTTCTTCCATCTCTTAGGAGAATTTTTTCTTCTTTTTATATTCTCTTAAGATATAAATTATAATATCTAAACCGCAAACCTCAATTGAAAAATATATGTACTATAATACAGTGGCGTACACAAGGGGAGGGGGTCCTTGGGTCCGGACCCCCCAAAGCCTTTGATTTTTTTTGTCGAGGGATTAGAATCCTGTGTATACAGAATGTATAACTTAATTAAGTATTTGTTATTAATAATTAATGTATAAATTATAATGCTAATTATTTTTTACTATTTTTTTTTGTCTCCAAAAATCGACAAAATCAAAAGAATATGTTGGGCGGCGTGTTAAACATGATACGAGAATGATTAATTTTCGACCCCGGACTCCCCCTCCCCCTTTGAAATATTCCTGTGTGTGCCACTGCTGTAAAATTTCAATCTAAATAAGTTATCTATATTTTTTATGTGTTAACAGATACTCCGTTATCTATATTTTTTATGTGTTAACAGATACCCCGTTATCTATATTTTTTATGTGTTAGCAGATACTCCTTTATCTATATTTTTATGTGTTAACAGATACTCCGTTATCTATATTTGTTATGTGTTAACAGATACTCCGAATATTTGAAGATACTCCGTTATCTATATTTTTTATGTGTTAACAGATACTCCCTTATCTATATTTTTTATGTGTTAACAGATACTCCCTTATCTATATTTTTTATGTGTTAACAGATACTCCCTTATCTATATTTTTTATGTGTTAACCGATACTCCGTTATCTATATTTTTATGTGTTAACAGATACTCCGTTATCTATATTTTTTATGTGTTAACAGATACTCCGAATATTTGAAAGCTCTGCATATTACTATTATAAGGAAAACTAATACAAAATTTGTTTTTGAAAATTTATCATACAGTAAAGAGAAATTTAACTTTAAAAATATGGTTTTTGAAATTAAAAAATCATCATTTTTATGGCTGTCCTAACTAATGTGTGAGAGCCTGAACTGAACGCGGAGCAGATTTTCAGACAGAAAAAAATGACTCAATTTGCATGAAAATTTGCAATGTTGTATTTCATACAACTGTTCATAATACGGAGTTTTTAAAATTTCAAAATGTATCATCATTTTTGTAACATATAAAGTGATAGCTCATTTAGTATTGTAATGTAAGAAAAGAAATTCGAAACGCATTTTATACCAGAAAAAATGGATCAACTCAGAAAAAAATAAGTTCTAATGTAAAATATACTGTATCTCTAAGATAGCGAAGCTGGAATATAACATTAATGTTGGAGTACTTCTATATCTAAAAAAATGTTCTGAGACAGAGTCCAACGCTTTATTACCCCAAAACAGCCTTAATTAAAAATAATTTTATTTTTAAGAATTTATTTATATTTAGAAAGATTACTTTTGCTTCAATAATTTTTTAAAAAATTTCATCGCCTGAAATATTTATTAAGATTAACCAAAGAAATTTTTTAATTCTAAATACGGTTTTTTTTAGAGATTATATATTTAAATTTTTCCTAATCTTTTAAGTAATATAATATCATTTCGAATCGCCTTTGAATTTTCGTACTGAAATGAAAATTATAACCCCTGTTGTTATAATAATAGTAACTGACTGTCCCAAGAAGCAGAAGCGCCCTCTGCTATAAAAAACCGTCTATGTTTTTGTACGTAATTTTTGTTAAGGATATATGTTGTGTTTGTTTAACCTAACTTATATTAATAAATAATTGTTAGCTAACGGAGACTTCATTGAACACAACCCCGATTTTTTACCACATTTAGTGTAATCGCTTAACGCAGTGGCGTAATGAAGAATACTGGGGCCCCCCTCCAAAATCAGGTTTTGGGCCCGAAGCCCAAATATGTATATGGCATCCAGTGGCGCACGCAAGAGGGGGGGATCCGGACCCCCCAAAGCACTTGATATTTTTTCCGATTAATTATTATTCTAAGTATATAGTACATAAAATTTAATTAAGTATTTGTTATTAATGATTAATTTTATTAATTAATGCTAATTATTTATTCAATAATTGTGCGCTACTGATGGCATCAGTCAGGCTTTGGCCCATCTAGAACACTTGTGCCCCCCGCAATGCGAGGGTGTATGTTACGTCACTGATTTAACATCTATCACTACGTTACACCACTGGTTTAATTTCTATCACTGTGCTTAATGAATTTGCTATCTAATAAATTTCCATTGCATTCAGCAAGCTAATCGTATGGAACAATTATTCATCTTATAGATTTCACACAGCTATTCTATAATCATCTCATAGAGTACTTAAGAATAATTTCATAAATGGATCATTCTAATTTGGATTTTTTTTTCTTTCGTTTCAGGATGCTGCTCCGGCCAAGTAATGCTGGGCGACAGTCGTGATGTAGTTGAAGGTGAAACGCTGAGGTTGCCCTGTCGCTTCCATTCTGCTCTGGGGTCCAGCACGACGCTGTACTTTTGGAGCAGAGTCAACAAGGAAGGAAAGGACAACGCTGCCATCAACGCAGCAGCGCTTGATCCTCACTATAACATAGATTTTAGCCCGCAAGAAGGAAAGTACGATCTGCTTATTTCCAAAGCCAACTATGACAAAGACAACGGAAAGTTCGAATGCTGGCTCAAGGAAGGAGGGAGCGGGGTGGACATATACAGTGTATCTTACGTCGTGACCGTTCTGAGTGAGTACCTTTTTTTACACTTGGTCTGTGAAGCATACCGTTATCTTCTAGCTGTAGTGTTCTTATAATGGTTAGAGAGTATGTAAGTTTTCTTGGAATGGATTATTTGTGAAAGTTAATTTCATGAAGCAGCAATTTCAGGGAAAGCTTTGAGGCGCCATTCTGTCCAATTTTTTCCTCTGTACCCCAAGTAGCAATGACCAACCGATCATCACTTTTTTTTCCTTCTCCAAAATTTAGATCTGTCTTCAATAATTAATAACTTGGTAGTACTTCTTCATAAGTATAAATATGATAATTTTTTTTCGCCTTATGAAAAAAAAATATAATCAATCCTCAAAATGTTTTGTTTCGTTGTGTTCAGGCAACATTAAGAGTGAAAGAGTCAAAATATAATTTCACTTCAGTATTAAATGCAAAAATAAATGATTATTATTGCTTTGCTGCATTAAAGTGTTTGCAATTTTAGCAGTATACCGAATAAAGTTCTTAAGGGGGCCCGGCACTTCCATAGGAGCCCATGTTAAATTACGTAAGTTTATGTACCTTTTCCTCAGAAACTTCTAGGTACTAATAGACGACATTTTCACAGTAGGTTATATGTACTATCAATAAGACTTAAATTAAGGGTTTTGTCTTTTTGTTAAAAATCAAAATAATTATGAATTTTTTGAAAAATGCCAAGTTTTTTTCTTTAAAATTTAGTTTAAAATACATTATTTAAAACAGTTCGCTAGATATATCTTATTCCCTCCATTAAAATGTGTAAAAATGTTGAAGGTATGCTGACTGAAATTTTGAGGATCCTACATTAATTTGTTTTTGAGAAAAAGGTCCATAAAGAGAAAAATATTGCATTTTGAGAAAACAGGCTTTAAAATAAAAATTTGTAATTTGTCAATGAGAGTGGCTTACTTTTAAAAAATGCAAAAAAAATAATAATCGATAATTTTTTAAAAATTCATGTGCCAGACCCCTTAAAGAAACGTTATATATTTAAGATATCCTGTTATCCTTTGAATGTTCGTGTTTTTTTCAATATTTCAAAAGAAAAAAAAAGTCCTCGCATATATATATATATATATATATATATATATATATATATATATATATATATATATATATATATATATATATATGTGGGAGACAACAAGGGGTCCAAGACGTTGGTCTATCTTCTATTTTATTTTAACATTAAACAAAAATTAATTAAAAAGGTAGATAAGTTTTTACAGATAAGTTTGACGATGATATTCAGAAGGTAACGCCTGCTCGCGCACCTCTCGCGTTCTCCCTCGCTGCTTCTCCCTTTTTCTCTAATGTCCAAGAGTTTTTGTTTCTCTTCCACTATTTCGCAAGTTTCAGTTCGTGTTTTAGCTGCGCCTGCGCGCGAAGACTTGTGTTTTGCTTTTGGCTGCATGCCACAACGGCCATTCTGACCGTACGCTGTCCGCAGCGGTACTTCCATGGAGACCAGAGGAGAATCTGAAACATACAAAAAAAAACGGAACAGACAAGGACTATACGACAAATATATAGAGATTAAACATATCAAAATTTTGTTGAACTAGACAGTTTCTCCATCATGTGAAGGCATCTCTTCGACATCCGGAAGGTTCCACAGGAAAACATTGTGTTTCACAGGCATGAAAACGTCTTTTTTAACAAGTTGATCTTTAGTTGAACGCATCGATATTTTCCTCTGTAGAGTTCTGGACGTCTGTTCAAAACGATTTCTCTTTTTCCTTCGTTTCCACTGCCAAGGTTCAAAAATTTTTCGGAGCAACACAAACCGTCGATGTTCACTCTTCATAGGTAAAGGGTTAGGTGAGCGGGAGATAAATTCCACGGAACTCGTTTTCATGGCACCATTGGCTTTCTTACACAATACTATATCAGAACATTTTTCTCTTACAATACTCAATTTTAACTTAGTACTCTTAATTTTATTACATTTATAATCCTTAATTAGAGAACTCGAATCATTTTTAGTATTAAAGTTTTTAACATGTGATAAATCATAACTAGAGTTTTCTATCACATTTGAAACAGAAACATTTGGAAAAGAAACACCACAATCTGCACTCAAAGAGGATCTACTTTCACTCAATAAAACATCGCTCTTTGCGTGGCCTAGTTTCTCTATTTCAGAATATACACTGGGATGTATAATAAATTCTTCGGTCAAGGTCGGTGATATTGCCGTTCCAACACTTAAGCTAGGAGAGTGTTGATTAAGAGAAATATTTATGGGTTTAACTTCTACCATACGCTGTTCGCCAAAACATGAACTTAATGTTATGATCTCTTCGGAAGGTGTTTGTACTCTAATTAGTGAGGAATTTAAAACTGGGATCTGGCAACCTGAATCAATCAATGCTGTTACGGGCTGATTTTCCACAAAAATGTTTACGTATTGAAGATTTGCGCATTCATCGCTATTTTGTTTTTCGCTCTCGACTTTCAAAGTATTCACATTTATTCTATTATGGATGTGATCATTAGATTCTTTAGGTTTAAAACGCTTCTCACAGTCTCTTGCGCAATGAGATGAATCACCGCATATATAGCAATTTTTATTTTCTCTTTCATGATATTGGGGATAGTTCTCTTTAATCTTTGTTTTAAAGTTTCGTGATCTATTTTTAAAGGGGTCTTGGGTATATCCATAAGTAATAGGAATTTCTTTATGTGATCCGCTTCTAGATGAAATATAAATATCACACTCTTTAGCTAAATCAATAGGCCTAAACCAATCTTCTGCTTCTCGAATGCCAATATGAGTTGCAGTTTCCTTATTTAAAGTTTCAAATAATTTATCAGAAATTATAAGATCACATAGAGATTCAAAGGAATTAACTTTTCTTAACGAACAATAATATTGGAAGTTTGCCGTCAATCTTGCAGCAAATTGGATGTATGTCTCGCCTGATGATTTTACAGCATTTTTAAATGAGTTTAAACACTCGCGAGGGGTTAATTGGAATTCTCTGAGTACTATAGATTTTAGTTTTTCATAGTCATTTAATTCCTCTTCTTTAATATACAGTAAGACGTTATGAGCTCTTTCGCCCAGAAGATTTATTAAAATTTCAGATTTATATTCATCATTTATTTTCTTGGTTAAAAATGCGCGTTCTAATGATTGGAAGAACAGATTAAAATTTTCAGATCTGGTGGGAACAGGAAGAGATAAAGTTTTTATACTTTTTATCATATTTTCTATGTTAGTTTCGAACTGTTTTTCTTCGACTTTAGCTGCAGGATTTAAACTTAATGCTTTATTTTTAGCTAATTGAAGTTCGATTTCTTTTTCTAATTTTGCCAACTGAAGTTTCGCGAGCTCAATTTTTTGTTCTGAAGTTACCTCTCTTTCGTTTTGCGATACTCTCTCATCTATACAGTTTTGAATTAAAGTTTTAACGAAATCTGGATCACTTTCAAATGTACTACTGTTCTCAATTTTAGTCTTTAGTTTAACTATAGTGTCAGTACTTTCGACAATACCGTCTAGCTCCTGAACAACTCTTATGAGATCCTCTTTAAGAGCGTTTTTATACATTTTATAAAAATTTAGAAAGATCCTACCTTTTTTTTTTTTTTTTCTGGCTCCCTTGTTGCTCGCACGTACGATGTATCCAATGAAGAAAAAAACGTTGTGAATCCACTGATTTCACCTCTTCGCAGGTTATATCGTTAGATGAAAAATAGTTCTTGAAATTGTTCGATTTGTCACCTCTTCGCAGGTGTTTGTGAGTGGTTCCAACCTCTACACAGGCGGAATTTTCGTCGATGGGTTTTCCAACCTCTACACAGGCGGAATGAAGTTGAAAAATTCAACCTCTACACAGGTTGAACGAAGTTTCCGTAAAATGGCGGAGCGTCTCCTTCACGGACGCTGTTGTTCATTGTCCAGACTTTGGTTCAAAATCGAAATTTTATCTATCCCGGCCGAGCCCCCATAATTTGTGGGAGACAACAAGGGGTCCAAGACGTTGGTCTATCTTCTATTTTATTTTAACATTAAACAAAAATTAATTAAAAAGGTAGATAAGTTTTTACAGATAAGTTTGACGATGATATTCAGAAGGTAACGCCTGCTCGCGCACCTCTCGCGTTCTCCCTCGCTGCTTCTCCCTTTTTCTCTAATGTCCAAGAGTTTTTGTTTCTCTTCCACTATTTCGCAAGTTTCAGTTCGTGTTTTAGCTGCGCCTGCGCGCGAAGACTTGTGTTTTGCTTTTGGCTGCATGCCATATATATATATATATATATATATATATATATATATATATATATATATATATATATATATATATATATATAATCTATTTTTCTTCATATTTTAATTCAAAATAACATAAACATTCTCTTGTTATTTTTTTCTAGGGTGGATAATTTTTACCGTACATTATAACTTGAATAAATGACAAAAAAAAGAGAAAGTACAAGTGAAGAAAAAAACATTTTTTTTAACAAACTATATAAAAAAAGGGAAACATTCTTTTTTTGGTCTTTTATAGCTGTCATTTATTCCAATAAAAAAATCTTTTTTTAAAATTTTGTTCTTTGAAATCGACTTAGAACATATCATCTGTAATCAGAATTCAAAGCCTTCTCCAGCTTATTTTTTTTTCCAACATTACATTACAGATTTATCGGTATTTGTAAAATAGAACATAAACACACCCGAAACGATTTTTCTTCCTTCATAAATCGGATTCCTGGATCGAAACGTAAATCCTCAGCTTTGAGGAATAAATAACCTGAAGTAAAAGAGAACAACCAATCGGCCATGAACCGCGCCCATGGAAGCCTACATCATTTTACTGTTGCTCGATCCTAGGCTTTACTTTTAACAGCCCTAGTTGCTCTCTGTGTTTATAAACAACCTAGCTAGAGGGCCCACTATCTCCGCGAAAAGTTTGGGAAAAGAGAAAAGTCAAAGAGCCCTCTTTTCTAAATGAAGCTCGAAAAGAAATACTTCTGGATTGTAATAACATAAATAAAACTGAATGTTATTTCTAACGTGTGCCCAACCGATTCGACCGTGAATGGTGAATGTAGAAAGCTTTGTAAATGTGCTTGGTTTCTTTAAACGATGTAGTTATTTTCCTTTTTTTTTCTCAAAAAAAAAAAGTAATCCTTTTCCACAGTTGTGTACTGTGGAAAATAAAATTTCCTTGCTACATATAAAATGAATCTTGTCTGCCTGATTCACTTGAGTAGTTCTAGGATTCTTAAAAAGACTATGCACTAATACACGGTATGTCAAAATGAATATAGCGATTACAAACGGCTATAACTATTTAATGGGAATGAATTTATCGATAAGATTTAAACGGACAAGGGAAACGCTAATTGTACGATCCCTTTTTCTTCTGTGAATGAAGTGTTACATCAAATGTTTACCTTGACATGCAGCAGCTATGGTTAAGGCCACATTCCACGGATTTCATCTTTCAGGAAGATGGAGCACCCCACACTGGGGTACGGAGGTTCGCACATTTTTAAACCATCTTCCAAAGCGCTGGTTGCTCGAAGTGGAGATGCCAAAGACGTCTTCTGTTCTTGGTCACGAAAATCGCTGGACTTGACACTGTGCGATTTTTTTTATGGAGTTATGTGCAAGACAGGGTATATGTGCTTCCCATGACCAAAACAATTGACGAACTGAAAGTACGCATTTGTAATGCGCTTGCGTCGGGGACTGCACAAATGCTTCAGAATGTATGTCGTGAAATGGAGTGCTGCCTAGATGTCCGTGTGTCCAAGGGAAGTCACATAAAATATCTCTGACGTATGTATACAACATTTTGAAGTTCCGTCTACTTTTTGTGAAATTCTTAATGATAAATTCTTTTCCATTAATTAGTTACAGTCGTTTGTACTCGCTATATTCATTTTGACTTACCCTGTAATTAAAAGTCCTTTTTGATTGGCTGTAAGAGGTTTCTAGCTTGAGAGGTAAAACAGTTGTAAAAATGACGATAGTTACCCTAATTAATTGATGTAGCCATAAATTATTCCAAATCTAAATCGTTATACTTTAATTTAAACCCACGTAATAATTACATTAATGAATGATGCTCTTCCTGTTTGGAAAATTATGCGTTTTAAAAAGTTAACATATGCTTTGACCGAGTCCAAGAGCTCTTGTTATACACTGTAATAAAAGATACAGTTTACTAAAGCTATTTACTAAAACAATCTCCGAAAATGTATACTTAATTTGCTGCAAGAAGTAGATTATTAGTGGCGTAACGGAGAATATTAGGCCCCCTGCGAAGTCAGGCTTGGGGCCCTTAGAAAGGATTGCAAAACCATAACATAACATAGACTTAGGGGCCCCCGCGATACGAGGGTTGCGGCGGTATACGTTACGTCACTATAGAATAGATACAAGAAACTAAAACCTTTAATGGGATAAATGAACATAACAAATATACATATACAGAAAAGCTAAAATAGGCGTTGAATAGGCGTTTTCTTTTGGGTGTCTGGACTGTAAACAGTCCTCAATCCCATATCGTGAGAGTCTATGATGCTGGGCATGGCAAAATTGGTGTTTTCCATTCTGCTGAGTGGCATGATGGCAATTGGTCGAGCGATGGAATCCGGGAGGCGTGGCAATGGTTCTTCATCTGGGTGGAAAGTTTTTGAGTTTTTTGGCTTGGCTGAGAGCTAAAAGATTGCTCTCTGATTGGATGCTGGGTACAGTGAACATTGACTCCGATTGGCTGCCCCAGGGGCTGAGATTTAAATTATGGGGAGGAGCACGTCCAGTGGGGAGAGCAGGAGAAAATATTGACAAAAATTAAGAAAGTGAAATTTTAGTAATTACGGTGTGCAATAAAAATTGCACGAGAAAATAGAATTACGGGGGATTATAGGAGTCAAGAAGAATTCTTCTTGGTCTCTTAGAAAAGCTAAAAAAATGTTCGAATTGATGAATTTTTTTTTCCATAGAAATTCTTTGTGATATTATTTTTTTTTTTACATGTGCTCTAAACTTGTCAATTTCTAAATAACTTCTAGCATTCGTTTGGACTAAAAGTTTTAAGAAAATAACATATATCGTTATTATTACATTCGTTATTTATAACAATGACTCAGATTATATAGGGAATATATATGCGTTTCTTAAGCGCTATCACTCATTCAAAAGCCGGGGTAAGCATAAAGTTGATCGCGATCGACATGTAGACCGCCAAGACATATTGGGGTGACCGCTTTCATTTAGATTTAAATATCATATGATCATACGAAGGTCTGGAAACATTTTTAATTTTCGGAGGAAGAAAATCGAATCAGAAGAGAAATTTCGTTAAATTAAAAACGCTATTTGGAGGTTATTTTAGAAAGAAAATCGTAAAATATTCTTGATTCTAGGAAAAATCTCGCAAAAGCTCATTATACCTATACCGCTCTGGAAAAGTCTGCCTTCCCACCCCTGTTCAGAAGTGTTGAATCCTGTATAATACATCTTTGTTGGATATATTACCAAAAATATCATGATATTGCATTTTACGAATATTTCTTTTTGATTTCGCTGTTAGTGTATTAAATTTCGTTAAAAGATGCTAGATAAAAAGGAATGCATTCTTAAATTGTTTTTAAACATAATTCTGTAATCAATGTTTTAATTGCTTGTTTATCGAGCTTATATTTTATTTCTGCTTAATTACTTATATATGTCTTATTGTCATTTCGGCTCACATCAGTAAGAAAAGATTTGATTTAAATTTTTATGAAATTATTTTATTACAAATAAAAAATTAATAGTTCAATCAAGTAATAAGCCATTTCACAGTTAATGTCCCCCAAAATATTCCAATAATAGTTATTGTTCATTTTTAAATTAAATTGAAGCAATTATCAAGGCTTAAAATTGTAAATTAGTTTAAGGTAATTTTTAATACAATTTTTTGACAAATAATTTCTAGTTGGTAACTTTCATTACTGCTAGCCAACTTTCATTTTTCTACCAACGATCATGCACCCTTTCCCACCCCTTACTCGTCAGAACAAAATTGGTCGATAAAAAAGGCGTCCAAACGGACAAATGAATTAGGTCAGATCTGAGCATCGGAACCCTCATGATTGAGGGGTAGAGACGAAGGAGATTTCTCGTGAAAAGAAACATTCAAAAAGAAAAATTTTAAATAAGAATCGAAATAAAAGCTATCCCATATTCCATTTTTTCCACCGATATATTTTCGGTCTGTCTTTTTCCATTTCATCGCTTATTTGCGGACGACTGAAGGAAATGTAACTTCTCAGTTCTCTCTCTATTGCTAGTTGCAATTCTTCCTGGCGCCATCTATTGGCTATGAGAAGAAATAATTTCCGCATCTGTCGATCGATCGATGAATTTGCTCATCGATGAAGGCTTTTATCCAGCGACTGTGACGTCAGCTTGGATAGGGTAGAGGTGTCGTGTGTCGCCAGCACGGCGGAGGTCAAGGCTGCGTATCCGACTGGAATTTTTTTATTACCCACCCCCGAATCATCTTTCGCATCCCTGAATATTCCGGAGGAATATTTTTGGGAGGATAAATCCGCGGAGAATGACTGTTGAGAAGATTTCTCCATCCATAAGAAAATCGTCTCAAATCAACCATTATCTCTGTATCATTGCCTTTTGGAAATAAAATGTTAGAAAAGCTCTTTGTGCGAAATTGAACTGATCAAAGAGATATTTTTACGGTAATGAAAATAACGGCCTGTCTTCGTCATCAATGACTGATTACGCTTTTTCCCCCCTCTCTTTTCTATCGGCTCTGTCGAAAGCAATGACTGCAAGAAAAATATCATCAGAGTGGATTTTTTTTTCTCTCTCTTTCGCTTGGAATGACGCCATGTCGAAGATTTTTATCATTTTTAACTAAAACTTTTTTTTAAAGTTCGGTAATAAAATTGATTCATGTGCTAACTGTCGATTACTTATCATCAAATTTACTGATATATTCTCACAGTATGTGCTTGAAAAATAATTTTCCAACATGCGTAATCATCTTTAGTTAAAATTTTTTATTTAATTATGTATATATATGTCATGATTTTTAAGACAGAATCAGATTAAAGTTAGAAAAGTGAAAAGATGACCTTTATTCTTTCATTTGTACATCTGTTCTGACACCGAGAGCAGGGAGGAAAAAGCACGCCATGGTGGTGATTTCAAGTGGATAACACTTGAAAAACATATGGTAAGTATCGCTGCTTTGAAGAGGGTGCTTGCAAGTTAATGCTGACATATGTTGACTATTAAATCTAACGATCTCTGGAATTAGACATGTTTATTGGCTAGGCCATATGTTCGGAAGAAATAAATGGGTGATTAGTTTGATACTTGAAGATGGGAACTGAGAAAGATAAGTCAAGTGCTAGATAGGGAATTTAATTTTTAATCTAATTTAATTATCCTTACATATATATATATATATATATATATATATATTGTATAATAAAATAAAAGTGAAAAAGTTCTAGAACCTACAATGCTGAAGAAGGAAGAAGTTGGATTTCACAAGACACAACAGATGTAGATACAAAAAAGTCTTCTAGTAAATCGCTATTTGTTGGTGTATGGTAGTTGGTAGTTATCACTGGCGTAGCTAGTCCCTAGTGGTCCCTGTATCAAAGTTCCTTGGGGGGTTCCTTTTAAGGGCTCCTTAATATTTTGCGACATTTTATTTGCACATTTTGGAGCCCTTTGCCATTGATACGGTGGTAGCTATGTCCCTGGTCGTAATATTTCTGATTGACAGACCAGTGGTGTAAAAAAAAAATGGTACGGAGTCGAGGAATATTATATTTTTGATGCAGGACAATATTTTTCAATATCTCACCAATATTTTTTTGAATTTTAACTATAATTAAATGAATAAACGAATTCAATGAATATTATTGTCGTCATATTGAATAATTTTGTAACTGTCCATTGCATTCAAAATTATTTTATTAATTGCATTCGATGTGTTTACTGACAAACTCTATTTCAAAGTAAAATTTATTATTATTATGAACTTTATGTGTTCTCAAAATTTAATAAATGAAATTCAGTTATTTTTGCTATCAGATTCTGTGAATGGTACTTAATGGGAAAAATGCTTGATGAATATAGAATTAAGATTAAATTGTATTTAAATGAAGGGTGCTTTTTGAAACAAGGTTTTCAAAGAGGCTTAATACGAAGAATAAGTAACCTTTTTTTCTGATTCTAAGTTCGAAGGAAGAAATGAACGGGAATGCATACAGTTTCTTATATAAGGCTTCCTTTTCTGTACCTAATGTTTTCTAATACTGAAACGTTTAGCTTTTCTAATATAGTTTTCATGATATTTTTGATGTATAATATTATTGTTCGGTTTCAAAAATGTACTGTACAATAGCGCATAAAAATAGAAGAATCGCTCTTTTCTTCCCTTCAGTTCAGAAACAATGCTGTATTTCAATAATCATTTAACTACTTGCAAAATATGGGTCAAACGACTTTAGTCTGCCTACTTCAAATTTTACTTCAGTATTTTGAATAGCGTTTACGGGCGGTTCTAGGAATACATTGCACCCAGACGTATATCTTCTTCCTATTGTTTTACGTGTTCAGGAATACAATTCTCAATATTATCTTCTACACACAGTGACGTATCTAAACTAAAGGAATAATCGAATTTTCGTGAACGGAAAAAAATAGGTCTTCCGGAAATAGCTGCTCGTAGTATTATTCCATTTCCATTGAAAAATCGATAGTTCTATTCAACAATTGTTTTGATTCTATCTGACTGAAATGTTTTGTTCATTTCTGAAATGCAAATTTATTTCCTCCTCTTGTATTCTGAAGGTTGATGAGTTAAATAAATTAAAAACTCGTCATCTTCTGAAGGGGAACTTAGTTTAATTCAGGTCTTTCCCTTTATGAATACGGTATAAAGCTTAAGTAATATAACTTGAAGTTCGAAATTTCAATAAATTTTGGAATAATATACAAATGTCATGATTTCTTTGATGCGCTCAGAAATTTGGCTTTTAAAAAAAAATATTTTAAGTGTTTAGTATTTCCTTCCCCCACTAGTTGTTGATTAAATTCTTTCTCTTTATTCTAATAAATAAATAAATTTAAATTTCTCCAACTGTTTATTACGTTACATAAAGTGTTTTTAGCATCAATTTACTAAATATCACTTAAGATCTGCATTTTATAGATTATATTTTCTTATTCTATGTTAATGCTTTGGACATCCTTTCAATCAGTTATCTAGCGAACTGTACAAAGTTAATGAAATTTTTAAATTTTGTGTTCTTGTCTTATACTTTGTTTAATGACCTTTTTTTAAAAATATGTTTTGAATATTTGTACGTTTTTTAAAAGCGTTTTTTTTATTTGTCAATAACATGTATTCAAATCAACAAATATCAATTTTCAAAATTTGCTGCAAACGATTTAAAATTTTTTTTTCCTATTTAAATTCTGTCTAGCTGCATTCTTTTAAAAAAGAATTTATTAATTTATTCGTTAAAAATTGTAACGTCTGTTGAAACTTATAGATTAAAATTGGAACAAATGAATTTATTTTTTATGTAATTTGCACTAATTCTAATTCTGTAAAAAAAAAAGAAAGAATGTATAATTACATTTTTTCTCTTAGTTTTCAACCTATAAAAAATTCATTCTCCAGTTTTTATCATTCAGGAAGAAGTTACAACTTAACCAACAAGCATATACTTTAAATCATTTTTTTCACTTGTCGAAAAAGGCTTAAAAAAATCCTCCGATTTTTTAAATTAATCCAGTTATTTTTTTAGTGAGCAGAAATAACGTTTTTAAATAACATTTTTAACGAATTTAGTGACATTTATATGATTATTTTATTAATTTCAAAACCATGTTTTATGTCTCTTTTTTTTTATTTTGTTTTTGCATTAACTCAGGGATGGAATGACTAATATCTTATTTAAAAGAACACAAAAAAGTTCCCTTTTATTTTTATTTATGACGAAAAAATATTCTACTTCAAAGTTTTTGGAGCTTTATGCTATCTGTTAATGGCATTTTAACTGTTTTTAAACATCATTTCAGGAAATACTTATTTCCAAGTGCTCTTAAAGTTATTTATCTTAAAAAGTCCTTATCGAAATCACTCAGAGATTTAATTCAGGTAAGAAATATTTTTACATTCAAGAACTGATGATAATTTTTTTCACTATTACTGGGTGGATATCTTTACCTTTTGAAAGGAATCTTCGGCTCACAAACTGGAAATATATTCTCTGCTTCATTCATTTTAAAAGTCTCATCATTAATAAGCCACGTGATCTAAGAATGAGTTACCTCATTTAAAAGTATCTGTGCTGAACACGATTCATTTCTAAATAAATTCCGGTTTTTATTTCAAAATATTCTCGAATTATGAAGTACTTTCCCCCTTTTTCTTTGTACTTCTCAATTTAAAAGTTTTCAGGAACAGAAATGAATTCAAGAGGAAATATTGATTTCTAGTTTTTAATGAGATACTAAATGCGTCATTTCTGTTTTTGTTTTGCTAATGTTTAAAGAGTTATAATCTTTTCAAGCATAGCAGGCAAAAAATTCAGGAAGAGTTGAAGAGTCGCCAAGTTCACAAACAGCAAAAATACTAATACTTTTGTAATTACCGTATATAGTTTAGTTTTTTTTTTATTTTGCACAAAAATAGTTTTGCAATAGTTAATATATATATATATATATATATATATATATATATATATATATATTTGTGCTAACTTTCATAACTGATGAGTCAGTTCGAATTCAGAATTAATATACAGTCAAACCTCCGTATTACGAATCTCTATATTGCAAATTATTCTATTTAGTGAACTTTTCCTGGAACCAAGAACATTTCACGAACTTCTTCGTAAAATAACCTCCCTACAGCGAAGTACATTTTCTATATAATGAACTTTTTTTCTTATGATTCAATTTTTTTCCTCCTTATTCTTAAAGTATTTCTGGACATTCCAAGTTATTCTTTCTTTTAACACATTTTATGGTGGTCATAAATCTTGAACTGGTTTTTAACCCCCATTTTCCAGTTCACTAGAAACATCTTCGATATCCCCTTTCGCCCTCAGTGGAGCTGTTTCGTGTACTTAAACTAGTCTCCGTTCATTTGTAGTGTTGATCAGTCACACTGGTAACTTCATTTCTTGTAGCTTGAAAATGCCAAAACCTAAGTGCTTGAGCATCAAACAAAAAAATGTAATTCTTCAGGAAGTGGATGAAGGCGCCAAGAAACTTTCTTTGCAGTTTTTCTTTCATTCTTTTCTTTTTTGATAGGTAAGATATATAAAATAAATATATATTAATTTACAAAAACGTGCGAATAGTTACTTTTTTTAATGTATATTGTTTATGAACTTTAAATTTGTTTTATGGGGTTTAAGAAAATAGAAAGATAAAACTCTGTCTAATGAATTTTCCATATAACGAACTTTTTTTCGGGATTTAGCAACTTCGTTATACAGACTGTATTAGAATAACATTTATTCACAATAAAAGAATTATCTGACTAGAGTTTGCTCTAAATTGAAGCTTGCAAATATATATTTTAATGTATTGTTATGTGAACCATAATAAAATACCCTTTCAAAGTCTTTGCAAATAGTTTATTTATAAATATTTAAATGATGCACGAAAAAAAAGACTGGCTGCTGTAGGCTGTGGTGTTATAAAATATATGCTGCTTCAGTTTATCAGATCGATATTTGCCATAAGGAAAGTCAGATACATTGTATTCGAAATCGGTACTGATGCAGTTGTATAATTTCGACTACCGTGTAATTGTATTCGGTTTTAAAAGACAATGCAATCCATTGATGTAATACAAGACTAGTATTGAAACAATGTATCATATCAAAATGATCAAAATTTGTAAAAGGTAATAAATTAACTAGATTAACATTTTATAGGGGTTTCGTTTGATGCTATAAACAGAAAGAAGGTTTACTAGCCACAAACTGGTTCCTTCCCCACGAAACAGGTCTCCGTGTACTATGTTTAAGATACTGCAGCATTAATCTTAAATGTATCCAAAACTCTAAATTGAGCGTTTATTTAGTGCCTCTCGTCTGGAGCGTGCGTCAGTGTGTATGTGATTTTGAAAAGTATTAACTTTATTTTTTTTTTACCCCTCTAAAAATTTTTCAAATTTATGTATTATACAAAAAGAAGAAAAAAAAAATGACGAGGAAATGAAACAATTTAAGGAGAAAATTCAAAATAATACCTAAGTTTGCATTAGTATAATTCGTTTTGAATTTCAAATATGACCCCTTATGAAATTATTCATACAGCTCACTTATATTTATATCAAGAGGACACATTCACAAAGATCCATAGCAGTGGAGTACACAGGATATTTTCAAGGGGGGAGTCAGGGTCGGAAGTCCACCATTCTCGTATCATGTTCCAATATGCCACCCAACATATTCTTTCGATTTTTTCGATTTACGGGAACAAAAAACAGTAAAAAATTAATTTTTGAATAAATAATTAACATTAATTGATAAAATTAATTATTAATAACAAATACTTTATTAAATTTTTCTTACTACATACATAGGATTATAAGCAATCGAAACAAAAATCAAGGGCTTGGGGGCTCCGGAACCGAACCCCTCCCCTTGTGTGCGCCATTGATACATAGTAACATATTTAAACAAAATTCGTTACTTACATTTCTACTGATCTATAACTTAACAATAACAAGTTAATTGAAATCCTATGTATCTGCGTATGTATCGAATTGCATTTTTTATTGTTAACTAGTGGATTAATCAAATTGAAAGTTGTTAAAAGTTATCGGTCCGAAATCCATGCATAACAAGCAACTCGTTGATAAATGCAAATGAGATGCGCTGTCCATCGTTGAAAGTTGTCACTTACCAGTCTTTCACGGCTTTTTAAAATCAAGCGGAGCCATTCTGCGTCTTTTTAAAGGAAAACCTTATTTGCTTAATATGTTCCGAACATCTTCCTCGAAGCGAGAGACCGAAATCCAGTTCTCGATCGTGCAGTGTTCTTCAGGCTGCCTTCAACGAAACCCAACAGAGCATGAAGCGTAGATATTTTCCCATTAATGGACGTAGGGGGAGGCCAGTGAAATTTTCTTGTGGGAAAGATGGTGCCTCTGACTTTTGGCGAAAGCTTTCCGGTCCGCAGAATATGTCCACATTATCCGCAAGGTTGAAAATTTTCCGCAGTGGCGTAAATAATTCCGACGCCGAGTGGTCCTGTTGGAGGAGTTCGTTGAAAACAAAAGTCCCTGAAGGCCCGACAATTAGGGATCCCGTCGAGCAAAATTCCCTAAATGAAGTGATTGAATGTGTTCAAGGGGGAGGCTGGAGAATAATTAGCGAATCTCTGGGTTTGTCTTAGACCGCTGTGGATGCTAATAGCATAGGATGGTTTTGAGAGAAGATTTGGACAAGCTGCAGTGAATGCAATAAAAATGACACAGAAAGAATTAGTAAATCTATTATTATCTTCTAAAATCGTTGTTATTGTTATCCATTATTGTTTTAAAAATGTATACTTGTATGTATTTTTAATGTTGTCATTAATTATAGTATCAGTGGCGCACACACAAGGGGGGGACTTGTGGACCGGAACCCCCCTCCCCAAAGCTCTTGATTTTTTTCGATTCGATTAATAATTAATTGATTGTTTTTAATGCTTAATTTTATTAGTTAGTACTAATTATTTATTCAACAATTAATTTTTTACTGTTTTTTTGTACCCCAAAATTGTCATATGCAAAAGAATATGTTGGGCGGTGTATTGAAGCATAATACGAGAAGGGTTGACTTTCGACCCTGGACGTTCCTGTTTGTGCCACTGTATATCATAATTTACAGAAATCTTAATGAATCAGTGGCGCATATTCGGGGAGGGGTCCCCAGTTCCGTCCCCATATCACCCTTGATTTTTTTTCCGAACCGTTATAATCCTATGCATGTAGTACGTAAAATTTAATTAAAAATTTGTTATTGATAATTTATTTTTTACTGTTTTTTATTCCCGACAATCGACGAAATCCATACAATATTCTTGAAGCGCATTGTTGTATGATACGAGAGTAGTGGACTTTACCCTTGACTCCCCCTTCTTCTAAAAATTCCTGTATACCCCACTGTAATGAATTATTCTTTTCTTTTGCGTAAAATAAAATTTGTGTACATGGAAGGTTTTGTGTTTGGAGAACAATATTTTTTTCTTTTAAAGATCAGTTTTTTTAATGTTCTTTTAACATGTTGCACAGCAGGGGTATCAAACTCTCGGCTTGCAACGAGCTTTTTTACTGCCCTGTAAATTTATCGGCACACAATAATATATAATCTTTAGGAAAAGTAACTGAAAAGGAACTGACTTGTAGCATGGCTAAATCAAGTTTAGATGATACTGCATCGTATCAAAATTACTCAGAAAAAATTTCAAATCTTAGAACTGAATTTGAAACAATATTTAAAGATTTTAATTCTTCGGAAGACACACACACATTTTGTTTGTTTTCTTCAATTTTCTCAATAAACATGTACCCAGCCGTAAGCTAGTGGAGATGATCGAGATTCAGTGCGGCTCAAATTTGAAAGGAAAATTCATTGAAGTGTGTGTGTGCCCGAATTTTACAAATATTTACCAGGCACGTTTGAAAATACTTGAAAATTCGCATGAAATTATTAACATGTTTGAAGTATGTACTTATCGGTGCAAGCAGTTATTTTCAGTTATGAAAAGAAATAAATCTCCTATCAGAAATAATATTAATGACGCACTTCATGGGTCAATTTTAAAAGTAAACTGCTAACAAAATTTTTCCCGAAATAGGAAAGATAGCAACAGAGAAGAGAAGTAAAGTATCAGGACGCAAACATTAAATTTTTGTTGTTCTTTTATGTGTGTATATTATATAATGTATTACTCGTAATAAACCTACGTTTCTATAAATATTGATTTTCTTTTGCGGTCCACCTAAAGTTAAACCTTGTTTGTTTTGCCCTAGTTAACTTTTGAATTTGACACCCTTGTGATACAGTAACGTAAAAATACTTATCTCCTTTATATATAATAAAATCTTTTGAGTTCTATCTTTTTCTTTAAATGCTAAAATTGTTTCCTGTCATGGTTTTTTCTTATAAGCATACATAACCTGACAAATAAAACATACCTTATAGTAAATTTTCCAGATCATTCTCTTTGAATTTTAGCGTTTCAATTTGAGAATTTTTCTCAGTTTCGTTTTAATTCACTCAAATACTAATATAATAAATAATTTATATCCGTTGACTTTTGACAAGAGTTGATTTTTGATAGTCAACGAGCTTGTTTTCAGCTCTGAAGTAATTCATTGATCTGTACTTAGTGGCTTAAAATAAAGTTAGGATTTTAATTTTAATTTTCTAAATCCCTGCCTTTCATTCAATGTCATTTTACCAGTGCTGTAATTCAAATAAATATCAACCGGATACTTATTAATATTCATTGATATTTTCTACAAAGCTTGGGGATTTTTCATCTCAGAAGCTTCGTAAATCTTTCTCGAATAGTACTCTGGAGAAAATTCAGAAGGAAATACTGCATGTTGTGATCTCCACAAATCTTATCTCAAGGGTGAAAATGTCAAGTGCTTTTCCAGTGACCGACGAGGAAAGAATGCCAATCAAAAAAAGAAAGGAATAAGAAAAAAAAAATCCTTGAATCTCTAAAATCCCTTTTTCTTCCCGATGTCAAGACAGAAAAATTCTTTAGAGCTTACAATCCGATTGCGAATTTTTAACTGCTCAGCTGGTGGACTCAAGTCCATTCCCAACAAGGATAAATAAAAAAAATGGAAGACATACTCCTATTGTTCGAAAAAAGCACCTGTCAAGCTAGAAAAAATCCTGGAGAATTTTGATTCCTCTTTACTGCGCTCTTTGACCTTAGATTCACAAAGAAAAATGAACAAAAACGAAATGGTTATTTGCAAAGATTCCAGTTCAAGAAGGTCGTACCGTATATCTCAAGTCAACGTGCATCATTTTTTTCCCCGAACATCGTGATTTATTTTTTGTCTGTCGTTATTATAAGCCTTATCCTATTTTCCAACTTTTTTTAAAGTCGTTTTCGTTGGTGGTAAAATGCAAATGTGGTCCTATTTGCACGAGTTCACAATATAATGGCGGTTCATTGTTCCAAAATTCATTGTCTACTCACTCACAGGATTGTATGCATTAACTGGTCTAAAAAAAAGATTACTCATTATAATTCGAGTGTTGCTTAACATTATTATTCCATTTCAAAATGTTACATATATCGGCATACTCTGTTTTAAGTGTGCAGTAAAATGTGTAATTGCTTAAAAGCATGCCGAAGACATTTTCTGTACATGTTTTTCTTTCTTCTGCTCTCCAGGTTTTATTATTAAGTCGTGCATGTTTTTGTCAGACTTAATGAAACAGCTGCAAGAATTTAGTAAAATGCATTTTTGTTGTATTTATTGGTACAAGCAGTATGTGTTGTTTTTGTTTGAAAAAAAAAAGATTTTGTTTTTCTTCTATTAATTAGGGTTAATTGTTTCGAGTATTTAACGAATAGTTTAATGGAATTATTTAAATTTCTCGCTTTGATTTATGAGTTCAAAGCAAATTCTAGAGTTAAAGATCGATCACTGGTTATATATTTAAATTTTCCTCACGTCGGTGTTAAAGTTTTATGCGTGATTTTAAATATTACGTATTATTTTTTTCCCGTTGTACTAAATTCTGAAATCAAACAAAAACGGGAATATTGTAATGGTATAAATCAGATTGTCCTTAGAGTAGAATAAACTATGAGAATACAATTTGCATTTATTCTTGTAGAGTTTTACACCCTTTTTATGCTTTATTTTAAGAAATTTATCTGCAATTTAATTTGTGAAAATGATGGTATGTTCCCTTTAATAAAAGAACGTTAAAATTCGGAGTTTAAAAAGACGTATTTTAAAATTCTACCATAAAAATGTCAGAAAAGGCTTACGTTTCCGTAATAAATCAATTCATTTCAAAATAGGGGAACTGTTGAAAGAAAACTTTTATTTTTCCCATTGAGATTCAATAACTTAAAATCATTTAATAGAATTTCTTCTATTCTGGACTCAGAATTCTAAATTTTGGAAAGCTTTATTCAATTTCCTTCCACTAAAAAAAATGAATTGAGCTTCTAAACACGTCTCGCAATATTTTATTTTGTTTACATTTAAATCAATCTAAATTTAAAACAATTTTTCTTTTCATTGGAAAATCACTTAAACAAACAGATTTGAAAAACATGAACTTTTTCGCTTCTAACCGAGATATTGTCTGGTTAAAGGATCACAGTGATTATCCATTCGAAAACCTTAAAGGATTTATTTACTTCTTTTCCGGGTAATTTTGTGCTTTAACTTTAATTTGGTCAGAAAAATCAACCTATTTCCAGCGAGGATTGAAAATTTGATCGCAACTTTTTTCCTTCTTTCGAAAAAGAAAATCAAAGAAATAAATTTCGGAGATCGGAGAAGGAAAAAAAAATTCGCCGAGTGTATATATATAGTATAAATCCAAAGATTCAATTACCTTTTTTTTTTTAAAAAAAAATTAATTTGATGATGCTTTGGGGGAATTATTTTGTGAATAGATAGAGATGGAATTTTTTTTAAATCTATTTATTTTACGTTATTCAAAAAAGCGTAAATTGTCAGAAACTAAAAATCAAGTTGAATCAATTGAAAAAGGCTTATTTTTAAATTTATTAAAATAATGCAGGGAGAAAATATATTCCTTTAATTTCTCGATATGTACTCATAAATTTATTTTTAAATCATTGACAGATAAAAAAGGAAATCCATTTGATTGCAATGATACAAACCGCGTTAAGTAGTTTTATAAATATCTCTTTATCAATTATTTTTGAAACTGTCATCGTGTTTAATTGCTTTTATAGCTCAACATAGGGAAAAAATTGCAAATAAGTGATCGTGATAATAGACAAAATACTGAGATAAAACAGTTTTTAGTTTTGTTTAAGTGATCTCCAAATAGCTCTATATTTGTAAAAAACTAGCACTCAAGTTAGAAGGAGCTTTAACAAAAAAAATCCAAGCTCTTGGAAACATCATTAATTCTTATATTAATTCTAATGTGGGAAACAAAGTATTTATTCTCAATTAATACAGAAGATAAAAGAGTACATATAAGAGTCTATTTTCATAATACAAAGAGATGATCGAAGGAGTTAAAAAGTACACACACACACATTTCACTAACACTATAGCGTATTTTTTTAAAAAAATTCTTTTGATATTCGGTAACTTTTCATCTTAAAATATAATTCTTAATTAGTAACCTTAATTCCCCCAAAAAAGGTGGGCAAAAACTTTTTATGTTGAAATGTATTCTTAAAAATTTAAATATTCCATCGGTTTTTCTGAAAGAGCTTTTTTGAAGTTCTTATTTTTGTCAATTTATTCCTATTTACATGTAATGTAATTTAATTCGTCCATCTGCCACGTGATTTTATATCTATGTTAGTAAATGTAATAATTTAGTGTTTACTTTAAAGAAATCAGCTATCATTTGGCAACTAATATCGAACAAAAATTCTTTTTATCGACGGCTACTCTTAATTTATCTGATGGAAAACATTTAGAAAATGAAAGGGAAGTCAACTATTCGGCAAAATTAAAATGATTTAGACTTAAAAACATATAGTTGTTATGGAATCATTTTGCATAATTTTAATTCTTTTAAAGTGAAAATGTTAGAAGCTCATGAATGATTAGTGTATTTGTATGTATATAATTTTTACTTGGAATTATTTTGTGAAAATATTAGAATTGTTCATATAGAAGCAGTATTTGTCTTCAATCATTAATAATTTATTTGTCTTTTCCACGTAAAACTTCCTTGCACTCTTTTTGTCTTTCTACGCTTTTAATTTATAATTGTCAACTTTTTACCATTATATAATTAGTAGTTGAAACTTCATTTTCATTTTATAAGTGAGAAAGAATTCATCAGTTTCCCATTTTCTACTTTTATCAGAATTGTTTTTGTTTTTTTTTCATTGGACAGAATTTTTGTTTTCAACTTTTTCGCTGCTGAAAGTTTTTAAAAGCTAAAATGATCTACGATGAATAAAATAATAGGAAGTTTTATTTTTACATGATCGTATTATATTTGTAGATCTTAACCCCTCCCCCCTCCCATGTATTATTTAGATACAAATTATATTCAGGTATCATTTAAAAATTCAATTTGAGAAAACTATATATTTACTTATTGCACTATATTTCAATGTTTCAAATGAAATAAGTTATGTGTTGCACAATAGCCGCATGTATTGTTTTTTGAGTCATTTTCTGTATTTCTGAATTGAATGCTAATATGTATTTTTTCAATTGCTATCGACCATTGGGTTTTCTTTAATTCAAAAATGTCTATTTAATTTTTTAAATTTTATTTTTTCTTTTCTTTTTCGAAATATTTAAGGCCATTTTAAGTTTTTAATAATTTTCTTTTTCGTTAAAAAAATCTTTTATTCTGATAAAAAAAACAAAGGGCCTTTATAGCTTTGACTAAGAAAACCGCTATTTTTTCATATTAATTAACCTAATTTTCCCCTTTCTTTAAAAATTAAAGATTTTCTAATAATAAAAATCTTTACTTTTCTCTTTATTTATAGCGATTTACTAATCAGTAGCTACACAGACTTCTCTTCTTTTTTTTCGAGGGGGGGGGGCTACGTTCTAAAATCATGTCGATGAAAACACCTAGGGGAAATCTGTATGGTAATAAGTAAAAATATTTTGTCTATAGGGAGCCGTAATTTGTTTTTTTTCTTGTTCAACCGAAAAAAATATATCGGTTCAGTTCCGGTTTTCGTTCCGCCAAAAATGGTCTTCTGTTCACTTCCGAATGAACAATTTTATTTTATATATATTCTTATTTGTACTAAAAATATAATTCTATCATAAATTATAATGTAATTATTTAGTTGACATGTAATGATGATAATTATATGGATGACATTAAATTAGAGAATATTAATAAGTTGTGGTTGCAGCAACAAAATGACTGAAAATATATTGAACCGAAATAAGCAGATAATTTTTTTTTTCGGTTCAGTTCCGGCTTTTGTTCCGACCAAAAAAATGGTTTTCTCCGGTTTTCGGTTCAGCCCGGATCGAAGACCTGGTTTTAACTACTTATAACCCCATTCTTGTGATCAATCTGTAAATTTTTATTCTTTTTCTGTAAAATTTATAAATGAAATTTTAAAATCTGTTTCACATTTTTAATTTTTATTAATTAGTACGCATCACTGTTTAATTATTATTTTATGTAATCTAACGCCTGTATTGTTTTCTTTCTTGCAGTCCCTCCTGGCGAGCCTCGCATTACACCGCCCAAACCAATCGCCCGTGAAGGAGAGTCCACTGCTTTGACATGTTCTAGTGAGGGTGGCAGTCCAGACCCCACCATCCGCTGGTACCGGGACGGCGTCCTCCTCCAAGGAGTGATCCAAAAGGGTGGCTCTAGAGACAGACCCACCTCTAGCATCCTGACGATTACTCCCAGACTGGAGGATGATGATTCCATTTACCGATGCGTTGTCTGGAACAGAGCTCTCAGAGAAGATCTCAAGTTGGAGACTAGTGTCAGTCTCAGGGTGCATTGTAAGTACATCATTTCTTGTAGTTTTAATCAATATAGTAGAGTCCACCTGCATAAATTTACCAATGGGCTGAATTCGTGATGGTCACATGATAAATGCTGTCACGTGTTCTCCTTTGAACTCGAAACTGACATGGGACTTGTTGTTCTACTAGTAAAATAAAAATTCGAACTTTATTATAAGTGGCTAAAGATGTTCAAATACTAAAATTTTTAGAAGTTTAAAATAAAAAATACTTTTATTATGCGTTTACTTTTAAATCAAGTATGTTTTGTTTACCTATATGCATTTATTACTGTTTACGAATATATATATTTTAAATAATCTGCAAAAAACAAAAGTTGGCAATGACGAAGCGTCTGCACCGATCAGATGGAAACACTTATATTGTAATTATCACGTGATTATGACGTCACATAAATTTAGGGACTGATTGGCTGGAAACACGTGTTTGTAGTTATCATGTACCTATGACATCACATGCATTTAACTAATTGGAGGAGATTTTTGTTTAATGAAGGTACTGGAGACCTGTCCTGGTGTTGTACTTATAAAAAATGTTTCTTTAAAAATGGATTGTTGCACTCGTATATATGCCCCGTTCCTTCCCTAAATAATATCCTGAGTCTCAAATTAGAAGGAAAACTTGCGTGCATTTTAACATTTATTCATTGCAATAATCTCTCGATTTTCCCATTTTTATTGGGACATTATTCAAAATTCAACTTGTTTTAATGTAATTTTTATTCATTTCAAAACATAAAAGCAATTTCTAGTAATTGCAGGGAGTAACGCATTGTACCTTTATTCTTAAATATTTCAAAAATAAAATCATCGCACAATTTTATTTTAAACTTTTACTATCTCGAAATTATTTAAGAAGTTTACTGTAAAAATATAAAAAGAATAAATTGTTTTCATCTTTATGTAGGAGAGTTGTGAGTAAAGCATTTCTATTTTTGTTTTAGTGTATCTGTTTCTGCGCTAAATCACGAATTCAAGTATGTAAATACTGCCTAAACTAGTTTTGGTATTGAACGTTGCCATGGTTACGCAATAATCAATATAACTACATTGTCTAAGATAATTGTTTTAAAGAAGCAAACTACAATTCGTAAATAAAACGTGTGATCTTTAAATATACAATTATTTAGGGTAATTTTGTTGCACTAAAGTGCCCATTTCGTTTTTCCAATATTTATAAAACCTGCACTGTTCGAACACATTTTGAATACGATACAGATTTTTTAATGAAGAATTTTTCGCAGTCATATAGAATTAGCATAAATCTTAGTATTTTAAAAATCATTTGGAATATATGTCACTCACTACATAAAACAACTAAAATGGTTTGTTGCATATTCAAATTTTTTGTGATCCATGAAAACATGGCAGAGAAAAATAACATTGTATAAAATGTACGTGTGCTTGCAAAAATTTAAATATGTGTGTGTAATTAATATATTTCAAAACTATATGTACCTGTACATGCTTAATTGTGTTTTGTAATATTTAACGAAAGACTGAATACATATTAACTTGACTATAATCCTGTATAATAACGTATAACAATCCTTTAATTGCTCCAGTAAGTTATACATCAGCCTTCTCTAATAATCTGTAGTAGTTAGTAATTTGTTACTTTAATCAGTGTGTGGAATCTAGTATAATATAATTTATGAATATCTCTTATACAAGACATTTCTTCCAGTGTAATTTATTTCTCTTATCATATCAATCTTAAACACTTGTAATTAATTTTAATATTCAAGTTTTATAAAATATTTCATTTTCTTTTAAATTTCCAAGTTATTTTGGGCTCTGAAGTATTGTGCATAATAGTTTTATATACATACATAACTATAATTGATATTTTTCCGTTTCGCCGGCGCAGGCGATAAAGTTGTCAAATATGATACAATAGATGTCAAACGGAATATTTCCATTTTTAACCTCTTACGCCACATTTTTAAAACAAGTTGTTGCCCCTTTAAAAAAAAAAATTAAGCGGTATTAAAATGTTTATGGCTCCGAAGTAAACAATTCTTAGAACAAATATATATTTTTTTTCATTTTTTACGTGCTAAATGTGTATTGTCGCTAAAGAAAGCCTGCTTGGCGACTTTTGCGCCGGCGAAATGTTAAAGTATCGAAAATACGTATAGCACTCTTTTTTTTAATTAAATATTTAGTTATAATATACATATGTTTACAAATGACGCAATTTTATTGGACAAAAGCATGCATCAATGTGTGTGGCATATTACAAAAGATTCATTTAAATAACACATCTCATAACCTCATCTTTAAACAAAAATAACCCAATCTTTTTCTCTTTTCACGGTTTCACTTTCCTTTTGAGTCTCAAGAAACCTTTTTATCCTCTGTCGCAAGTTTCTTTTTTTGGCTGCTTACTTCTACGTTGTGTACGATGTTTCATTCTGCACTTTTCGGTGATGTAACTGAATGGCAGTAGTTACCAGCTATAAAAGAGTGGTTACAGAGCGCCTTGGGGGCACTTGAGGAGTAGATTGAAGAACGAGGAGCTGTTAACTGAGGCGAATAGTTTCCCTTCTCTGTTGGAAGATTCACGATAAGAGATACGTTTTTACCGAAAACTTTTCAAAAACAATTTGGGGTGCCTAACAGCCAAAAAATTACGTAATCGGAAGCTTTTCGGGTTCAGTTATAAAGAGGAGCACCTAAAAAGTGCTTCTAAATCTTACCAAACAAAATAGGCATGCTGTACTTGAGTCGATAAATTTATGAAAAGTAGAATTATGTTTTTTAAATAATGAATTTTGGGTTATTTTTACGAGTTTTTGTGAATAGTTCTTTTATGCAGTTGTGAATAAAACGAAATAGATTAAATGTATTTATATTAATTCTTTAAAATCATTTACAGTATTTTTTTCCTCGATTGTAATTGACTAAAAATAACACAAAACTTTTTTCTCTCCTTTTGTTAAATGAAAATTAACAGAATCCACATATACACATATATAAGCCTGTGTATAAATAATATTTTAGCGTAATTTTCATACTATTCAAGTATGTATTGTCGTTTTATGCAATTACATACTGCCAGTTCATTTTTAGTTATCATGAATTAATTAACCCATTCAGGGCTTTGATCACATAGATGTAATCACGTCAGGGAACACGGTATCATATGTGAAATTGCGTTTTTTCCGTTCTGAGGCCTGTGATCACACCGGTGTGATCTAACTTTTAATTGATTATAAACTATAATTTTCGGTGTATTTTATTACAGTAATGATTTTATATGTATTTTTAAATGGAGTTAGATTTTACAGGAAAAATCACCCGGTTCTGAACAGGTTAAAAAAGGGCCTCGGTTGTCAGGCAATCTGTGATTAACGTGTTCATGGATTTAATAACGTTACTATTCTCAAATATTATTTGTTTTTAAGATATCTTTCAAGACTCCTTTTAGAATAATGATTACTACAAAATGCTTCGAATTGTCTTATTACAGAATGCTTAAAGTAAACCCTAATATTAAGTAATGATCATTTGATACGCGCGCGTCAAATTTATTTTTAGTGAATATTTTTATCTTTATTTGTTAACCTACTATGAAGTATATATATGTTTATAATTCAAATTAAACATTTAACAACTTAATACGCAGAAAAATCAATTCAGCAAATTTTAGCAATTTTACTTTTGAATACTATTGTTATTTATGTGTAGTATAAAGTCTTTGCTGCAGTTACTTATTTTAAGATTTCAAACTAACAAATTTTCTTCCCCACATTCGACAATATCGATGATTATTCATTAATATTCGTGTGATTCATTATCACAGTCATTTAAAATGATTATTCGTTGACATTAATATATATGTCATTTTATTTGAAGATTATGTATCTGATATTGATTACACTTGATATAAAATTTATTATAGATTCGCCTCGAATTACTGTTGGGCCTTCCAATCCTCTGCACGTTTTGGAAAACACAGATGCTCATTTAACTTGTTCTGTGATCGCCTCACCTCCTGTTCGCTCTATACGGTGGGTGAAGAATGGTCAGTTGTTGTCCAACACTCACAATCACACGATCAGAAATGTAAAAGCAGAGGATAGTGGCATTTACAGTTGCATCGCTGACAATGGCATAGGAGAGCCTACTCAAGCCAACTTGGAACTGTCCGTACTCTGTAAGCATGATTCATGTTGTGTCATTTAAAGTCCTTTAAAAAACCCTCCACTGAATGTCTCTTACTTATATTAATACTTTTAGCTAGCTTTAATTTTTTTTATTTGACAGTTTTTGGATTTTTGCTTCCTTAGACTTTATTTTTGAGCAGTAAAATGTTCTTTTTTTTGTTTACTTAAGGTAAAATACTGTTATTATTTCATACAAACTTTTTTCGGAAAATTAATTTTTGAAACATTTTCCTCGGTTTCTAACTTCACCCCGGTTTCTTCAAAATAATAATAATAATAATGCACTCAGTTGCGCATGAGGGCCAGGGCCTACTGTGCCTATCCCAGTATACGTGACCATTGGGCGCTGAGGTGCATGAGCAGATGTCCCGATCAGGTAGTCAGTCTGAAGCAAGGCCCCCAGTGTTTAAGTCCTCAAGCAAGCTTGGTACTGATTTATCGCCCCACTGCAGTAGGGATGAAAGGACCTTTCCCAACCCGGGAATAGAACCCAGGCCTGTGGTGTGGAAGCGTGATACGGTACCCCTCGGCTACTGGGCCTTAATAATAATAATAAATCCAAATATATATGAACAGAAGTATAAAGGAGTATTGCATAATGCATAAAAATCAATATTCATTTCTTTATGCAGTATATGTTGCGAATTGTTAAAAAATTTTCAACCGAAATTAAACGATACGGAATTGAATATTTTAGATATTTCTTCTTTCTTAGTTATAACTTACCGAGAAAAGTATATCAATATTGCCATTATGCCAATCAAATTATGCGGTAAATATAACGTAAAAATTCAAAGGATATAGAAATTAGGAAGAAGTCATCATTATATATATATATATATATATATATATATATATATATATATATATATATATATATATATATATATATATAATATGTATATATATGTAATATGTATATATATAATATGTATATATATATATATATATATATATATATATATATATATATATATATATATATATATATATAATATGTATATATAATTATCTTTCTTTTCTAAAGATTTTATTTTATTTTAGAGCATTTCAAATGAGTACCATTTTAACAAACGTACTGTGTACTGAAAGTTGTTTTTATGTATATATTTTCTAGAGGACGCATAAAAAAACCAAGAAATAATGGATTACATGAAATCCATAAAATAATTGCTTGTATCGGGGGGTGTGATTGTTTCATTACCTTTTTTATATTGTTATTTCCTAGATGGTCCTCAGGTGAAGGTGGTTTCATATCAGGAGGCAAAAGCTGGAGAGCCGCTTATTGTGAAGTGTGAAGTGGACTCCAAACCGCCCCCTCATATGATCCAATGGCTGAAAGAGGGAGATTCCTATTTCAGGCAGACTGGGGACACTTTGAGAATTGAAAAAATATCTGTAGACGATGGCGGTCGGTATATTTGTCAGGCAGCTACATCATTCAGACCCTCCGGATCTAACATTCAGACCGAAGCTATTGGCAATGGAACTGTTACTGTCCGAATCAAACGTGAGTAGTATTAAATGTAGAGTATCATTAAAAATTTCGCAATTTACGTATTACACCGTCGATCAGTTTTGCCAGTTCAAAAGGTGTCACCAAATGCTGCGTCGTTAGTATCGTTTTCAAACATGCTCGAGAACGATTTGTGGAATGTCATGGGATTCGGTGACTTTTAATTTGAAGAAATTAGTCGACGGTATAATACGTTAAGTACCATAATTTCTTATTATAATAAGTGAGCTACGAACTATTATTTGAAAAAATGAAGTATGTATAAATTTTTTCTTCTAATTTGAATTTTGCTTTTGATTCAGTTGAGATGAAATTCAGCGCGATTTCATGAATTTAAGTTAATTATTAAATAGAAGATAGTTAAATTTTCTTATCAATGGATATTAAAATAATATAATTACTATAGATATCGTTTAAACAATCACTTTATCAATTGCTAGTATATTTAATTTGTATATCATTCTCAGGAAAATTAATTAGGTAAAATTGGTCGACAAATACCCCCCAAAAAAAAATGAGTATGGATTTAAAATCACGAACGAATTCATTTTTTTATTGAAACGATTAAGTCTAAAACGATTCAGGAACAATTGATATAAGGCTTAAATACTACAAAACACATCTACAGATTTGCTTTATGATTAACAATCCAATCTCATCCCATTGTGTATGGGCTTTGTTTTATTAACCAAAGCGAGTATAGCTAGAAGAAGAAATGTAAAATAAACAGGAAGAGAGAAATGTTGGTACTTATGTACTATCGCAACAATGCCAACATTCAAGGTCACTCGCCAAGTTGGTAACCCCGATTTCGCACGTGTCATACGCTCTGAATTGGCAACCCTATGCTTCGTTTCATATAATGTCGCCATACGGTTGCGATAATGCGTTAAGTGCCGAAATATGCAACTTGTGTTAAATACTATTAAAACTGAAGAAGAAAAATATAAGACCCCTTTATAACGTTAAGAAGTATAAAAATGCAAAATAAAAAGTGTTAAGCATTAATTTCTGATATCATATGCCATTTTGTTTTATCAATCTTTTAATTTCAGATAAGCCCGGGCAGGCTGAAATTTTCCCTGTCCAGCCAGTGGCTATTGCCGGGCGAGCCTTCACTCTGTCCTGCACGGCTCATCCCCTGGGATGGCCACTTCCAGAATATCGTTGGTGGAAAGAAGGTCCTTCCACAGAAGAGATCACGACCAAATCGAATTACACTTTGGTCTCAGCCCACATGAGCCATGAAGGACGATATTTCTGTCAGCCTCGTAATATGGTTGGAAATGGAGGATCAGCATCTATATATTTGACAGTTCACGGTATGTGTATGATGTATGAGATTAACTACCAATTGATGAATATAGTTAAATTCCCATTAGATGATTTTGTAAATAAAATCATCTGATGAGAATTTAACTATTGAATGTAGGTTTCGAAAGAGTTAATATTATCTTGAATGCCGTGTGTGTTATTTAAACTAGGGATGCGTGAATTTCAATTTTAATTTATTTTAGTTACTTTTTTTATTTAGTTTTTGTTTACTTTCAACAAGAGCAATATGGGTTTTAAAATTCTTTTATTTAGTTATTAGATAGTTTATTTTTACTTTACTTAGATCTATCTCAAGAATTACAAACCTGCAGAAAAAATCTCAGATTTTGATTTATAATGACATGCATGTAAATATCTAAAAATTCTTTACTGATTGTTTAATCAATTAATATCAGTAAATCAAAGAGATGATCAAATCAAATTTCTCCAATCATTGTTTATGAATCATACTCAAGTGCTTGAATGCTATTGTAGTTGTATTAATTCCTAATTAAAATTTCTTTTGTCGAGTATTGTAATCCTTACATTACGCGCGAATACAAAAAATTATCAAAAAAATTATTCACTAAGTAATTAAAATATTGTATTTTCATATTGAAGGCATAATGGTTATTTTTTTATGGCTGTTTGTAATTATTTTAAAACGTTTTCACCTGAGAGAAGTAAATTGAATCATCAGTTGACCTGGGTATTGATGGTCAAAGGGACCTTTAAATATATATGGGGGGAGGGAGAAAATCTACTTGATAAGTAATTATTTCATTTAATGTTTCTTAGATAAAAAAAAAGCTTTTAAGAGAACTAACCGGGTATTTTGATTTTCCACTGGTGTCTGTGCGCTTCTGTCTGTAAATTATTGTTGAAAGGGTGAGGGGGCTTTACAAATTTGATTCATTATGAAATACATATTTCTGAGAAAATAATTATCTGTTTTTTTTACTCATGATGGTAAAAATGTACCTTTAAGTGACTCAAAAAGCTGTAACAGTTTCACAAATACTTCGAGTTAAATTTTCGGCATTCTTTTTAGTGTAGTTTTAAATAGTTAACTCAAAAGCAGTGCCGATTTAAGCTCATTTTGGGCCCTGGGCGCAGAAGATCTGCAGACCCCCTTGGCACTGGATGATTGAAATTTATAACCAGAAAATCTGATTAAGTCCTGTTTATTCGGGCCCCAAGTGCCCAATGGGTAAACCGGCACTGCTGATAAGAGCCTTCATGTCATTACAGAGGAATGACGATTGATAGGGATAGTAGAACTTAAAGGAATTGTGATAATTGTTCAGATACAGAGCTAACACATGCTTATATTTTTGACTGTCCAGCTGTTCTTGCTGCTCTACAAGAAATATGGGTCCTGTTTTTGTCAATAAAGCTGTATATGGATAATATTGAACCGATTGCCAGAACAGTCATCTGGGCCCATGGTACTGTCCGATTTGGTTTCGTCTTGGACACGACATTATCATAAGAGCCATAGACTATATAAAGGATTTATATATGAAAATTTGAGTCACTTCTTAAAAAATTCTTTCAGAAGATGTTATTTTTTTCTTTCTTTTTTTCAGCGGAATTCCGGACGTTAATAATCTATTAGCATTGAAGCTTTATGTAATACATTCTTTTGTTACATCGAATCTCTCATTTGTTTTAAATGTTTTCCTTAATTTTTTTCAGAGCCCGCATCCATCGTGATACCATTACGTCCTCAGACCATCAAGAAAGACAAAGAACGAGATTACAGCATCACTTGTAGAGCTCGTGGCAAGCCAAAGCCTAAAGTGAGGTGGCTGCAAAACGGCCAACCAATATCTGAAGACAGTGGTCTGTTTCATATCTCAACGAGTGAAGTTGTGGAAGACAATAATGCTTTCACAGTGCAAAGCACACTTGCCTTCGCTGGCCCCAGTCGACGAGAAAATGGTCTGACGCCTGGTGACAGGGGTCGTTACACTTGTGAATTCGACAATGGTGTTGGAGAATCTGTGAGATCAGAGATGATGTTGAGAATTGAACGTAAGCATAATATTAAATCATGGCTCATACTTTATTCATTATTAAAATTTAAAACGGATTTCTTTTTTCAGAGTTCCTACTAGTTCACTCTCTCCATATACAAGTATATATCTAGTTCAAATTTTCAATCGTTAATAAATTACTTTCTATTCATCCATTAAAGTTCAAATACATTTTTTTAGAACTTGTAGGGGATGGCACTTGATGTTAATACAGTTTTTTCAAATGTTAATTTAATGATTAAATTTTATTTTTTTTTTAAATTTTAATTTTATTCTGCGTTATTTCAGTTGAAGTTACGAGTGGCTGAAATAGACAGCGCCAGTATGTTTTTCTAACTAAGTAGGAATTGGCTTATTTTTTTTTATTATTATTAAAAGTTTATTTTCGAATTATATAAAGTTATTTTAAATAAACGAGTTAAATTAAAGATTTTTTATCAAAAAATGATCGTTTGGAATTTCTAGAATAATTTCAGTGACTCTCTGAAACAAAAATTCTTAAGTATGCGAGTTTGTAAGATTACATCTGCGCTCAGTGGCGAATACAAGAGTGGGGTTTGGGTTCCAACCCTTTTACCAACAGATTTAAAATTTTTAACATAAAAATTACACTTTGGTGCTTTCGTCAATGGTTTTTGTTAAAAAATGTAATCCCTCCAACAAAGCAGTCTATATAAATGTAAAAGTTATCTTTATTTATTTATTTCAACAGACGACTGATATTACTTTGTAGCTCTTAACTATAAAACAGCATTCGAAATAAGCATTTTCGTATGCACCATTTTCGCCAAACTATTTCATCCATTTATTCGAAATTCTAATTCAAAGTAAAGGTATTCTACGCTTTGCATTAACGGAGCACAGTGCGATATTCGACCGAAATTTACCATTATATTCCATTCATGGGAGTATTATTATAGATTTCCATATAAACCCTGTGAAAATATTCACTTCCAGATTCTCCTGTGGTCCGACACACCTACAATCGAGTGGCTTTCGACGTCGGTGAAACTGCTGTTATTCAATGTAAAATGCAGGCATATCCAGCTCCGCAGTTTGAATGGTCCTCCAGAGGTCGCGTTCTTGATGAGTATGGAAATTATGGCACCAATATCACAGATCTTGGGGAGGATATTTATGCAGGAGTTCTTTCAATTCGAGACATGAAAGAGGAGGATTATGGTGAATACACTTGCCGTGCTTCTAATCAAGTCGGAGATGACAAGAAGACTATTATAAGACTGGTTAGGAAAGGTAAGCAGTGGATTTTGCATTTTGAGTAATATTATAATAAATTTCATCTTTTACTTTGGGTGTAGTTGAAATTTCCCCCTTTTTTTTCCTGTTCTCTCTCCTTGTTTTAATAAATCCAATCATCATTTATAAAAATTCGAATTAACTTTTCTTTATTTGTATGAGACAGATTTAGAAATTAATGCATTTTAAAATAGATTATGAAAACTTTCTTACTGAATGTAGTTTTTTCAATGGTTCATTTTTTTGGTACTTACCATTGGCGTAGCTAGTCTTGAGTTGGCCCTGTATCAAAATTCCTTAGGGGGCCCTTTTTTTGGAAAAGAAATAAAGACACTTTTTTTTTTCAAATTGTCAGAATGTTATACATTTTGAGCCCCTGTAACTGAGGGTCTCGTATGACTGATACAGTGGTAGCTACGCCCTAGTATTTATTGTATTATACCGTCGATCAATTTCGCTTAATCAAAATCGCCAAATGTTGTCATTGTTATTAATTATTATGTTCGAATCCGTGAAAGTAGTTTTTCACTATTGATGTCGCCAAAAGCCCTCGTGTAGCTGAACAGTGTGCGACGTTAATATTCACTCACTCACAATTCACTATTGACTGCATATCGCGGCATTTGGCGACGTCTTTTGAATTAAAGAAATTGGTCGACGGTAATACATAAGTAGTTTTTTTTCTTCTTATATACAAAACATTTTTAAATGTCTTTCTTTTTATAATGATAAATTTTTCAATTTTATGTTATTTTAATTAATGAATTTGATTAAAGAGCTGTTTATGCAATATTTTGTTACTAAAAATAATTATAATTGTTTTATCTAGAGTTTATTTTCTTATTTTAATTTTTATAAATGAATTTATTTTGAAAATTTTCTGGGAACCTTTTCATACATGAATTTGTTTTTAATTTTGTTAAAATGAAAAATTAATCTTATTATTATTATGCATTGTAAACATTTGTTGTCATCATTAAAATTGTTTTATAACTCGGAATTGTTAAATGTGATATTTTTCACAAAATAGGTGAGCATTTAACAATTGATGCCATTGTTGTTTTTACATTTAATGGGTATATATGTTGTTTTTAGTTTGTTAATAAATAAACTAATGATGTTATTTATTTAATTTTATGTTATTTTAATTAATGAATTTGATTAAAGAGCTGTTTTTGCAATATTTTGTTACTAAAAATACTTATAACTGTTTTATCTATAATTTATTTTCTTATTTTAATTTTTATGAATGAATTTATTTTGAAAATGTTCTGGGAACCTTTTCATACATGAATTTGTTTTTAATTTTGTTATATTTTGTTAAAATGAAAAATTAATTTTATTTATTATTGTTATGCATTGTAAGCATTTGTTGTCATCATTAAAATTGTTTTATAACTCGGAATTGTTAAATGCGATATTTTTCACAAAATAGGTGAGAATTTAACAATTGTTGTTTTTACATTTAATGGGTATATATGTTTGTTTTAGTTTGTTAATAAATAAACTAATGATGTTATTTATCCGTGTATCCTTTTAAATTGTATGACTAGAGAAATAATCAGATGCAAGACCAAATAAAAAAAAAATTCAACTTTTCCTTATTTCTATCGCATTTATAGAATAAAAATCTTTCTATTGTACAATAATTAATAGTACCTTATCTATTTGTATATTATCTATTGATAACTCATTTTCATTTTAGAATGAAATTTGGAACAGTAATTTGAAATTCTCTTGGTTTTTAGTCTTTCTATTTTATCTTATTTGTTAGAGTTTAGTAGAATAATGTACCATTCTTTTTAACCATTCCATTTTTAAATATATTTGAATTGTTTTTTTTTAGTACTTAGCAATATAATAGAATTTTTAAACATTCAATTTATGTTTCGTTTTTCTTACTTATAACTCTTAGATATTCCAAATCCTTTTATAAAGCTTTTTAAAATTTAATTTAAAATAATTTTAATACCTGATTCCATATATTTATTAAATGATGAGGAGTATAATTTGAATTCTTATTCCATGAATGATAAATTTATAAGTGTTCCTACTTTATATTTGAATTGAATATATATACACACACACACTCTAATATATATTAACAGGATATTCTATAATTTTTAGGCCCACCAGAGAAACCAACTCATTTAGAATTAATCGAAGTCAGCTCTGATAAAGTAACTCTGAGATGGCAAGAAGGATTTAATGGAGGTTTTGCAAACACTGAATTTTTGGTAACATACTTAAATACAGAAACAGGTCGTCAAATGAATGAATCATGTCGTGCTCAAAATCTGTGTCAAATTACAGGTTTGCTTTATTTTCTATCTTTTATGAAACATTTTTACTGCTATTTAAGAACCTCCATTTTGCTAAAAAAAATTGAATTCATGCAATGATTCTATGAAACATATATTTCAGGTTTATCAGCAAATACAGAGTATCATTTTAAAGTTCTGGCAGTAAATCCTCGTGGATACAGTCCTTATTCAGAAGAAATGCCTGTTACAACAAAAGGTATTTTTTTAAAATGTCGCTTGTTTGTTTTCTATTCGAAGAAAAATCAAAACTGTGCCTGCATGTTTTGCATTGCATGTCTGTAATTTTGATGTGGTGTTATGCATGAATGTCTGTTGTCAATTTTATTTATATTTATTTGTGTAGTTATATTTTTACTCTGTATAAACACACACAGTATTAAGAAAAAGATCAAACAAGTTATTTAATTAGTAGCTTTATTAAAAAAATTAATATTTTAGTGCTTTCTGGCTCTTAAGATATTAATTATCCAAAAATTCAGCCCAACAATTTAATTTAATTTAATTGGGATATATTTTTATGTAGCTAATTTTAGATGACAAACTAACATTTCCCATTTGATAATATTTTCTAAAAATGTTTTCATCACAATACCCAAAAAGAGTTGCTCGGTTTTAGTCTTAGTGCATTGATGCTTTTATAACATTATTTTGATTTTGGCCAAAATAAATATCTGTCCTTTTGAAATTGAGAAAATAAACATTTTTAATCTCTTCAGTTAAATAAACACTGAATATATTTTAAATTATTGATGTATACACAATTAAATTTTTTTAATCTAATGAATCAAAAGAAATTTGAGTCCACACAGAAAATTGCAGGAGATACATTTTATGTTTAAATATTCAATATTACATCTTGTAAAAGTTGTTTGAATACTGAATTTATTTTAAATTAATACAGAGATTTACTTTCTTATTGAAAGATTAATGGAAGAGAAAATGTTCTGAAATATTTGTTTTCTGAAATAAAAAAATTTATAAATGAGTGCAATTTTTTAAGATATAACATCAAGATATTTCAAATTCTATGTGCTGTAAAATGATGTTTGTTAAATTGCAGTTTACTGAAGCTTACAGTTATTTTTATTTTGTTTTATGACATTCAGATAGATGGATACAAATATTTTAACATGGAAACAATTCTTTACAAATTCGGAAATTTTTATCCTTTTGTTCATTGTAAACACAATTCAAAAGCATTTTTCGACATAAATTCTTTTGTAAGTGAAGCTTTTTAAAAAAGGTTCATATTCAGTTAAAGTAAGAAGAAAACAGCTGGTACATGTTTTAAATAGTATTCTATATACTTTTGTGATGAAGTGATCATTTACATTAACACAGCATGCTTTTGAAAATTCTTTACTAACCTGAAGCATTTTTGCTTATTGTGTAAAGATAACACACTCTCTCTCTCCACCTGCTGAGTTTCACTGAAATTTATACTTTAAGGAAATTTGCATTACTATATAGTTCAATTACTGTAATACCTTTTAATCTATTTACTAATTTTATTTTTCTTTCTTTTTTGCAGTGAATTTAAAAGGTAAGCATTAGAATTTAATTAGTTTACTTCAAAATAATTCAATATATTTTTTTCTTCCTATTATTCCTCATAAAAATCCATTTCCCTTTCTGTACCAGCTGTTTTTCTTCACAAGTTTAGAGCACTAGATTTTATATATTCTTTATATTCCATTATTCATTTTTCACTTATTATTCAATGCAATATCAAGGAAAACTTCTAAGCACTGAAAACATGTTATATTTTGCTCCTCTATTCTCATGCATCTTAATAATTCTATATCAATAGGTATTATATATCATGTTTGCTGAACAATGTAAACAACTTTAAAGTTTTTTTTTAAAAAAATAATGAATTCGTTTTAGGTCTGTAAATATTCATCATAAAATCAACATTTTGCCTATCCTTACTGCAAAAATTTCCTATCTTTATTGCATATATTAAAATTTAATTTCATAGTAGTTGCAAAAATGTAGAGTGTGCTTTATTTCCATCTGTTTATGTGGTATAGCTAAGTAATGCTTTCATTTTTATTCTACATTGTGTTGTGTGTATTCATGTCTTTATTTCTTGCTTTTGAATTATTTGTTAGTGTTCTGTAATTTTTTTATTTTCATACTTTTTTCAAAGATGTGAAATAATATTACTGAAGTGTAAATAATTTCCTTTTGAGAAATATTACTAGAATATATTTATAATGTATAATAAATATAATAGAATATAAAATGTGTGTAATATATTTTATATATCTATTATTAATATATTTTATATATCTATTATTAATATATTTTATATTATTATATATTTTACTCACAAGTATTAGATTAGTATTATGAGGGGGGAGGCTATATAATAAGGAACATATGCTAAAGGGAAAAAATTGAATTTCAAGATTATAAACATTAATAGATGAAAATATTGTATATTTTTCTTTCTTTGAATTTTTTAATTTCATACTATTTTTCCTTATATAATTTTGAAATTCATTCAACTTTTTTATTAAGTTTTTTCACATTTTTTTATAGATATGCCAAGACCAACTGAAGCTCAATATGATAGAGATACTGGTTACTTGACTTTCCATGTTGAATTAAGCTCTTTAAAGCTGTTAGCTAAGGTAATTAATGATAACATTTGATATCAAGGGCATTTTTTGTGGATTAAAAAACATATTGGAAGAATGAGAAATATGTTTTTTTTTTCATATCAATAAAATTGAATCCAAATAATAAAATTTGTATTAATTTACAGTTCATTAGAACTTGTACTATATTGATTAATTTACATGTTTATTGTTTATTTATGTATTTTTATAAAGAAAATTTTACCTTTTGTTTTTAAAGTAAAATTTTGAAAATAAGAAAGATATTAGAACTGATTTTTTTCCTTCTTTTTTAAATATGTTATGAAATCATTTGTTATTTGTCTATCATTTATTTATTAAAATTTTTATCAATGAAAACAATTTGTTGTGAGAATCATTATTAATTCTATGAGGTCATTCCTAAAGAATGCTTTAAATAGAGAATTTAAGATAGCATAATATTTTTAGCTCTCTTTGGAATAAATCACATTTGGCAACCTGTTAATAAACAAATGCTATTTCTTTATTACTTAATTTTATTTAAGGCAGTAAAATACATGATTCTATTAAAACAAATTCCATTTTAATGTTTAAAAGTTTTATTTGATCAATGTTCATTTAATTTAGATAAAAGGAACAATAAAAATATTTAAATTTTGAATAGATTTTTTGTTTTTTGCTTTGCTTTTTAAAGTAACATATTCATATAATATATTTTAAGCTATTTAATGATACTATTACTCACTATTTAAACTGTTTTTGAATGATTATTTTTAAATCGCTACAAAGATAATCAATATATTCTTATAATATTAGTTTAATTCGTAAGAATAATCAAGAATTTAGTGCATCTTGAATTAATTTCACACGTGACTATATGCACTGTAATGGGATTCATAATTTTGAACCTTTTGATTAATATCCTTTTCTTATTTATGTTATAAACATTACTACATTATGAAATATTATTTTCAGATTGAAGCTAGACCTGTTGGCACTGAAATGTGGGTATTACAGACTGTAATTCAAGTGATCAGACCAATCGAAAAAGTTCAGTTGAGTCCTCCAGATGAAGGATTTTCTGATGTCCGAGTTAAGTTATGTCTAGAGAGTAATGATTCTTGGTGTGGAGATGCAAAACTTGCTAATCCTTTAGAAGGTAGATATCCTGCTTTTTTTTGCCAATTAAATTTAATTTGTAAACAAATAAAACATGCACAGGCTTATATACAGATATATACACACACAAGGAATTAACTTTAAGGAATAATTAATTTATTTAATGGTAAATATTAAAATATTTCTTATGCTTTGCTGTATGTTTTAATATTTATTCTATATTCAGAATTTTTCAAAATAATCATGAAATGATAAAAGAACATAATAAATTATTATAAATATAATTTTTTGAAAAACAAAATAATATATGACAATGTATGCAGAAAACTTAATTAAATATTTATTGTTAATTAACCATCTTAACATTAAATTATTTCATCTTCACTCCCATATTTTTTAGTTCTGATTATTATGAAATTATTAAACAAGTTGATAAATTTTGGTATTCAAGTTGAAAATTTTGCACCAATTTTTTTTTCCATTTTAAAATGTAATAATATATTTCTATACAGTTGGATTGATTTGATTAATGTATTGTAATCTGAAACCTTTTCTTAGTAATATTTAAAATGTTAGCTTATAAGAGCCTTTTTAAGATATGTAGTTAAATGTTGCCTTGAATTATTGTTTTTTATTATGTGTTTCTAAAGAATTCACTGTCGCTTTAACTTTAAAAAAAATTATTTCAGAAGAACTGCCAAATCCTAAAGATGCTAGAGCAGCGATTTCATCAGAAACTCTCATGGTAATAGTTGGAATTGCTGGTGTTGCTTTTCTGATTTTCATCGTTTTAATGATTTGCTGCTGCTGGAGAAAGAAATCTACCCATAAAGGTTATTATTACATTTTGCAGTATTTATATCTATTTGTATTCTTATTTGTGATATTTATTCAAACAATTATTTAAAAAATACATATTTCCTAAATGTAAAATTTATTAGAAAAATTAGGCCTTTTATACTGTATAGCTTTTTGTACATAAAGAAATTATTTTGTTAACTGGTGATTATATTTTTTTAAAAAAGTTGTAAATTACAATGATAAACATTTAGTTTCCTTATTGCTTAAGATGAAATGTTTTATTTTGTTTTAATTTTTTGATTACTCAAGCTTATTTTGCTTCTTGCAATGAGTTTCTAACAAAAATTTTTTTAAAAATTTGTTTATATAATTTGTTCTTCTGCAACTGAATGAACCAAATGTTGTTTTTGAAATTCATAGTTTTAAAACTTCTTCTTTGTATTTCAGAAAAGAAAGAATTTGAAATGGAAACTACAAAGTAATTATCATCCTATTACTTTTATTACAATTGTTTCTCTCAGAAAAAAATATATAATTATTTTTTAAAGATATTTTGAAAAAGGAATACAAATCAATCAATTTTTCATATATTTAGAAATAGTAATTTTTATCTCATTTTGTAAAGTTATGAAACTCACTTCGTGCTACCATTAAAATGACTTTTAATGAAATGTTTCATCAGAATTTTAATAAATTGTTTTAGTTTTTTCCCTTAAAAATTGTAATATTAAAATAATAATTCTATATAATAGAATCATTAGTACACACATCCAATAATTTCCAGCTGTAAGATTAAAGAAAAATATCAATTAAGATTTATTTAAAAAAATTATTTATCTGAAACCGCAAATAATTTTATGCTTTAATTGATTTTATATTTCTCTTAAATTTAAAAAAAATCATAATTCCTGATTCCTTTTATAGCCCACGTCCCAAGGCAGTGACACCTCCTTATTTCCCTGATGGTGTAGTGAATAAAGGACTTGAAAGTGTGACAGACGACATCCACAAAGCAGGTATCTACACAACCAATACATCTGGCATCAATGGAGGGATGAATGGCCATATTCCATCAAGCAGCCACCCTCATTCTGGTGAGACAAATCACAATATATATTGCTGAAAAAAGAGAGAACATCAACTAAAAAAATTGCAACCCTCCTTTCAAGTCTCTGCTGGTATCTGCTTGGCCATTTATCCTGCCATTTCTTCTTTATTATCATTCTCTTCTTTTTCTATATGCCTTTAGTCTTGTAAGAACTTTTTGCTTTTTTACACTTTTGATGCTCTGATCTTAGATGTAGTTTTATATGAGTAGAAAAACATGCTGTTTAGAGGGTCAAGGAATAATTATTGCTATTTATTACTACTGATATTGAAATGAGGCTAATTAATTACATTTATATACTAACACTTAATATATGATGCATTTTATATGCTGGCTTTTAACTAGAAAGAGTTTGCTGCATAAACCGAGGCTTATAGCTTCTTGGCCTGTACTTGAGCTTCTTTACTCAAGTGAACAATTCAAATTTACCATATAACAATTAAATTAACTGTCATGTCTAACTCAGTGAAGTGATATTACAAAATTTGTTACAAAAACTTTTTTTAATATATGGTTGTTACATAAATAAATATAGAAAATTTAATCTGTAGTTGAAATTTCTTCTCTACTCATTCAAACTTTTCATATTAAATTTTAAAAACTCATAAATGTTTTATACATACTGTTTAAAAATTTTATAACCATAAAAATATTGCATTTTATTGAGCTTTATAAATTCAAATAAAAAATACTCCACATGAAATCCAAAAATCAATTCTCCATTCACAAAAAATATTCTGAAAAGTTTGACAGCTGAGTAAAATAAACTTTTATATTTTTGGTTCTTTGAAACCAATCGTAATCTCATAATTTTATTTGTAAACAAAATTTCCTCTTGGAAATGTCTTGTTTTTTTTAAAAAAATTTGCATAGTTAATATGATGTATATAGTATGCATATTTTTTTTTATCCTGTTCTACATTGCTGTTCCCTAATCCAAATAAAAACAGCAATTCAGGTAAAAAGATTACTGAGGCAAGTGGAAATAGTTTTTATTATTAAAATCCATAAACATTCTGTGATAGAAAAATACAATGAAACAATCTTTTTTCCTTCATTTTTGTTTTATATATATATATATTCTAATATAGATTCTAAAACCTATTTTAGAATTTATTTAATAAAATAACTCCTTTTATATTTTTGAAGTATGATAAATTTGTTTTATTACATGTAGTTTTTAGATAACTACACCTATATTTCAACATGGAACTTTCTGTAGAAATTTAAATGGCGCCTTAAAATTTTTCAAAAACATAAATTTAAACATTTCTACTTGTACTTGAATCGAATTTATACAGCTTTATTTTTAAATTAATTATTTCAATTTTTTTTTTTTTATTTTATAAATTAGTTTTCCTGAAATTCTTTTTTAGATATAAAAATATTACCAAGAATTCAAAAATATAAATAAATAGTTTGGTCATCACAAAATTCGGTTCTAATCAAGAACATGCTGCACCCAGAAAACAAAAAAGTACTGTTAACAAGATTACAAAAATTATAAACAAAAATAATTTTATTTTAACTAATAAGTAACAAGTTAGAAAAAATCAACTGTTAGCAGCATTGACTTATTCCATTTTTTAAATCAGGAATGATGTATAATCCTGACCCTGACAACAGCCCTTGCAGTGCATTGGATCATTCAGAACCATGGTTAAAGCCTACTGATGACTTAGGAACAGAGGGATCTTATCAACCATATGATTCAAGATTACCAAATGGGTACTTCTATCCTGAAGATTATCAACCTCTAACAGAAGAGATGATGAATATGAAGAATAGGGAACATTTACGTAAGCTCTTACTTGTATTTAATCTACTTTGGCTTATATGAATTTGGTTTATAAGCAGAAATGTATGATACACTAAAAGTCCAGTCTGAAATATTTTAACTGTTTGAGAAAGCTAAAAATATTTTCATTTATATGTATTTTATTCTCTATACTTGTGAAAATTGCTTATAAAGAAACTGTTTAATATTACACAATGGATTATTTATGTATTTATTTTTTCCTTATTTTTTTATGAAGCAATTGTTTTGCTGACACATTTTTTTAAATGAATTTATGGAACAATACCAAATAAAAAAATGTTGTAAAAATAAATGTAAAAAAGTATTTTTCCAAACTTATTGCAAACTTGTGCATGAAATCGCCCTCATAAAATTATTGTTTTAAAACTAAATTACAAAAGGCAGATTTATGAGGGGGGGTTATATTCCTCACAAAGTTGTATTTTTACTATTAACTTTTTTATTTTGTATTTGTATAAAAAGTAAGTACTAGTCTTAAATCAAAAATACACTATATTTTCTAAGTATTAAAATATTTCAAAAAGTATCATCTTTCCCCCATTAAAAATTTTTCATTACAATTTTCATTTTTAAATAAATTTAAAACTGGACTCTGAAATACATAATTATTTACTTTGCTTCTGAATAAATTTGAACATTAATAATACTACATATGCTATCACATTAATTAAAATGATGTAAATCAATTTAATGAAATTATAATTATGGAACATAATGTGTAGAGGTATTTTTAACATGGCAAATTATTATTAAGCCAACAGATTTTTTTGGAATAAATTAAATGAGTGGTTTTTTTTGTTGTTGTTGCCAGTGGATTTTAAATTAAAATTGCTTCGATTGTGTCTTGCTTCTCAAAAACTAAAACCAATATCTGCTAGAGTCAGCACTTAAAACTCAGATAGTTTTTACAAGAGTCACTTCTACTTTGTACCCCATTGAAAAAACTGAATCTACTTTATATCATGTTTTAAAAATTAGAATTTATTTTACGTTAATGTTTCTAAATAATAATATATGAACATACTTGTTGTCTTGTACTAAAAAAATCCATCTTATTTTAGACTCCCCCTACTATGATGTCAGTGGTCTCCCAGACCCATATGCCATGGGGGAAGAAGACAAGACTCAACATATTTCTCTCTCATTTGATGAAAGCCATGAGAGTGGATACTCAACACCCAACTCTAGATCTCGTCGAGTCATTCGTGAAATCATCGTCTGATTTGTAAAAAAACTTGTATGGTCTATTTTTGCAGACCTTTTGGTATAAACTGTGATAAATTGAAGGATGTGAATCTTGTCTTCAACAAAACCATGAGTAATAAAAATAAAGGTGCCAGGCTGTTTCTAGCCTGTTATATATATATCGCCATTCCGTGTGCATGTACCACATAACACGGAACAGCCTTTGAGAAACTTTATTGCCATTTGAAATATGAAGAAAAATGATTAAAATCACGTACCAAATGCCTCACACGGAGACTATGAGAACAAATTCTTAAAAAAAAACATTTAGGTTTATTTAATAGTTAAGAAAATAGCGTTTATCAATTTAAAGACAATGTGTTTGCCAGTCTTCAAAGTTGAACTTGGAGACATGTCCCGTTTTGGGCAATAGCTGCAAGTCTGTGGATTCACAAGTCATGTGGATCTTCAAGGTTGAACTTGAAGATATATCCTATTCTGGGCAAATGGGATAAAATGCTACACGTCTGTGGATACACAAGTCATGTTGGTCTTCAAAGCTGAACTTGAAGATTTATCCTACAGGCTAAAATACTGCAAGTCTATGGATGCACAAGTCACATTGGTCTTGCTGAGAAGAACCTTCATCTCATACCAGACCACTGAATGTCTGGAAAAACTGTATATAGCTCATAAGCAATGTATATAAAATATAGATGAAATGTGGATCTCAAATTTTCTTTCATGACTGGATTATACATCCTTTGCCTTATGAGAGACTGTGCTGCAAGTGTCAAAGTACATTGAAATCAGTGCTAATGCAAATAGCATTTATCATGTATTGAAGAGGTTTACAACAAATATGACACAATTAATGATGTTATTGTTCGTATTTCTTCGTTATAACCAAAATATATCAATATTCTCCAATGCAATAATGATGTACTTATATACTTATTGAATTTAAACATTGTTAAGTAGATCAGTTGTTTTGAACATCTGTATTGTTGAGAAGCTAAAATTGAAACAGCCTATCTATATTTACTTATATGCATAGACTGTGATAAAGTCACAAAAGACTCAAATATCATTTTCCTTTAGAATGTACACATTATCTCTCTGTTTTTTCATGTATTTTTCTTTTTTTAAAATCACGAACACTTTTTTTTCCATACGTGTGTTGTGAACACTACTTTGTGTTTGTGGAATAATATATTTTAAAAGATGACATTTAAGACATATGCTGGCTGATAATTAGCATAAAAATAAAAACTTAAAGAACACACACTCTTAAAAATTGTGAAAGAAAAAAAACTAGTATTAAAAATTTCATGTTAAGTGTAAATAATCCTTTCATGTTTTTGCATTTTTATTCCAGAAAAAAATGCTGTTAAATATCTATTATGGTGTACAGTTGAAGTATTTAAATTTTGTGTCAAAAGCAATTATTCATGTTAGAAGATATTTTTGTGAAAAAATTTCGACAATGAATGGGAATTAAAATCATCATTGGATAGTGTTAATATTATCTCAGATGTATAATTTTGAAAATTCCAAAATTCTTTTATAAATGCTAATTATGATGTATCTTTCTGTTTATGCTGTAAAATTAAAAAGGAAATAGTGTTTTGGATAAAGTTATGAGATGTGCCATTGACCCAGACTCTTAATAGGCAAATCGAACTATTTCAAAATGCTTTGAAATGCATGCTTCTTTAACTTATGATTTTCAATACTGTATAATACTGAACTTTACTAAGAAGGTAAGCATAGCTTGTGCTACACGAAGGATATTATTTGTGGTTTACCTTAGTTCCTATGCCTGAGGAAGAAACATGACCAAGCAAGCAGATAAGAAAAGAAAATATTCGATGAGAAATATTTACAACTCATATTGTTGCAAGTCACTACCGTCCATACAAAGAGGTGATTCTATTTTGAGTAGTTTTTGGTGCAAATGCTGTGAAAAATTTATCGATTGTTTTGGCATGCCATTTTGTTTACACTCTAGGTGCTGTGGGAACACAACTTTGAATTGACAAGACTTCACAAAGTTCAAAATAAATAAGTAGTCATGTTCACATGTAATAGCAATACAATGTTCACCGTTTCGTTTCTTTTGATTTAAAAAGCAAGGCTGATGCAGAAACCGTCCCAAAATATCAGTATTTTATACAAATTCCCAACTTGCTGTTGTTATATAGAAAGTATGTTTCACATATCCTATTGTTTACAATTCTCTTTTTGTTTTCAACTTTTTGTCTCATATCTGTCTCAATTTAATTATTTATTTACCATTATTTAATATCTTCTTTATAATTGACTCAAATTTTACCAGGCTGTAGGAAGTGGAGTTTCTCTGTAACAGTCAACAATAACTTCTTTTATTAATTGATGCTCAACATTTCAATGTAGTTCTGATCTTGATTTCTTTTTATTATTATTTTTTTACATCTTGTACATTTCTTTCTTATGTTTAAAATTGAATGTTGTACTGTATAACCGAGTCATTTTTAAGTCAAAAACATCTTCTTTGTTTTTCATTTCATTTGTCATGCTGTGTGAAGAAACACAAAGATGTAAATAATATATACATACATATATTCCTTGTGTTCACTGTTTGTACAGTCAGATTTCCTCGCCTTGTGTTTTTTAAATAAACATGACTTTCTTTTTATCCTTGTTTTGTGTTTATATTTTTAAACATGCACATTCAACATGTTAACATAACTCACAGTTACTAATTTAACATAAAGCATTAGTGAATCTTGTATTTGATTATTTATTAGTTCTTTGCAATGATTTAACCCTTTCGTGGGCTTTGAGAAGACGACTTTCCATCTACATGATCTTACAATATACACCTGTTGGAAGCGCAAAACCCATTACAATATATTGGCATTGCTATTATAAGATGGGGAGACCAATTCACGCTTCAGTTTTGTGCTTCTGCGCGTAACCCAGCGATTATGACATCTGTAAATCGGACAAAAAAAGAAGACGGTATACTTTAGAACAGGGGTGGGCAGACTTTCCCAAGGTACGGGCTATTTCTAATTATTTCAAGATGTTGCGGTCCAACCAGTGACGTATGTGTGGTGAGCTAAAAGAAGATCTACAATATTTACTAGTTAAGATGTTTGTGTCGGCCCAATAGTAAATTAAATTTTTGAGTTAAAGCATCACATGCATATCAGTACATTTCAGCGGCATTTCTTGCTTGCTTTCATCTGTATCGCATGACCATTTGTGCCAAAAAGCTGTTACTATGATATTTCCTTTGGTTGAAAAAAAAAGTTTATTGCTTTCCTTTATTTTGCAAATTCCTTGTTTGGACATCTATGAACAACTGCTACGTCGTGGACGTTTTCAGTATAGTGAACACACATGAACCGATGACCGTGTAACCGACATGTCTTTAACACGTTTACTGCCGGGTACCGTGCTATCGCGGGACGTAATATCAACACAAGAATCCAATCTCAAGGAAACGCGGAGTGTGAGGTGACGTTTGAGTAGCTAATCCCATGTTATCGCGGGAAGAACTGATGAGCCTTTATTTCCCCATCAGTCGGCGTGTGTGGGGGGAGGAACCCATTTCTACGGCTGGTATCGCGATGATCGCTTTTCTCCCCTCTTGTGACAGAAAATATGTTAAGACGTCATCGTACTCTTCCAATAATGGTACATGTGTCATCTACACACAATCGCATGAATTGTGAAAAGCCTATTCTCCACACAGTCTAGCTGGTATGGGTGTTCCACACATATCTTTTTTTTAGTATGCGCGTCTTAGGTCTTAGTGAAAGGCGGTCATTCCGAAATGTCCTGGCGATCCACCGGTCGATTGCGATCGACTTAATGCCCACCCCGGCTTTAGAAGTAAAGAGGTTTTTTTTTCCAGGTATAGAAGTTTAAGTTGGCATTACTTTCCAAGATGGCGACCGATTTAACAGCTGTCAAGTGATTTATTCTCAGTTTGGTTTGGCAATTTATCATGAGTAGACTCACGCCTCATAGAGATTCGTCGAATAGGCCCAAAACGAGATTGTCGTTGTTCCCGATTTTCATAAGCGAATTTTGTTTAGCGATGAAGCGCACTTCTGGTTGAATGGCTACGTCAACAAACAAAACTGCTGCATTTGGAGTGAAGCTAATCCACAAATGTATGTCGAAACACCGTTACATCCAGAAAACTGACTGTTTGGTGCGCTTTATGGGCTGGTGGAATCCTTCAAAAAGGATGAAGGCCACAACGTTACAGTCAATGGTGATCGGTATAGAGCCATGATTACTAACTTTTTCATTCCTGAATTGAACAATCAGGATGTCCAGGAGCTGTGGTTCCAACAAGACGGCGCAACGTGTCACACAGCTCGTGCCACAATCGATTTATTGAAAGACACGTTTGGTGACCGCCTAATTTCACGTTTTGGACCTGTGAATTGGCCTCCAAGATCTTGTGATTTAACACCGCTAGACTATTTTCTGTGGGGCTATGTAAAGTCATTGATCTATGCGGATAAGCCACAAACGCTTGACCATTTGGAAGACAACATTCGCCGTGTTATTGCCGATATACGGCCACAAATGTTGGAAAAAGTCATCGAAAATTGGACGTCCCCCGATTGGACTACATCCGAGCCAGCCGTGGCAGTCCTATGCCAGAAATCATATTTAAAATGTAATGCCACAATATTATCTTTCGAATAAAAAAAATTCATGTCAATCGAATAATACATCGATTGACATGATTGTTTTATTGCAATTTAAAGTTCTATACCTCTAAAAAAACACCCTTTACTTTGTCCAAAAGCTGTCGCTGTATGTAAAGATGTCATGGGAGGTGTTGACCGATTCGATAAAAGAAAAGATTGATACCAAATAGGAAAAATATCTTTAAAATGGCGGCATTGTATTTTTAATTTCTTTTTAATCTTGCCATCGTAAATTGTTTCGCATTGTACCGAGTGAGCAAAAGAAACTGAAGTCTAGACCAAATAACTTTCCGTATAGCATTAGCTCGTCAGATAATAGACGAATATTCCTCAAGAAAAAAGGAAATGACGTCCTGCTAGCTTCCCAGGAAGGAAGTGGGTGGTTCCGGATGATGTGCGCTTAGCCAGTGTTGGAAACCATCTTCGGCATATGATTTCAAACTATAGACGATGTAGGAAATATAGCAGAAAGGGACAAGAAAAGAGGACCCGCGCTACATGTGTGTCATAAGTGATGCCCCCTTGTGCATTGTAACATGCTTCTCATCTTTTCATGGCAAATAATCACCATTAAGGGGACATGGTATGATTTACGCAAAAATTTTTTAATTTACGGATTTCTAAAAAATTTTTGGTTGCCTCCCCTATGTATGTATACTATGTTAAACAGATTTTGTGTAATAGCTAGCCATGTAATTTTTTAAGGAAAAAAGTTAAAATATGCGAGGTGGTTTTAAAATGCTACTTCTCCTACAAAAATTGACGTACAGGCATGGAATTTGATTTACAAGGACACCATACTATGTATAGTAAAAAGTGGTATGGGTTGTGCGTTAACGTAATTGGTATTCATTCAATACTTCTTTTTATGAATATTTATTTAAAATTCCTTAAAAAATGTATAAATTCTGAGTTCAATTATTTAAAAAAAAATATCGCTTTGATTCAAAAATGCATACCAACGTTTGTTACATGTAAATACTATTAGCAATAGATAAAAAAATTCAAAGCATTAGGCACAATAGAAAAAAAAGCCTTAACACTTTAAATGAAGACAAACTAGTTATTTTTTCTTTCTGAGATAAGTCAGTTTAAAGTTTTGATTTGCAATAGAGATGTGAATAAAAACGAACGTGAAAGCTATCATAATTCTGCGTTTTTTAAGTTTAGAGCTTTCAAATTTTGTGTGGTTATAGAAAAGTTTATAAAGAATAATATAGGCTAAAAAAAAGTAAATTTTATTTTTTGACCGATTTTGGTCAATTGAATCGTACTGTGTCTTCTTAAATTTAATTTTCTGTATGACGGTGAATGGTTCTTTGGGAAGTGTTCTTTCCACCTCTCTCTCTCTCTCTCTCTCTAAAATTTAAATGTAAACATAATATTCGGCAAAATAAAATATATTTCCTGAAATGCTATTGTTTAATTGTTAATAAAACATAAAAAAAAACTACGAGAAATTCAAAAGAGAAATAAATGGCCCCTCGAAAGGATTAAACATTGGCGGGGTTTGAGAGTTCAAACCTCACTCATAGACAAACTTTTAATTTTTAGTATAAAAATTAAGTTTTGTGCTTTTATTTACATTTTTTTAAAAAATGTAATCCCTCCCATGAAAGTAGATTGTGTACGCCGCTGGTTCTTCGATAAATATTAACCAAACTTAGCTCTTTAAAGACTAGAAAAGTTAAAGGAAGTATTTAGAAAAATCAGACATTTTCCAAAATTTTTCATTTTTTTTTAAGCAGTAAAAACTATTAGCATCTCCAGAATAAAAATATTAGCTGTAGAATATTCACTTTGTTTTTACATGAGCATTTTATGAGCAAGTAAGAAATCGTCAGAATTTTCTTAACATAGGAGCTTTATACATAGAAGTTGTATTTGTAGTATACGAAGACAAAATGCAATATTTTGAAAATAATTTCATACACGCTGTCTGAAACACATTATGTGATCAGAATACATAAATTAAAAATAATAATTAAACACTTTGGATTGGTACATGCAGAATAATAGTTAATATTTAGTATTAAATATCAAAATTGGAAATATATTTTGGACATCAATTCTTGTGACAAAGGCAGTGGCGTAACGGAGAACACTTGGGCCCCCCTGCAAAGTCAGGTTTTGGGCCCCCAAGTTGGATTTTACAAAGTGTAGGTACTTGGCAATAGTCAGGCTGTGGGCCCTCTAGAGCCCTGGGCCCCCCGCAATGCAGGGGTTGCGGGGGTGTACGTTACGCCACTGGACAAAGGTATTAGATTCCCCAAGAAAAAATACAATCGCATGAATTAGGTACGTTTATTATAAATCAAAGAGTTGATTGGACTAATAGGATCAGTATATTATATATATAGTATATAATTACCTTCAAAGCGTGAAATCCGTTATTTCATGAAATAACTAGATCAGTCAGTTAAAGTATATAAAATTATTGAATTCTACTATTTAACTAGGTATTCTATAGAATAACGATTACTTGATCGTTAAAGTATGAAATACGAGACATTCGAGAAAGTTCTTTGAACAGGTTTTAGCTGCTTTGGGAAGAATTTTTCCAATTAGGTTGTATAAAACAATTGTACTCTAGTATATGTCAGCGAGAATTAATTTCCATTGAAGAAGTTCCAAATATTAACACAACGCTTCGATCTGTTGCAACAGCTCAAAGTTGCGGTAATTGACAAGGATTTAAAAAGTGCTCGTATAAAAAAAAATATGTAATACTAAACGATGTGCTTGTTTCAAAAATAATAAGCAGTTCAATCCAAAGTGTCACCACAGCAGTCTTTGCTCTAATAAATAATGAAAAGTAAAAATTAAAGGTATGTCATAACATTTTAATTCATATTCTCTTACATTTTTGTTTTAAAAAGTTTACACAGTGTTTTTATGAAGCAACAGTTTTTCTTCCCAACATGTGTGTATTTTTGTTGATACTATTTAAATATAATCTATTTTTGAAACATATTCTTTTTTTCTCCTTTTCTGTTTAACTAATAGCAATCTGAGCAAAATAATAAATTATATCATCTCTGTTTTCCCTTATTATATTTATCAATTATTCATTCGCAAAAGGGATAAAATGTATTTTTCGAAAGATTTTAGCAATTTATGATCAATTAATTTATAAAACATCTTTGAAATTGTTTATTTTTCACTTTAATGGCCTATCCTTAGTTATTTCATGGAATACCTAATTATTTCATAGAATAACTAGGTAAAGTATGAAATTGTTCATCTATTATATACTTTAACTGACTTGTCTTGTTATTTTTTGAAATACCTAGTTATTCTATGAAATAACTGAATTATACACTTTAACGGTAACACACACACACACACACACACACACACACACATATATATATATATATATATATATATATATATATATATATATATAAAAATTGTAACTTCTTAGTAAATTATTACTACATAGATTATTAAGACTTTTTATAAAACAAACACTTACAAGAAATACTATTAATAGGAGGTGACTTCCTGCATGAAAAACATTACAAAACTCATCAGATTTCAAAGTTCAATATATGTTAAAATGTGTATAATTTTTTAGAACAATAAGCAATCTGATTTTTTTAAAGAAAATTGTTCATTAAATACCTTTTTTTTATAACTTGTAAAATATTAATGTTCCAACATCTATAGTTTTACAAGCCAATCCAGGTTGTATGATTGAAGGATATTTCTTTATATATATACATGTGTAATGTTATTTATTTTTGACGAAACTTTTTATTGTATTTATATCGAACTATATTTTTATACAACATCATTTCTTAGTGCTATCACGAAGTTCTGATGTCATCCCTTCCATGCTCTTCTCTTTTCCGAAATTAATGATGCAATTTTTTTTAATAATCCTTACCAGACCCAGTTAAAGGTAACAATATCGTTAAAAGGATATGCATTAAAATTCAAATTACTTCTTAGAACTAACACTTATTTATTCCAAAAATCGAAAATGGTATTAAATAGAATCAAATAACAATGCAATTAATTTTAGTTTTTGTGCCATTAATCTAGCAATACTCAACCAGCCAGCCTTTTTAAATGGCCCGGTCAGTGCCCATTGCTCTGAAAAATTCACTTATTTAAGAACAATATATACAAAATTTGGTATTAAGAAATCAAATATATCAATTTTGCTTTTTGTTGTCGATGTCGTACGAGTGGGAATTGATATATATTTTTTTCTATTTGTAACGGCTACGGTTAGTGATAACAGACAACAGTAGAGTAGTGACAGTTCTATATGGGTGGAACTAATTTTAAACTATATTTCATACCTTGCAAGAGAAAAATATTCGTTGAAAATATATCGTTTCAAGATGATTGGGTGGTTGACTATTTTGTAGTGAAAAACAGACATGGATCAGTAATTGTTTCATTTGTCACGAAAGTGCCGTATTTAAAAAAATACCAATAAACAGGAATCATTCAACGACACATTTAATCGAAGATCTCTTTCAAGATGTAATAAATAGGCTTTCTTGAATAATCTTTGCAACAGAGCAACGAAGTGTTTTGCCAGTGATATCACATAGGTAACAAAAAAAAAAATCGTATGAAGTTTGTTATATTATTGGTAATCATATGAAACCGTTTATTGTGATGCAGAAATTGTGAAGGAGTGTTTCTTGAATGCTTCTAATTAACAGTGTTAGTGACAAAAATAAAAAAATCGTAATAAAAAAATGCAAAACAAAGTTTAAAATATTTTGATCAATTTTCCACTTACATTTTAAACCCCTTTATTCTCATGATGCGGCCGTAGAAAAAAGTTTGAGTACCCCTGCATTAATCATTCATGATCCTGCGGCATTTTTAAGGCTTATTTTAAAGATGTAACTAGATACAGTTGAACCCCATTTTGTTCGTTAATTCAGGATTATTCATTATATCGGGGTCCAAAAAATACAGATATTTTACTCTTTCCTTCTGGAAACTCTGTTATAAGCATCTATATAAAAACATCCATAGTAGGAGCTTACACACCTTTTATTCAACAGCTAAAAATACTATCAGTGAATTATTACGCACCGGTTCATTGGAAATTTTAAAATACTATTAAAAATATTTTTTGATTCCTAACTCGAAAGAGTTCTTTTTCGACTCTAAGCAGAGAAGAAAATACTGCATCATTCACATACTGCTGCATAAGGTATGCTTTCACAGTTTCTAAGCAATGTAAAGCATTAGAAAATGTAACAGTTTTGATGGGTATATGTTTCATTATTAATATATTATTCGTTCGTTATTATTCGTTAAATTCAGGGTTTTGCTCTCTTTTTAATCGGGGAAAGAGAAAAGTTCGTTAAGGTATCCGACTACGTTCGGAACCGTGATTTTCAAAAGCGCATAAATGGATAATTTGCATGATATTTAGTGTCACTTAGATTAGAATATATGCATAAAATTGTTTTAAGGACATTTGACAAAAAAGATTTATTTAAATACAATATTTTGGCAAAAAATGAACTTAGAATAATCTTTTTTCCAAATATTCTCCTTTTGTGAAAAATGCTACTATTAGAATAATATTTTGCCTGCATATAGCTCAGACCTCTGTTCAGATGCTCAACTAGAATTTTTGAAATATATAACTAAAAGTAGGTTTATATTCATATATTTTACGGCGACAGAGGGGAGCAATTTTAAGAAAAAAACGCGAATAATTATTTCAATGAGTGGTAACTCTGAAAATAATGAGAATTTTTCAAAAATTCTAGTTGAGCCTTTGTACAAAGGTCCGAGCTATATACAGGCAAAATGTTATTATATTAGAACCATTTTTCACAAAAGGAGAACATTTGGAAAAAAGATTATTCTGAGTTAATTTTTTGCCAAAATATTATATTTAAATAAATTTTTTTTTGGTCAAAATGTCCATAAAACAATTTTATGCATGTATTCTAATCTGAGTGACACTAAATATCATGAAAATTATCCATTTATGCGCTTTTTTAAAATCACGGTTCCGAACGTAATCGGATATTTTAAGTAGGGTTCGGTAAATCGGGGTCTAGCTGTATTTACATTCTAGACATTCCCTTTTAAGGTAGTTTCTAATCCTTAATTTCCTGTACAAATAAAAGATAAAGATAGAAATTTTTTAAAGCTATATTCCGCTATTAAATTTGATGAAGCAATGCATGAAATTAAGGTTTTAGATGACTTAATTATGTCAATGTACATTTGTAAAGAAAAGTAATTGTGTAGAAAAACTTGCATGGAATGAATACTCTTATGGATATTATATTATGGTATTTTATTTTATCAATGAAATCTAAAGCGATCCACTTCCTTCAAGTAACTGGACACAGATATTTCTAAAATACACAATTACAGGTGTATTTAATCTGAAATAATAAATTTTTAATCGCTAATGTTATACACAGTTTAAATGCACAGTCGCTTTTTGTCTAATGATTAACATTGGTTGATGTTATAGACTAAAATGTAAACAAAAGAGGAAATATGAAAATATCCCTTGGCCCTGGAGGATTGAAATTTCTAGCCAGCGAATAAAGTCCAGCTTATCCGGGCCCTGGACACCTGCCCCGAGCACCCAATGGATAAACCGGCACTGATTATTACTGGTTGTGTTTTTTGGTAAAATAGGAAGGTCATAAATGTTTTCAAAGTAAATGTGAAATACTGAAAAAAAAAAATTACATAAAACCATTAGAAATACTTCGTAATTAAGATGTGTCAATTTCGATAATAATTATGAAGTACCTTATAGAACTTAATTACAGAGGGAAATTATAATTTATACAGAGGGAAAATAAACGTTATAAGTATTTTCTGGAAATCAAAAAGTGTTTAATTACTGAAAAAGTAATTTTATATCACACTAAAATCTAATAAAAATGCACGCGCGATTTACTTCAAATTTCCACGTTTGCACTGCACTATAAGTATTAAACTCATGTTACAGTGAAAATCGCTTAACACGAAATTGAGGGGGGATAGAAATATTTTTTCGTGTTCAGGATATCTATTCAACAACAACAACAAAAAAAAAATTAAGTTTATTAGAGTACATTTTATTTACATAGATATGCATGTATGCAAGTATTTAATAAAAACTAATGAAACAAAAACATTTACATGAACATAATGAAATTTGATACAAAATTTTCCAAGTTTTTTCAAAAACAAAACATTTAATTTTTGAGAAATAATTTGATATTTTTCTTTGCGTTGTCTTTTATAGCATCACATTGTCAACAAATAGTTCGATGTCATCCATTTTGTTATTCATTTCACTATTGGAATGTGCGTCTAAATAATTGCACATACTTTTCATGATACTTCTCAGTTCGGATGACGGGGAACAGGAACTGAATTATTCATTTCATTTTCATCGTCGGAATCTGCATCAATGATATTCTTGAGCTTTGAACTCCAACATGCTTTTGTCTGCCCTAATTGGGGCTGTACACACATTATCCCTATCTACTGCAACGAATTCTTCCAATGATACCGTAGAGCAGTTCAATAATATAGAAACTTCATAAAAAATTTCATTAAGTAGCTGGTGTTTTCCGTATTTTGTTCATCCAAAAGGGAAATCTTGTCGTGTTAAACGAATTTCGTTTGCTGTAGCCTAGTGGTTAGAGCATCGGACCCTAGACCGGAAGGCCTGGGTTCGATGCCCGATGCCACCAAATACCCTCCGAGTACACACGGAGTACGTGCTCGTTAAATCAGTGGGCCCGAAGTCTTGTGCGCTGAGTCACGAGCGCAGGGACTGGAGAATATTTCCCTTTCCTTCAGTTCAATGCAGAAATTGTGGAGATGGAGATAGGAGGTGTCGCCATCTATCATCCCTTCGGAGAATTTCACCGAGCTAAATCGTACTGTCACCTGTATAGTGCTCAAGGCCAACGACAGGCGTACTTTTAGCCCCTTGCCACGACGAATTTCGTGGGCCTCGATCTGACTACGTCAGACAGGTGGCATTAGAAACAACAACGAGGTATAATGAAGTAGGATATAGGCAATGAAGCAATTAGGTATAATGAAATAAGGTATAGACATTGAAGCAATGAGGCATAGTGAAATAAGGTGTAGGCAATGAAGCAATGTGAGGTATAATGGAATAAGATATAGGCAATGAAAGAATGAGGTATAATTCAAGTATGAAAGTTCAAAATATTGTTTTCATTAGAATTTGTGTTTTATTCATTTCAGATAAAAAATAATTCACCTGCTGTAATATTCAGATTATTTATTAATTTATTACAGTATAGTACAGTAGTAACAGCATAGAATTAATATAGAGTTGGACCCCGATTCAACGAAAAACCCCGAATTAATGTACAAAATGCTCGGTCCCTATGAATTCGTTAAATCGGGGTTCAAACTGTACGTATACATCCAAACGCCTATTTAACGAATAATATAAACCCTGAACTAACGAAATATTTTAACAGAAAATTTTTTTTTAGTTTGGATCAGAAAAAAAATGGTTTTCTTTTAAAATAACACATCTTTTTTATCTGGGACAGGAAGGGCTGTTCTTGAGTAAATTTCGACAGGAAAGAGTGTAGCACATTATTAGACTTAACAAGTGTATATAAACCACATGAGTGAATCCTATCCTGTGAGTGTTAAATAGGACAGGAAATTCTTTTCTGAAACTCATATCAAATCATATCATATTACATTTTCTAATGTTTTACATTGTTTGGAAGCTGTTAAAACACTCCTCATACATTTGCATGTACGCAGTATTTTCTTTTTTTTTTTTTTTTTTTCATTAAGTCGAGAAAGATCTCTTTCGAATCAGGAATCAAAAAGATTGCAAACATCTCTAAGTCAGTATTTTACAATTTCCAGTTAACTGGTGCGTAATAATTCGCTAATAGTATTTCTAGCTGCTGAATAAGAAAAAGTTTGCAATTTCTAATTTTTGATGTTTTTTGTGTAGTTACTTATTATAAAATTTCCAAAAGTGAAAAAAATTCGTATTTTTTGGACCCAGATATTACGAATAAATCTGAATTAACGAATAAAAAATTCGATCCCGATGAATTCGTTAAACTGAGGTCTAACTGTATATCATTTTAGCTATATCAAGAAGAAAAGTAGACAAGATTAACCAAAACACATCAAATTTTAACTGCATCTCTTAAACGCCATTAAATTAAATCAAGTAACAAATGACATTAATAGATGGCGGACCTCTCAACTTTTTTCCATCCTTTATAAGTGTAAGCATAAATTATATTTTACAGCATGGATAGAAAATTTGTAAAAATTATTTACTAATATTTTTTTAAATATGAATCTCTTTGAGATGGGAAGCACATCCTGTGAAAATAATAAAGACTTAGGAATTCTTCAGAAAATTATTACTATGATTATTAGTTATGTATATGCCTGTTTCTTTATCATTTTAATTTCTAAAAATCATATTTTATTTTAAAACTAGATTCAATTTCTACAGTGATATACAATTCCAGTTCAAATTATCAAAGGAGGAAGAATTTACGCGAGCGCGGATGGTCCCTAGCATAAATTTAAAAATATACCTTAATAGGAAAGAATATATTATATTTAAACATTAAAATATTTTTATATAATATTAGTTATGTGTGTAAGAACTATTTAATATTTATATAATATTAGTTATGTAAGAATTATTTATTAGAAATGTAGGAATTATTTAATATTTGTATAATATGTGAAAATTTTTTATTTAAATATTTTTTTCAATCAACCGTTCTAAGATGGATTTATTAATATTTTATGGGATTACATTCCTGAATGACTTTAACACTGCTCTCGATATCTAATTACATTCTTGTTTTTTTCTCTCGTTCTTAAAATCATTTGAGTAAAAAAGAATATAGAACAAGTTGCTTTACATTTCTGATACAAAAGTACAGTAATATCACGAATTACGCTCCACCGACTGACGCGAATTTCAGATCTTGTCAATTCGTCTTTTTCTTTTCTCTCTCTTCGTCACTGAAGCCAGGCAGAAAATTCATATTATTAAACATTTTTTTTTCTAAATTATCATTTTCTCTTTCGTCTCCGACCCCAACTATAAAGAAATATGCTTTCGTTGATATGCGACATTATACCCTCTGACTAATGCGGCATCACTCATTTTCACCTATCGCATTAGTTCGGGGTTATTACCTGAAGTTTCATTCTTGTATTGCTCGTGTCGCCATCTCGTGTTTAAAAATATAACTTTTAACAGAAAACATCAAAACATTTCTAAGAGATGGCAGCACGAATCCATTCCTTTCAAATATACTATCGAAAATTAAATTTTTAGCATTAGCAAAGACTATTCGTTTAGAAGCTTTACATACAAACTCCTGCGATTTTCAATGAGTAATTATTTTCAATATAAAAACGGGATAAATTGTTAAAAGTTTCGCATGTTTTTTTTTAAATAGGGAATACATGATTTTTTTTTTATTTAAGCATTAAACAAAAATGAATCCCTTTTAAAGTTTCACGTTACATCTAGATAATGGTACTTAAAATATCTACGAGGAAAAAAAATTGTTTCAGAATAAATTATTTAATCTTAGTACTTATTTGAATGGTTTTTATAAAGCTATCGTAAGTGAGAACTATAATGCTTTTAGATATTAAAAGGCATATCATTGTATTTGTATACTGTAGTATTTGATCATTTATTTATCTACTCTAAGTATTTGGGCATTGTCGTAGCTAGTCCTGAATGAGCCCTTTATCAAAAATCCTTGGAGCATTTTTTGGGCCCCTTATGATTTTTTGCTTACACATGTTGGGGCCCTGTTGCTCAGTGGCCCCGTATTTTTGATGGTATATATGGTGGTAGCCACGCCCCTGTATTTGAAAGGTGTATAAATAAACATTTAGTTTTAAAGCTACCAAATAAATTAAGGACATTTCATTACTTAGATGAACTAAAATAAACAAATAGCAAGTTCACTTTAAATGCAGCTTATTTTTATTATAAGTCAGGTGTGGAGGTAGAGCTTTATAAAAAAAAAATGAAAAGGAGTTTGGGGGTCGAATCCTCAATTATCAGCGAATGGTCATTGAAAATATAATCCAGAGGTTCCCAAAAGTCTCATAAATCTCTTGCTATGTTTTTCGTCCTTGGGTAGATTCCTGCTTACTTTTTTTACATTTTTGCTAATTTTAACTTAAATGTCTTTTTTTAGACAGCTGTTAAAAAGTTACTTACTTTAAAAGATTTAAATTTTTAACTGTAGTGAAGTATAGTGCTTAAAACTTTAGTAAATCACATGTTAATTAATTTTCATTTTTTTTTTTTGAGATTGGCAACCACGATGAAACTCTTGCTAACTAGGAGAACAATTAAAAAGTTTCTCTCGATATTCCATAATTCAGGGAAAATAACAGGAATGTCTTTTTACAGCGAAAATTGCTGACATCGGTTTCTAAACTTTACTTTAAGATCTTCCTTAGTGCCTATTCCGATCAGTCTCTTGTAATATTACATTTATTTTCTTCAATGTGACCATATGATTTCTTAGTTTACTGTTGTTTTACCATAGTCAAAGAATTCTCAAACCTAGTTTCAAAATCTGAATAGAGGGCATTCAAAAGTTGAACATAGGTTAAAACGTCATCTTTCTGGCAGGTTGTCTGTGACAAAATAAGAAACTGGGAAAATTCACGATGTTTAACATTACACTGCTTTAGCGTAGTTCTGGGAACAAAAGCTGAAATGATGGTCCTTGTTTAAAGAAAATATGTCCTGCCACCTTGTGCAAATTAACCTCATTAAATTTAATAATTAAATCTGTAAAATAAAATCTGGTTTCCCCCTTGATTATATTTTCCTTTAAAATTAAAGACACAATCTAGTTTAATGAGATCCATTATCATAGACCCTCATTTACACCTCATGGACCCTTAATTAATTTTTTTTACTGACATGGACCCGTGCAAGTCCTCATAGACACCTGGGCGGTCTATATAGACCACTTATTGAATCACTGGTATAATCACTATCTCATACTTCTTGGTTAAAATACATGTTTATGTATGGCTAGGGAAAAATGATATAGAATCAAGAAATACATTTTGTTGATATTTGCTCAATTTATCGGACCCTGATTTAAGGTATGTGACTACCTTTAGAGTACTTTTTTTGAAATATATGAATTTTCAACTAAATAAACATTTTTATTTGAAATGAGGCATAAAACTAGGAATTCAAACATAATTTCCACAAAATTAAAAATAATTTTAGATATATTGGGAATCTTGAATAAAATTTTAGTGAAAAATTGCAGTTACGGTAAACCTTATATATTGTGAAAACTCTAATTAATATATTCAAATAGTATTTATACAGTACGTAAATAACATCATTATCGGTGTTTAGAGGTATAAGATTTGTAATACTTTTGACAGTTTTTGAAATATGTCAAATTTTAGGCAAAAACTCAATTTTTTACAAAAAAAAAAAAATTATTTTCTTATAAAAAGTGCAATAAAATACATAAATATATACACAGAGATTAGATTATAGTCTATAATACAGATAAAACTAAATAAAACATTTTCTGAAATTTCGATTTAATACCTTAAAAACAAAACCTGTAGTGAACTTCACCGTGAAGCAAAAAATGGAAAAACATAGTTTCTCAGAAAATGCATTTAAAGATTTTAATACAAAATGAAAAATTTTCTACTAATTGTACACTTTTTAAACTCACCATATTTATAGCTCAAGCTTTCTTTAGCTTCATGTTTAACTAATTTGGACTTTTTTTTAAATCCTTTTGCTGTTTTCTAGAAAGTGTTATAGACTCTAACAATTGTCGTTTTTAGTGAAATTTTGATGAAAAATTGCAATTACGACCTTTTACACGAAATTTTAAGAAATGTTTTCAAATAATATTTATACAGTACATAAATAACATCTTTATATAAGTTAGGAGTTAAAAGAGTAGAATACTTATGAATTTTTTTTTTAAATATGCCAAATTTTATGCACAAATTCGATTTTTTAAAAATTAATAATTTTTTATTTATTCATAAAAAACCATAAATGTATACACAAAGATTAGATTTTGATTCATAACACAGATAGAACTAAATAAAAAATATGTTCTGAAAATTTCAATTCAATATCTTAAAAATATTTTGTGTATGGATCTGCTTCCGGTTTTGTAAACTCCATTTCTGGTTTATTAATTATACTATAACTTTGCTTCTAAATATCGTAGAAACAAAATTAGAGTGTTTTTGGAATCTTAAATGTATACCTCTAAAATAAAAACATAAAAGAACTTTCGAAAATTTTTACCAAAATGGCGAATTTTGGGTAGTCAGATATCTTAATGAAATCCTTGGGACCGAACATTTTATTCGTTAATTCGGATTTATTTGTAACATCGGGGTTCAAAAAAAATATATGCATTTTTTTGCTCTTAGCTTTTGGAAATTTTACAATAAGCCACTACACAAAAATAATCATTGTTAGAAATTACACATTTTTACTCTGCTGCTGAAAATACTTGTACTATTGTATAAGATAAGAAAGGAATCTCCTATCCTATTTAAGACTCACGTGATAGGTTACACTCATGACTCATCTACACCTATGAAGTCTAATAATGGGTTACACCCAACCCTATCAAAATTTGATGCTCACAAGAAAAGTAATTTCTGTGTTCCGGACAAAAATAATGTGTCATTTGAAAGCAATTCAATTTTTTCTAATCCAAACTAATAATAATAATAAAAAAAAAGAGACACTTTTTCGGCTGTTGAAATAATTTGTAATTTGGGATTTATTTTTCGTTAAATAGAGTTTCTCTGCTTTCTTTTTAATCGGAGAAAAGTAGAGTTTGTAACGTCGCCTCATTATACGCAAATTTTCTAACCCTCTTTTCATTCTTGACGCCCTGGAGTGAAACAGTTGTGGCTCGTTAGACGGGCGTTTGTTACCCCTCTTTGTCTTCTCCGACACCAGTGGCGAATAGATTCACCAGATGGCAATTTCTATAGAAGGGACCCACCTGTTTTGACGGCCGTCCATTCTTTCAATCCCTCTCTCACATGTACCCGTAATACAACACTTGTAGGAAAAAGAGTGTCGGCTTTCGTGAGGAAGAAATGCCAAGTAGTGTCGAAGTGACTGTTCAAATTATAGACTCTCCATATGGTTTACAAGGTACGGCGACATAGATGATCTCAGTCGAGACAGATTTTTTCCCTGAAGAACCAATGATGGTCAACAATTGTCAACTGATTGTGGGAATATAGTAGTTCTTGAACGTCATCACTATCCATTTCTAGATTTATTTGCTTGGCAAAATTGACAACTTCTTCAATCAAATTACGTATTTCATCACGCTCTGGAACTGGTTCCGCTTGAGTTTTAGCGATGAAAAAAAAGAAAAAAGACGAATCGACGAGATTTGAAAATCGCGTAATTCGGGGTAGCGTAAGTCAAGGTATTATTGTATATCAAACCGATATATATTTTCTGTTCAGTTCCAGTTGTTGGTTCGAAAACCTGAAAAATTCCATTACTTGATTTGAATGTTGCAGACTTCACAGGCTGTAACTGTGACCTCACATCTATCTGGAATAATTAAAGTTATTGATACGACACATTAAAATCGTTTTCTTCTGAAATTCATATTAAACCAAATGGAGATGGATTTATTTAAGATTTGTTACGAATTTAAAAAACCTTGTTTTTAATCCTTTATATTTGGATTTATCAGGTAATAAAAATTTTTTTAGTAATTTTTTTATATTTCTCCATGTAAAATAATAATTTAATTTCAATTAATATATTTTTCAACGTGTTCTTTTTTTATAGTATAGTCTTTTTAATCAATTCCATTCTTTAATAACTGTCGCAACTATAGCAAGGAAATGGTGAGTTGCTGTTTACGTTTTTTTTTTTTTAACACAATGTTTACGAAACCGAATTACTTATTGAATTAGTTAAAAAAAATGAAATAGGAAAATAGCATGAAATACCAATTAAAACTTATTTGAAAATGCGTTAGCAATTGAAAAGAACGTGAAGAATACCAATCCACTCAAGAGCTAGTCTCTGTATAGAACATACTTGTAATGAATGAATTTTCAACGATACCAAAACGAAAAACCAAAAGCAAATAAATATTTGAAGTAGATAGATATTTTTTCTAACAAGCAGCAGTTGGCTTCGACCCAAACGCATGTCTTCCCCATAGTCTTACTACTAGTCTCTGATAGGATGGTAAATTCCATGAAAGACTGCTTTGTTTCGGCGTTTCGACCACAAATGACTTGGACAAGCTCGTCTGTCATGCACGGCCTAGATTGTCTCGATTGCCAGACTGCTTGTCGACAGCAAGACCTAAAAGCACACGTCGTTGGCGAGCTTATATATAGATATACTACTTTTTTTTACTCACATAATTGTGATTGTAAGCTGTGATGAGTAGAATGATGGTTGTAGGCGTGCCATGGGTGATGCCATTTTGAGTGATTAAGTTGAAAGTGGGGCGATGGTAAATGGAACAAATTTGCTTGGTGTGATACGCGTCATGGTATTGATGTCATAAATTTTAAGGTTGCACAAATGATGAATGGAGGAAAAAGAGATTCGTTGAGAATCACTGAGAAACGTATTGTTTAACGAATGGGTATTTAATTAGTCGTTCTTTGCTAATTGCCGATTTTGTATTGTTGTTTGTATTGAACTGCATAAAATAAGTACAGCTAACTTTTTTTTCGCTGTAGATATGTTCCTTAGAAAACCGTGCAAAAAAATCGTGTAAAAAATACATATAACATGTTAAATTTGGGGATATGTTCCACAGTTTTAAAAAAATCGTGTAAGACAGAAAATTTTAAAAATATTTTCCCAAAGAAAACCGTGCAAAAAAAAAGTAATAATAAAATCCACATTATATATTTATAAAAGACAACGATTTCATTTTTGTTATAAAAAAATTAAAATCAATGTACAGTGAAAATTTAGTCTATAAGTATACACAACTTATACAAATTCAAATACAAATCAGGAAAAAAACTACTAACTACTAACTATTCATTTCTACTTGATAACAAGTGTGCAAGTCTATTACAAACTGAATCACAAATGCTATCATCAGTAGATGTGCAGATATATCAAGTACAACTGTCGGTATAGAATCAGTCAAATAAAGAATTTCTTTCGTTATTAATAGCCTCTGTTGCTTTTTCGGTTGTTACAAAGTTTTATTAGTGGCTGTCCTTTTGGTTTCTTAAGTCGATTATATAATTCTTGATATCCTGCTACACAAGATTATGCGGAAATTTCAATGCACGCTCTATGTTAGGATCATGAGTAATAAAACGTTGTTCCATACTTGTTGCAAATTTCAAGCCTTTGCGAATTAAATCAGCTAATAATAGTCGAGTTTAACCCTCAACTTAACTATATCGACTTCTATATTATCAAAAAATGTCATAAACTCATTCAAATCATCCTCATCCAAAGGTACAAGTCCCCAAATTTTTTTGAAATTCGTGCTAGAACAAAAATTTCGTGTAAAAAAAGTCGTTTAATTCGTGTACTGTGTTATTTCAAAATCGTGTAAAAAAAGACCGTGTAAAAAAGTTGTTACTGGAATCATTAAAAAATGAAAAATCACGTAAGGCTTCTTTATGTCAACATACTGAACCAATGTATCTAAAACCTATTGAAACCACAGTAAAATACACTGGCCTCAAAAAGTTAAGGTACAACATGTTTTTCGAAGCTCACCATAAAAAAAATGGCAGTAATAATAAAATGCATAGTTTACATGAATGATAATAACGAACTTTAAAAAAACATTAATGCAAAAACGATTGCTACAACTTTTATTTTATAGAAAAGAACGTATATTTATGAGTGAGAGAAAAATATGCAAATATCAAGCTTTCGTACTTTTGTGTGTAAGTTGTGTTTATTTTCAACAGCTGTTGTCAGTTTCGGTGACAATAGTCAATAGAGTTTAGAAAATGTCTCAGAGACGTCGTTTACTCAATTCGTTAAGGTGACGGGCAGTTGGATGGATGGAAATGGGATTGTCTCAGGCTTATGCTGCTAGACGTCTCAATGTGTCTCGTAGTGTTGTTCAGCGACTTTGGGATCAATACAAATCTGAAATTCTGTGTCCAGAAGACCTGTTCCAGGTCGACCACGAGCTACAACACCTGCAGAAGACCGTTTTCTAGCTCTTTCGGCACGAAGGAGAAGAACCACTACTGTGCCGCAGCTCGTTGCAGACCACTTTCAAGCATCAGGAAGAAGAATCTCCGCTACTACGGTGTGAAATCGTCTTCACAATGCAGGTCTGTATGCAAGAAAACCAGTTGTGTGCGTTCCCCTCAACGGACGACAGCGAAGGAACCGCTTATGCTGGGCAAGAGAACATGTTTCTTGGACGCAGCAACAATGGACTTCTGTGCTGTTCACAGACGAGTCCAGATTTACAATGGAGAGTGATTCAGGGCGTCTACTGATCTGGAGGGAACAGCGCACTAGATACCATCAATCCAACACTGTTGAAAGACACAGTTATAGAGGTGGTGGAATCCTGGTTTGGGCAGGGATCTCACTCGGTGGCCACACTGACCTGCATGTGTTCCATGGAGGAACCGTAACTGGTCTTAGATATCGGGATGAGATCCTTGATCCATATGTCCGCCCATATGCTGCTGCTATTGGTAACTACTTCATTCTGATGGATGATAATGCACGACCTCATCGAGCTCGGATTGTTGAGGAGTATCTGGAGGATCACGGTTTGGAACGAATGGAATGGCCAGCTCGATCTCCAGACCTGAATTTGATAGAACATCTTTGGGACTATCTTGGCAGAGAGGTTGCTGCATTAAATCCTCCTCCAAGGTCGTTACATGAGCTGAAACAAGGCTTACTCTGTGTCTGGTCTTCGCTTCCTATTCCGGTGTCCGACAACTTAATAAACAGCATGGGAAATCGATGCCGCCAATGCATTCAAGTTAGGGGTGGACACATTCCTTATTAGAACCCATTTTTGTATTGTTTTTATGCCATTTTACCACATAACACTGTGATGTGCTGTTTTCTCCAAGAATGGACTTTTCCGCAGAGATTGCTTTTTTTTATTATAAATCGTTTTTGCGATACACTTATACAAATTTCTATGACGCATTCAATAAAAACTATTTAATGCACATATCCTCCAAATTTTTTTGTTTCTACATTCATTCATTTGCAAATTAGACACAAAAACCCGGTTGTACCTTAACTTTTTGAGGCCAGTGTATTTCACTTAAATGTACTTAAAAATAAAAGGCAGTATTTTTTAATGAAAAAATATTTTACTCTTCCATAAATACTAATTTAAATTTTTAAAAATCATGGACTACCTTATATTGTGGTATAGATATTACTTTGCCCATCCTTCAAAAATAGAAATGAATTTTTTGCTTATAATTACTACAATATCTTGAGGAAATGAAAAAAAAATTAGGCGTATTTTTTATCATAAAAGAAACATAATCATCGCACAAAATCAATATCAAAATATAGGAATATGACAGTAAATCCTTAAATAAATAACTAAGCCAATTTTGAATCATTTTTTTTCAAACTTTAATTGTAAATGTTAAAAATATATCAGAACTAAAAACATACGCGGATGTAAAAGTAATTTGACACTTCTACATATTACTAGTGTTTTGTATAAAATTAAGAGAGTTAGAGTTGTTCCAGTAAGTGTACCAGCAATAAGAAAGTAGATGACTGAATGCACCATGAAGTAATTGTTTTAAGGCAACAAAAATGATGGAAAGAGTAAACATGGGCATTAAAAAAATTATAATTTCAGAAAAATGCAGGACTATTTCATTCCGACTCATTTACTTAATTATAAAATGTGGGAATCAATAAGGCATAGGTTTATTTTACTGGCGTCGATAGAATTTTTGGCTGCGAAAATCGTAGGTACGAGTGCCACATGATAATGTGGAATGTAAAAGATCCCTTGAGTATCAATTTGACTCTGGTACTCACTTAAATTACGGCAATATGCAGCATCCGATGAGAGTTTGAGTGGAATAAAATTCAAACGTCACAATTTGGTAGTGGAAGCCTCCACTAGATGGTACCACCTATTAAATGGCTTCCACTCTTGGAGACTTGCCGTGTCTGCACAAGGCTTAGTTGCTAAAATGAAGCCCATTTGAAACAAACAAGCAAACTTTTGGCGTGTCACAAGTGGACAACTTCTCAGATGATATTATGCGGGATTTTTTTAACCAAATTGTGTTCAGTTGTCGAGTCAGATGATCAGCCTTCTAGGATTGCTAGAGGAGTCTTCTCATCAAATGCGGATATAGGAGAGGGATAAGGCGACCTAAATGGAAAAGAACATGTTCGACAAGCATGGAGGTAATTCTTAGCAAGGTATGTGGTATGCGACTGGATAATATCTTACTGAAAGGTTAATTTGGATTATTATAAAAAAAAAGAACAAGAGCACACACAGAAAGCCATTCTTTTTTTCTACTTACTGCCGGTACTTAGGAATGATTCACTAATTGTATTGTATTATTGTTCTTCAATGATTCACGTGTGAAAATATCCTCTTGCAAACACACAATGCAGAATAGAGTATTTCTTCGTTTCAATTGGGAAATAACAGAATTGGTCTATATTGTTTCATAGCTAACACTGGTCAACGTACCTGTTCGTTGATTTTTGGCAGTAACTTCTTTAAAGGAAGTAATAGTCGAAGATGAAGGTGCTTGTTTAAGTTACTAATGCTTTGTATAACGGAAATAAGATCACATCATGCAAGTATTTGCCTGCCCTGCGAGTTAACTTTACCAGTCCATTAGAGATGTAACTCGTCTGTCCATGTTAGTTTCGTTTAAATGTTTTATTTCAATAAAAATTACAATTGCTAAAATTGTTATTGATCTTTGAACCCCTCCCTTTAGGTAAAGCTAGGCAAATTCAACAGGCAGGCCAATGAGGTACAGACTATGTTCTAGTTTTAAATTGCTTCCGCATACCGACTGCCATTTTCGTAATTCTCAGAGAGAACCTAAATCTATTTTCTTAAAATTGTTTCATTTTATGTTAACAGAAAATAAACCAAAAACTCGGAGAATTTTAAAAGAATTTTCTAATATTACTATGTGTATGAGATTAATTTTAACATTCTGGATCTTTAGAACATCAAAAAATTTGATGTATACGCGATATCTGAATTTAATATTTAAAGCTAAAAGTCCATTTAGAATGCAATCATTGAAAGTATGGAATAGGGTGTAAATATTCAGAAAAGAACTGATTTGGCTGAACGGTTATTATTAGTATTTCGAAATGTATTGTTTTCCATCCATCAATGACGTCTTTATGAATTTGTATATGTAGAGAATATGGAATACTAACATTCAAATTCATTCTTTTGTATGACAAATTAAAGTTAACGTTCGTTTAGAGAAGACGCTTTAACATTAAGCAATAATTACTTTGTTTTCTAAATCCAAGTTTCTGATATGAATTCTAGTAATAAGAGAATATTTTCTGTTTAATTTTTATTCAAAGTGTCAATTTTTTTTTTCTTGTAAGCTGGAAAGGATTTGTCAAATATACTGATGTGTAGTGCGGTGGACGTTCAGGATAAAACTAAAAGTGGTAAAATTGGGGTTGAGTTTAATGAAGTCTCCGTTAATGTAAAAATTATTTATTAATTTCAAGTTAGGTTGCCCCAAAACAGCACGCATCGTTAAAACGAAAATAACAGGCAAAGAACATGGGCGGATTTTAATAACGACCATGTTGCCTCCTCACCTGGTCTTTTCTGAAGATGGGTAATCGCTAGAGGGCGCTTTTTCTGCTTGGGACAGTCAGTTACAGTTATAACAAGAGCAGTTACAGATGTACAACGTAATTTTTTTTAACATTTTAGATCCCATAGCTTCTTATATCAATGAAATTTAATATTTTATTTTTATGTAATTTAATGTTCGATACTAATAAAGAAATATTTATTTTTGTTTTAAGTCACTTTTATAGATTATAACAGTATAACATTTTTTTTCGGTATAATATTTTTTCCTTTTATGCTTTGAAGCTACACTTGAAAGAGAAAAACGAACATAACCTTTATTTAAATAATAGAGTTAAATTTGTTGTAGTAACTTTCTTCACTAGTATAATAACAACTATTAGCCATACTTTTCAATTTATTTGATCAACAATCTGATATAAAAAGAATCGAATGCTTTTAAAAGGGGGCATGTTTCTGTGCCAGTTCTAATTTTTGTACAACTTTACTAGAATAGAGAAATAGATATAAAATTAGATTTCCAACAGAACATGCTCCTTATGTTTCTATCTCCCCTGTATAAGTTTATGTTGTTCGTGAGATTTCACTACCAGAGAAAATTGCAACAGCTGTCTGAGACAGAATTGAATCGGTTCCAGGAAAAAAGTAAAAATTCACACTTTAATTCTGATTATCTGGAGCTAAAAGAAAAACGTGCGAAGTACTTCAAAGGAAGCGAAATCACGAGAGGACTCCGACATGCTGTTGCTACGAAGACTATTCGAACTGCAGAATATTATTTATTCAAATACCTTGACTTTCAAAAAATCAAAATAAGGAAATATAAGTAAATTTAATTTATTTCAATAAAATCTAGCTTGGAGAAAGTATGGAGCACACTTCTGTCAAGTATTTTACTGTTTTAAGCACAATTATTCCCTTGATTTTTTTCGTTACTCCTTTAATTTTAAGGCTCCGCTTCCGTTCTTTTAAATTCTTAACATGCCTTTTTTATATATATATTGCTTTGTTATTCCTACAAGTGTATTTTAAATATTAATAATTTTATTAAAATATTATTCTAATTGAGTGTTATTTTAAATAATTTTGAAAAAAAAATTACCGAATATTTTTTTTTTATCTTTTTTATTTGCCAATCGAGATGTCAGTTGCTTATGAAAATTTCCGTTTTATTCGTTAATTAATTCTTTTCTAAAAAGTAAATTTCGTTTTAACTTTTCAATTTTATTGAAAAAGTAATTTTTCCTTTTTATATACCAAAGAATGGTATGCCGTGAGTTACAAAAATATCAATCTTAGACTAATTACTGCACAGAAAATAAAGGAAATAATTTTCAATCAAAATCTAATTCACTCCTTGTCAGCATGTGAAGTTTTAAGTACAACGTAGCAACTTGCCTGTAAGAATTAGTTTGAATATAATGAAACAGTAACTTAATAAAAAGTACAAAAATAGTTGTTGCAAAAGTATAAAATCATGTATAGAAAAAGAAAGTTTTAACAAATTTAGTAAGATCCTGCTCCACTATTTTTCTGAATGACTTCAAAACTTTCGATTTGGCATCGCCTTAATCATATTTTTAAGAAAAGATTTTGGAATATTGTCTTATTTGTCCATATTGGATACTTCCATTTGATATGCTGAATTTTATTGTTTCTTGCTTTCGTATATCGTCGGCCTAGTTATTAAACTGCGTAACTCCACCGGCGTTACTGATTTGATAATAGGAGTGCAACGCGCCAAGCGCTTTTTGGCGCGATTCCTTAATCCTTTTGTTTTGTCTACGCCATACCTCAGTGCGCGCTCCGCTTTTAATTTATTCCTCGATCAGTATAATCACTACTTTTTTTTATTTCATAATAAAACTAGATTTCGAAGGGAGAGGTGGTGGCAAGCTTTTAACCTAAAATAAATACAACAGAAAGTAATATTAATGCATTACACTTCCAGATATAAATTATTTACACTATTTTAAGCGTTCATTACACAAAATTTGAACAATGTGTTGCTGAGCAGAGATCCCGTGGGGAAAAAACCAAAACAAAAAAATAACACTAATATACGTTATCCTCATGGCAACCAAATTATCGCACGATAAAAATATCAAAGTAAACCTGTAATATTATCACCTATCTTGGCGAACATAAACAACAACTTAGCACCTAGCCTTACAGTATCAAATTAGCATCCCAGATGGAGTTACGCAGTCTGATAATTAGACCGACGATATTTAACGTTTCTGTGGGTTTTAGGACAATAATGATACTTGGTCAGGACATGAAAGCAGTAATCTTTTGTCGCTACATATATGACTGAAAATAGCCCGAAGGTATCAGCCTTCCGTATAACATCCGTCGATGTCCGAATTCTTATTGCCATTTCGTCTGCGTACTGGCTACAATAAAACTCACTAGGTTTTTGTCTTAACTTAGAGCTTCTGCTTATAACCTTACTGTAAACACTTAGATTCATATCGGTATGCTATTTCCTTTCATATACTCTAAGTTTAGTTCTTTTTCCCGCCAAAAATAATTTATATTTATTGCATATATATATATACACTCATGTCCATAAATTAAGGATAATGAAGTTCAGGCAAAGAAAGAGACAGAAGCAAAACAAATTTGACTTATTTGTAAAGTGTATTTATTAAACAAAAGGTAAAGAGCAAAAAAGATGTTACATGTTTGACATAATTAATAAAAATTGCGATTTTTACTCCCTGGAGCAAATTTTAAAAAAGAACCTATTTACAAAAAACACTATAACATCGTTAGTATGATGGTTAATACGGAGTATATCTCCCGCACGATGCAATACAGCTCTTACAACACCTAGGCGTGCTGAGTATCAAATTATCAATCTGATTTTGAAGAATATTACACCACCCATCAAGCAATGCAATCCGAAGTTCCTGTAGACAGGTGGAAGGGGTTGACAGGCTGCAATTCGTCGGCCAAGCATATACCACACATGCTCTATTGGATTCAAGTCCGGTGAGTATGCTGGTCAATCCATACGGGTGATATCTTCCGATTGAAGGCATTCGTCTGCAATGTTTGCACAGTGAGGACGGGAGTTGTCATCCATAAACAGAAATTCAGCACCCATGGCGCCCCGAAACAAACGTACATGTTGTTCCAGAATGACATCCCGATAGATGTGGCCTGTCATCGTTACACTATGAACATGCAGGTCAGTTCTGGAACCAAAAATAATTCCTTCCCAAATGAGCCATCCTGCACCACCGTATCGGTGTCGTTCAATGGTGTTCTCTTGGTGGTAATGGGTACCTGGCGCTCTCCATATTAAAGTCCGGCGAGAATCAGACTGCAAACTAAACTTGGACTCGTCAGAAAACATCACACAAGACCACTGTTGTGGTGTCGACAATGCATGCTCTCTACTCCAGGTTAATCGCAGGCGATAGTGATTTGCGGTAAGTGGAACACATCTGACAGGCCTACGAGCATATAGACCACTGTGCCATAAGCGTCTATACACAGTCTGCCTTGAAAGTGTCGTACCGGTAGCTGAAGAGAGCTGACGAGACAGTTCTGATGCTGTGCTCCGTCTGTTTCTTTAGGCAGCAACTGCCAAAATATATATATATATATATACCGGTCCTCATTCGGCGTTGTAACTCGGGGGTGACCTGTGCTGTAACATCTACTCACATTACCATCATCATGGAATCGTTGCCAAAGCCTGGTGTAACGTTTGAAAGAATAACGGTAGCGTATTCTTGGTTAATTAAAATATGGAATTTATTTACGTCACAACTATTGAATATTATTTACTAAATGATACATTAAAGTTATTAAATTTAATTATAGATTGTTAGAGTCCAATATTTTGTGAGAGGAGGATTCTTTGGCCACCGCTCCCGTGTAAGTTCAAAGCATCTCTCCTCTCATCTTCCGGTCGACGGGGTTAGATTCCTCGGGGGTCAAAAAGGGGTAGCGCTGCAGCTGCAAGATGCACGTGGGGGTGTCGGGTCCAACAAAGATGCCGACCACTCTCGATGTTCGGAGAAGTGACGTTACAGCTCTCGCCCTCTCTTATAGAACTTTTCCGTTGAGAAAAGTTTAATGGAATGACGATGAGACAACTGACAGATTACCGACATATCCCTTCATCAAGCACCACTATATTTCTGAGCTGCAATTTTAACTACTAAAGAAAACGCTGAACTAAATTTGGAATTACTTATTTCTAGTGAGTGAGTGTTCTTGCTAGGGAACTTACACAAATCCATATTACGAAAATGAACAATAGCAATGTAAGAAAACATACTATAACATTAAATAAAAATACAAACACTCCTATCACAATGCCTATTATCAATTATACTAACAACATGTTATATCAAATGCTAGTGTAAGACCTTGCACATAAAATATTCTTCGCCACAATACTTAATAAAAATTATACTAATGACATGTTGATATGATATGCCAAGTGTACAACCTTACACACAAAATATTTTTCACAATATGCCTCTTGCGCAAACTAAATACTCATGTATATTTTAAAACCCTATACACAAAATTAAGCGTATTAATACATTTACTTTTCATGGCATTATCTTTTGACACGCATCTCCATTCGATATGATATACAGTACTAGTAAATAAATAAAATTTAATACAATTATTAACCTTTAACTAAAAAACATAAGCAACAATTATTGTTCATGAGCAAGAGAACATTGTTAACAATCCCTAATTATCTATCACCGATCTGCTGAGACTATCTGCATTTTTGTGACTTTTACCCGACCGATGTACAATTCTAAAATTATATGGTTGCAAAGCCAAAGCCCATCGCATCAATCTAGGGTTAGAACTAACATTTCTATTCAACCACACCAACGGGTTGTGATCGGTCATATAACTAAAAATGAATTTCCATCTAAGTAATAATGTAACCTTTTAATTGCGAAAACAATACTAGCACATTCCTTCTCCGTCGTACAATAACGCTTCTCTACCTCTGAAAATTTCTTACTCAGGTAAAGGATTGGATGCTCCTCACCTTGTTCAGTTAATTGGGTTAAAACTGCTCCCATACCTGCGTTCGAAGCGTCCGTTTGAACAATGAATTCTCGTTCAAAATTTGGCGCGTACAAGACGGGCTTATCAATTAGTTTCCCTTTTAGTTCTCGAAATGCGTTTTCACACTCGGTCGTCCACTTAATTTCTCCCTTCTTTGCTCTTCCCTTCAACGCATCCGTCAACGGAGCAGCGATTACCGAGAACAGATTTATATATTTTTGGTAATAACCCGCTATACCTAAGAAAGCACGTATTTGGGTTTTCGTGCGAGGGGTAGGGAACTCTAGAACAGCCTGAACTTTGATCTCGGAAGGAGTGCGAAAACCCTGACCCACAATGTGACCCAAAAATTTGACATTTTGTTGCGCAAACTTACACTTTGAAGGTTTTATCGTTAACTTAGCTCTCTTTATTCTCTGCAGAACCGTTTCCATATGTTTAGTATGCGACTCCCAAGTATCTGAGAAAATTGCGATATCGTCTAGATACGGGACAACGCAATCCTCTAGTCCGTTAAGTAATTCAGCCATGAGTTTACTAAAGAAATATGGAGCATTCTTTAATCCGAAACTCATCCTTAGGGGTCGGTATGTACCAAAGCTAGTACAGAAGGCTGCGTATCGCTGTGCTGTTTTACTCAAAGGTATTTGCCAATATCCCTTAGATAAGTCAAAGACGGTAATAAATTTAGCCGCCGATACTTTTTCTACGCGTTCTTCGATATTCGGAAGAGGAAAATATTCCGTTCTAATGATCCCGTTTAATTTCCTGTAATCTATACATGGACGAGGTTCTTTCCCAGCTACCTCAACTAAAATCATAGGGGACATGTAATCCGATTCTCCTACCTCAATGATTCCTAATTTTAACATTCGGTTAATTTCGTTTTTTAAGATTTCATTTTGTCGGTGCGACATTCGATAGGGCTTCGTCCTAACTGGTTGATCGCTAACTAACTGGATTTCGTGTTCAACCAGATTAGTTAAACCGAGATTGTTTGAAAAATATTTAGAGTATTTATTTAATAATTCGCGCAGTCGATCCATTTGTTTGTCGTGAAGGTGTTTGTTCAACTCGCTAGCCTGGATTACGTACTCGAAATAATAAACGAGAGAATTGTTTTCTAAGTACGGGACTTCTAATTCCTGGTCTGCCAGAGAGTTTTGCGTTTCATCATTAATAATTACGTTAACGTGTTCTGGCCTTTTGTAATATGGTTTTAGCATATTTATATGATAGATTTGAGATGTTTCGCGTCTGCCGGGGATTTCGACTAAATAGTTCGTTTCCGAAATTTTATTTAAAATTGTCCCAGGACCTATCCACTGCACTGCTAATTTATTTGCTCTGGATGTAGCTAACACTAGGACTAAATCCCCATCCTTAAATTCACGTTTTACTGCGTTTTTATCATACCAAGTTTTCCGCTTAACTTGCATTTCCTCCATTTTATTTATAGCTACTTCTTGGCATCTTTTTAATCTATTTATTAACTTAAACATATATTCAGTGACGAGATCACCTTCTTCTTCCGGTTCTATCCAATGTTCCATTACTAACGTCTCTGGGGTTCGCAAATTTTTCCCATACACCAACTCTGACGGTGTATACCCTTTACTTTCGTCAGATACAGTCCGTAACGCTAAAAGAATTGACGGAAGATGTTTGTCCCATTCGGAGCCTGCATCTAAACATAAGACTCGTAAGAGTCGTTTCAATGTTCGATGAAATCGCTCAACAGGGTTACTCTGTGGATGATACACAGAACTATGCCTGACAAGTATTCCGAATCTTTCAAAAAACTCGGTAGTCAGAGCACTAGTAAAAGAAGTACCCTGGTCACATTGTATTTCACGGGGAAACCCCATCCGACTAAAGATGTTTAACAGCGCATCTGTGGCACTAATGGAACTAATATCAGACACCGGAATAGCATCAGGCAATTTTGATGACATGCAAATGGCCGTGATAAGATATCGATTCCCTTTAGATGTGATCGGGAGAGGCCCACATGCATCAATATTTAGCTTAGTAAAAACCTCCTGAATAACAGGGACCAATTTTAGTGGAGCTTTCTTTTTATCATTGGGCTTCCCAGCCCTCTGACACTGATCGCAAGTTTTTACAAACTGTTCCATATCTCTATAGCAATTCGGCCAGTAAAAATATCGGTTTAATTTGTCTTTGGATTTCGTAATTCCCAGGTGTGCAGATGTTCCCTCATGACACAAGGATTTAATGGGGTCGCGCAACCCTTCCGGCACTACTATTAACTTCACTACGTTACCTAACTTATCTTCGCGATTTTTGACCAATAATTCCTTCTCTAGCGAATAAACCTGATTGGTAACCTGCACTTGACTGGCTGCCTGTTCGTATAAGGATTTAATCTCCTCGCTATTTTTTTGAGCATTGATTAAATTTTCTCGCGTAACCCTTAGCAGTGCTAATTCCGGAACATATTCCCGGAGTGCAGGTATTAAAATTTCATCCTCTGCATCCGAAGAAACAATTATAGCCTCATCTTCCCCTTTCTTAGCATCACCACTATCTATTCCCCTTTCTTCTCTAGCCGCTTTAACTTGAGAACCTTGTTTGGACATCATTCAGTATTTCGACTGGCAGGAAATTATAGCCTAAATTTCCTTTTATTAGCTCGGCCGTTTTATTTCCAAGCAAATATCGACCGTGTTGATTTAAGTGATTTCCACAAACCGCTGCCTTAGTTTGCACCGTTCCAAAATTTCCGGAAATTTCCACGACCGACAAAGGTAAACAAACTAATTCTGGGCTTAACGGTTGTTTTACCCAAACATTTTCACCAGAGAAAGAAGAAGGATTTATGTATTTTGCACATACTAAATCTATTGTCGCTCCCGTATCTCTAAGAATGTCTATCTCGTGACCATTCAAAGAGCCCTTTGTTGTACATGAATTAAGAAAATCCGGGTTTTCATTTCCTTCAATATTATTGAGAGTTTCCGTCGTTTTGTTTCTTATTAACTTAGGGCAAACGGCTTTTATATGTCCGGGCATATTGCAATGATAACATCTTTGTATCACGCGTTTTTCAAAAGTTCTCTCTCTAGTACTCTCCGGAACAGAAGCTCCTAATCTGGGGGAAGTTTCCCTAAATCTATTTTCTTTTTCCTTGAGCCCTGAGTATGTCAAAATTTTATCATTCCTGCCCCACCTATCCATGGGTTTCGAATTTACCTTTCGGACGTCCTCATAATTATCAAAGAGTTCTGCTATTTGAGTAGCTGATTTAAGGTTTGCCCAATTATCTAAAAAATGATCTTTCATACTAGCATTGGCGCGTTTTTTTAATTGATCTACCACCATTAGACCTTTAAGATCTTGAAAGGTATTTATTTCTAAGCCAATCAGCCACTCATCTAGATAATTCGTAATTTCAAAAGTGAAATCCTTCCAGGTGCTATAGGATTTTTTCTGGTGTTGGACAAATTTTTGCCGAAAGACCTCCGGACTTAACTTGAATCTTTTAAGTAATAATTTCTTTACATAATCGTAATTTTCGGCTTGTTCCTCCGGTTCGCGAGCAATAAATTGCACGATCTCTAGGGGTAACAAACCCAATAATTTCCCCACCCACTCTTTCTTTTCTATTGACGCTCTTTTAGCCTGGCGTTCAAAGATCACTAGATATAAACTAATATCTGACTGCTTAGGATCGAAATCTGGGATCAATTTTTTAAGTTTAAATTAGAGGTTACAGAACATGCATTTGTAGAATCGTTTGATTCATCGTTTACCCTAAATCTGGATTCTATTTTAAACCTTTCTAAATCAAATTTCAGCTGTAATTCTTTCTCTTTTAATGCCTGCTCCTTTACTAACTCCTCCAATCTTATTTTATCAGCCCTTTCTAACTCCTCTAATCTCATTTTTTCAGTTCTTTCTAACTCCTCTAATCTCATTTTTTCAGTTCTTTCTAACTCCTCTAATCTCATTTTTTCAGCCCTTTCTAACTCCTCCAATCTTTTTCCGTTTGCAATGATAGTCTCATACAGATTTTTAACAAATTCCTCTTCATAACCTTCACTGTTAGTGATTGCAATTTTTATTCTAGGGACAGTCATATTTAAAGTGGCATTTATTCCTAATTCCTCAGCAAGTTGCAACATGTCTTGCTTTTTCCCTTTACCAAGGAAAGCCATTTTTAAACAATATCAAATAAATGTCACGCTAAATTTTGCACTATTGTTACTATTCTCTATTAATACAATAACACTGGTCCCCTGCATACACAGAAATACACAAAGAAAAACTTAACACTAAAAATAATCAAAATCATCCAAGAGACTTAAAACACAATAAATCTTAAGCTAAAATTGCACACAATGCTTGAAATATAATTACAATTCTCTAGAAACAAAATAACACTGTTCCCATGCAAGAAAAAACACTAAGTATTTCAAAATTTGTAAAGAACACCCTTTAACCAAAATTCCTAATACAATATGCAGCTTGCAACTCAAAAATATAACAGTACTCACCCATTTGAAGTACTCATCTTGCTGTCAGAAGCAAATTATGTGCAGTAATATGGCACTAGTGGTTTTGAACTCTTCCGTGTGAACAATGGTCCTTTTGACCAATCTTGAATCTTTCACCCTTAACAATAAGTGTGGTCAGTTTGACCAGCCTTGAATTCACTCGTGGCACTGCTTCAAAGATGAATTCAATCGCAGCACTGCTTCCGAAGATCGCTTTCCCTCCGGACACTGTGGCCGTAAACACTATAGATCAGTTTGATCTTCTTTGAGCAGGACGCTCTCCTTCTCCGAAGCTGAATTCAATTGCAGCACGGCTTCCGAAAATCGCTTTTCCTTCGGACACTGTGGCCGTAAACACTATAGATCAGTTTGATCTTTGAGCAGGACGCTCTCCTTCTCCTAAGCTGAATTCAATTGCAGCACGGCTTCCGAAGATGTCTTTTTCTTCCTGCGTTGCGGTCCGTCCGTAAAAACCCAAAATTTCCTCCTCTCACGGGTCCTGAATGCTAACTTTTTATCCCAAAGCGAAGCCACCAAAATCTCTAAGCTGTAACGTTTGAAAGAATAACGGTAGCGTATTCTTGGTTAATTAAAATATGGAATTTATTTACGTCACAACTATTCAATATTATTTACTAAATGATACATTAAAGTTATTAAATTTAATTATAGATTGTTAGAGTCCAATATTTTGTGAGAGGAGGATTCGTTGGCCACCGCTCCCGTGTAAGTTCAAAGCATCTCTCCTCTCATCTTCCGGTCGATGGGGTTAGATTCCTCGGGGGTCAAAAAGGGGTAGCGCTGCAGCTGCAAGATGCACGTGTGGGTGTCGGGTCCAACAAAGATGCCGACCACTGTCGATGTTCGGAGAAGTGACGTTACACTGGAGATGACACTCTGGGCGATTCCAAGTTCCTCGGATACTTCCAGTTGGGTACATCCACATTCCAGTCGTCCAACAATTCTACCACGTAAAAAATCATGCAAATGCTTCCTTCGTGCCATAACTATGCGATTATTGCCTTGAAAGGCTTTTAAAGCGCTTTTGAACAATTTTACTTCTTTGCCACCATTCCTTATATACCCCTCTCTTACACTCTCGTCATTGTGACGTACTATCCGCGCCATCTGGTGGTTTCCTGTAATTTGCATATTCTTCTTCAAGAAGTGTGTGAAAATTCTATAGGGGAAATTTTTATTTTAGCGTTCAATTTCTGTGTGATTCTGAATTATCCTTAATTTATGGACATGAGTGTATATACCTTCAGGGCATTCTTCGACCACACTTTAAACGTGCTTCTCTTTTTGATATTTCATTTGGCAGTTGCTTTCTTATTTTCGAAGATTGACTCTTCAAATGCCATTACACAACTTCACAAGATACTTGTGTACTTATCTGATGTACTATTTTACGAATCGACGTATAATGTTTAATCCCTGTTCACTATTAGGAATTCTTTTGGAATACCAACAGGTGTAAAAAGACAATTAGATTCTTTACTGTCAGCAGAATGCTTATAAAATTTATCTTTAAGATGTAATGCTGTGGATAGGCATTATGAAACGCACTTCATATTTACATAGGGATATCGGCATATGGTTATTACAAGATATATGGACATAACACTGGTATTCCATTAAGCTTTTTTTTCTGGGAATTGAATCCATCTTTTACGTGATGAAATGGGTCTAGATTTCTCAATAACGCACTCCCGTAGAGAAAGTTACAAGACACTAATAGGAAGAAGATGACATCTTGAAATTTCCGGAATAGAAAAAGGCGTTAAGAAGGCCCAGTGGTCGAGTGGTAACGTATCGTGCTTCCACACCGCAGGTTCATGTTCTATTATCGGGTTGTGCAAGGCCGACTCAGCCTTTCATCCCTACTGCAGTGGGTCGATAAATGAGTACCAAGATTGCTTGGGGACTTAAACACTGGAGATACCACTTCAGACTGACCACCTGATCGGACATCTGCTCATGCACCTCAGTGCCCAATGGTAAAGTATACTGAGATGGACTGTTGCGCCCCTGAGTTTGAGTTATATGATATTAATTCCGAAGGAAAACAACTACTTTGATCAGTTCCAGAATTCAAAGTCATTTTAAGGGTAAAACTTAAGTAAATCCTGAAAGCTAGCTTCAGCAGCTTAGAGACGAATAGGCGTGTTAGACATGCTCTTGTTTCAATAACAGAGAGCATTTTCCGTGAGAGTTTAAAGTTTTGTCCAAAAAACATTTTTTTCTTATTTGTCTCTATTTTTTAGAATTTGGAATTCAGTAAGTATATAGTAAAATAAAATACACAATATTTTGATATTGTTAATAAGAATTTATCTCTAACTTTAATACAAGAGGTTAACTTAAAATTTAAATTGTTAAAAAATGGGACAGTTTTTAATATTGTTTTTTGATATAAACCAATTTAAAATTATTTATATAATTTCATTTTTATTCATATTTTGTTATTATTTGTTAATTATGTATATGTTTTATTAAAAAAATATTTGTCAGTAATTAGTTTTAAGATTCAAGTGTTTGTTTTTTATGCAAATAATATGAAGTAAGTCATATCTCATCGTTTTCAAGTAATCAATGAGAAAATTTTAAATACGTGTAATTTATGTAGAACCATATCTCTTATTCTTAGAAAAAAAACTTTACAGAATCTTATTTGCAGAAAGAAGATGAATTACAAAATGACAGTTTGTAAGTAAATATTATGGTTATGTTGCTATGTGAAATACTTTTGTAATTTTTGAATTGATATAATGTACGTACTAGCATTTGCCCTTTAAATAGAAGTTCACATATGACTTATATTTTTCCCTAATAAAAGCCGAGAGAAAATTTCTTATGAAAGATTTTCATTAGGATACTTTGATTCTTCAGAAATAAAAATATTTTAAATCGAAGAAAAGTATAAGGTATGAGTTATTTATATTCTGGGATCATAATATAAGTAAAATTAATTAACAAAAAAAATCTGTTTGGAGCTTTAGATAAGTAGTAGGAACTCTCAGATACGACTGATTTTAACCACAAAGATTTAGTAAATATGCTAAATTTAACTGGTCTTCTGCCAGCAAAAAATTCCTGAACCATTTTACAACAAAGTAATTTACACCCTACACAAGGCCTGATGTGCAGCCAAATATGTCGTATCTTACAAATGTATGACATCTAAATACTGTTCTCTTTCTTACAAACAGTAGAAACTAAAACTGGAAGTATTTGCATATGATAATCGATATTTATGCTATGAATATCGATTGCTAATTTTCATATTTTTTTATAACTATAGTGAGAGAGAGAATTCGAAATTTTACAATTTCAGAAATTTTTTTCTCCAAAATGGGAACAATTGAATCACGTCCAATTATTTGGAACATTTTTTTTTTGTAGAAAATCTATATTTTAAACTGTTTTAAACCAGAACGAATTTTTCTTAATGAGGTGCTGAAATCTTTGACTTTTGCTCGTTTCTATAGATTCTCTTAAAAATTTCATTATGTAGGATTAATTGAGTGAGAGTGAGAGGTCTACACCGATACGTGTATCCAAAGCAAAACTTATTTTCGAAGATGCCTTCAAGAAATTTCCTAGCAATCTCTATGTTTCTTACATATAGAGAATGAACCACAATATATGTGTTGAATTTACTTTTCAAAGCGTTTTGTAATTCTTGTAAATGAAGCCGGCAGGATTACTGATGTGAAGGGTGTGTTAGGACGACATTGTGAGGCTCGTTATATAGAGTTAAGACAGGTCACTGTAGATGTGTGAGAGCGTAAAAGCCAATTTGAAAACTATGCTGAGAGAAAGTTTGGGAGTTTCTTGGAGAATCTGTGTTGGAGCGTCGTAGAGTGTCAAAACGTCTGGGTTTCCCCTTTTGGTATCTCTTTAAAGATGGAACACGTCAATCCATCCCAAGCAACGCGTGACGCAGAATAACTTCTGTTTAGATGAAGCCATGATTACTATTCTACCATTGGTCCTTGTTACCACTTATGCGGGGGGATTTTTAAGCCGAGGAGCGGAGAAGAATTTTACTTATTTCTTGAACACTAGACGAAGATCATAATAAAGTCTTTAGTCAATTTGGTTAAACTACTGATTTTGGTGAAGGACTGAGCAATGAATTATGAAATTCCCAAATCATGAGAGAGGATAAGGGATTGCTCAAGTAGTGTCTAGAAAATCACTAATTATTTTTCAAATGCAAAAGAATGAATCTGAAATACTCTTCTTTGAGTTTGCAGGACATTGTATCACACCAATTTTAAACGAAGGATAAGAATAATTATGAAAAATTAAGATTAATAGTATTGAATTTAATAAACTTGGTATCGTTTATGTAATGTACCAAAATCATTGTTCACGTCATTTTTCTCCTTGTTTTTAAACCAAAGAAATAAGTCAGTAGATCTCCTTTTAACAATAAATTTTCTCAAAATTCCTTAGATAAAATGATAATTATAACGTTATGATAGAGTTAGTCAAACTATAATCCTCTTTTTTAGAAAAGTTACTTTCAGCTGATGTTTGTATATGTCCTGTGTTTATTTTATATAAAATTAAAATAAACAAGAAGAGGCAAAAAAATGATTCTCAAGGCTAGAGCTTTGAAGCACATCAATGTTTTTTATAGCATGTTTTTTTATATCACTTGATTTATGAAAAGCCAGAAAGGAGCCGATTGGTGATCAATATAACCTGTAAAACACATTGTTGACCCCCCAAAATGCAACATCATGAAAAAACATTCAAATCGTATGAAATTTTCGCCTGATGGCGATTTCAAGTTAAGCATTTCAGCTCAGGCAATAAATCATAAGTGTTGTAGCACTATACAAAGAAAGATTATAATGCTGCTTTGAAATAGCGGACCTTCTTTTCGTACGGTTGTTTTGTGGGAGCAACTTCAGTATATGGTCTCTAGGAAGAATACGAGCCTTATTTGAGCAGTTTCTGAATTCGTTCAAGAAAGAATTGTTGCCTATAGTGAATGCGGATAACTCTTCAGAAAAATCAGTTATCTTTTAGGGCATAACCAAGCAACAATGATACATGTCTGTAATCCATGGATGAAGGTGGAAATGATTGAACGACGGCATAGATAACAGCAGTCTCGTCGTACTATCGTACCAGTATAGATTATGACAGACATACTGCGTGCATGGCAGTCATGAATTGCTCTGCTATATGAGGTACCATATTGAATCAAATATTGTCAGCTGTATAACAATCGATGGCATTCTGCGTCAGTTGTAGTGTATTAAAGTTCCCGCCTGGCCCCTATTGTCCTTTGTCTCAAAACCACAGGTGTTTGTGTTTGCAATGATGCATTGAAAGGGGGTGTAATATCGCGACAAGGTAGCGTCAAAGGTCACACAGCTAATTGCCACACACACAAAAGACATTTTATTTCTAGAGTAAATAATAAACATTTATAAATTCAATATTAAAGAGTATAGCCTTTTTTCTCCGTGTAAAAGTTCTTGTTTAAAGATCATTTTAGGTACACCAGCCATTTGGCCGTTGACTCCGACAATGCACACTTCATCATTCGCCTAAGTTCTCAGTATACAAGGTTCATTAGTAAGTCCTTGAGTGCTGCGTCCGCAAACTCAATTGAGAGTCTTCAAAAAACCCAAAATTTCAGAGCACAGTTCTTTGGTATAAGGCAAGAGATGTAGGGTATAGCCCATATTCCTGGAGGGCTGTTGCCCCGCAAACTCAAAATTTGAATAGCGGAAAATTCGGTCAATTGATAGATATTGAGAAGTCCTTCTCCACTTTCGGGCCGACCCCGTTAAACTCCATTGGTGGATCACTCTCACATCCTTAGTCACCTCTCATTGGTGGGAGTGTAACACATTTGCACCCACCACTCCCGACCGTTGTTCCACTCCATTGGTGCGTGGGAACAATTGGCCATCCCGTTTGATCTGTACTACGGAATGGACTCTGTCCAACATCTGGAGGCTATAACATCTTATCAGATTTTCACTGAGGGTACATATTTGTCTCGCCCTGCTGACAGTTCTCTCTATTCAGTTGGCTGCGTCCCATGTGTGCGAGGAGGACCCAACACAAATGGGCTATCACTCGCAGTTTCCTTCCTATTGAACGTTTTGACTAACAATCGTCTGTTGGTCGTTAAAAGAGAAAAGGTTCTCCGTAACAGTTTGCATGTGTTATACTCCAGGCGTAAGGTACAACCGGTGCTTTCTTTGGAGACGCAATGTGCCATCTGGGCAACTTGACTCTTCTTACGTCAATCTCGACACGTATAGATGGGGAGAGTTCTGCTACTGAGCTGACGTTACAGGGGATATAGACAACCAAATGTTGCAATACTGTCTTTACAATCAAATCACGTTTCTGCCTATAACACTTCAATAAATATAGTCTGGATGTACAACATTTTAACCATTGTCTTATGCATCGCCATACTGGTCCTACATCGGATATAAAAGATTGGGGAGGTATTGGATTCCCCTCCCGCATCCCTTAATTAGTATTGCAGATGAAATTACTATCTACCACTAACCTAATTTGTTGCACTTTATTACTTTCAGAGCTTTCTTGTAGCAGCACTCCAACAAGACAACGTGTGACCACACGTAGTATGCAATATTCTAGACCTCTTCACTCACCAGATTGCATTGTTGCCTTAGCTTGCCAGTTCTTCCGATCTATTATCTATCCAGTGTATTTTGTCGATGATTAGAACATCACTGGTCCACACTACCTGCTCTTACACCAGATCAACGCGGGCAACCGATTGAGATAGAATAGGTTGCCTCATTCCTTATAAGATGTCCAAATCGTCTTTCAATCAATGCCGATGCGTGTAGCAGCATTTATTCCAGCCGAAGCTGCAGCAGTCAATACTGATTTTAGCGTCTTCCTCTCTTCACAGAAAGCTTATTTTCAACCATGTCATCTTTGTACTGTGTTTAATCTCTCTAATAAATTTGATTTCCATAACTCCTGTAATTTTTAGTGCTGTATTTTAGTATAAAATGTATTTTAAATTATTACTGTTTATAATTTATTAGTAAATATTAACTGTTATAATTTTGTGTGTCATTCTTCGAATAAATATATAAATATTATTGTGAGTAAAAGAAATAACGTAGGACTAGAGAACTTTCAACAGCGAACTTATAGTTCGTTGAATAATCTCCCATTATATACAAACTGCGCCACAGAATCCGTATTTCTTAAGAATCAAGGTCAAGCACATTGAAAAGAGTTGAAAATTCTCTTTTAGTCTCCATACTTAAACAATCTGGCGTGCTTTTAATTCCACCGAGAAAGGTGAACCATCTTTGAAATCTGATTTTAAACACTCTTTTCTTAATCATGAGATAAAGTGTGCTCGTTGAAAAGGATAAACTGACAAGGTCCAAACTGACTTTTTTCCCCTATCTAAAGACCGCTTTTGAGAAAAAGTTCATTAGGCATGAAGCCAAAATGGTGTTCTCCAAAATTCTTATTTGTTTTGACTTTCCGACTGCGTATTGTAACTCACGAAGCAAGAGGTAAAAACAAAATTAACCTGGGTAAATAAGAAGCACGTGCATTTATCATTAGAAAACTGGCAGTTTGTTAGAAAATCAAGATGCTGTCTACAGAGCCTACTTTTATACACATTTCCGTACATCATTCAGCTAAATATTTTCGTAATTTTAACACACTTTGCAGGTACGATGAGTAATGAGTGAGAAATATGATGGTAACTGGATTCTTTGATTACAGTTTCAAGTTAAAACAAGTAAACTTTTTAAATTTGCATGTAAGAAATTAATGTCTGAATTTCAGTTAGAATGTGAATAGCAATAAAATAATACATACTTTTACTTGGAAGTTTTAGAAAGTTTTTTTACCCTATTTCGTTAGTGAAATTTCTATATTTAACTGCTATTTATTTTAACGCCAATATAAATAAAAAGATTCTTCTGCGATCGGATTAATTTTTTTAAAAAATATATATCATACTATCCTCATTTGAGCCGAATTGAATGACGTATTAATATAGAAAAATATTTTCTCACCAATAGTAAAAGTTGTCGAGTTTCAAAGACACTCACTTAAAAATTTCATAAATAATTCTGTTTTACATAAGCATATTTATAGTATTAAAATGTCTTTTGAATGTTCATTCTCATGAGTGAATATTAATATCGCTCTGTTGAGCTACACGAGGGCTTTTGGCGACGGACTACGTAATGAAGTGGACGACACCTGTGAGCGGGCACCCCCTCTCCTGACTACCCCACCAATGGAAGGACGTTTCAGCTCTCGACAGATTTAACGTGCATCGCTGCCCTACACGGCGAGTCTTTAGTGGTACTGTGGTCGAACTCGCGACAAGGCAAGCCAAGATCCGATACTTTGACCACTCGGCTACCGCGGCTGTTCATTCTCATGATATTTGATAAAGAAATTTTGAATAGCAAGTATCGTTACATTTAAACAAATGCAGTGTATAGACATTTTTCGTAACGTTTGTAGGTGAAATTCTACTATAATGTTTACAGCTAAGAAAATAATGCAATTTATCACAAAAATTTATCGCCGATAGATAAAATCGATTTCATAACCTTTTAGAAAACTTGTTCTTACATAGAATAACTCTATTTAATTTTTTTGACACTAATCGTGAGATGCGTTTTTTATGGAATTAAAACTTTATGCATTCAATTTGGCTGTTTTTTAAATAATAAAGGCTGACAAAAACTCACTGAAAGATACAGAAAGAGAATAAAAGTGAGTAAAAATTTGCAAAAAAAGGCAATATTTCACTAGTTTTCTATAAATATGTAGATAAAGAGACTGACAAACCATTTCTCTGAATTTTAATGTTAATACTGTCTTTGAGAATATTGAGCTTACATACCATTGTAATGCGGTCATTTCTTTCTCGTAATGTTACACTCGTAAGGCGATGTTTCAGATTTTAAGATAATGAATTCGTCCCAGGTATTTTTCATCAATTATAAGTAATAATGCAGCTGCTTATAGGCTTTCAAAACAAGTTTATCAATAGAGTATGAGTAATTGAAAAATAGACAAAATTTTGTTTTAATTCAATGTCCTTTAAGATAAGTCAAAATCGAGTTAAAAGAACTAGAAATATAAAAAAATTTTAAAGTCAATGATCATATGGTGTTGGACTATTATTTTTGATTGTTACTATTTCTTCCTTAATTAACTAATGAGTTAATACATTTTTAAAAAATAGTATTAACATCAAGCGTCATCTACTACAAGTTTAAAAAAATGTATTTTAGCTTGAATGGATGAATAGAAAGTATTTTATTAACGATTAAAAATTTCAATAATATATATATATATATATATATATAGGGAGAATGTGAACAACAGTAGGAATTGAAAAATGGTGCAATACATTAATAACCTGATAAAACTAGATGAAATTTGGTGTTAACAGGCTGTAACAGAAGAAAGGAACTACTTTAGTTGTATACATATGGTGGTATGATTACTTCTTAACAAATTGTTGCCCATGATTGAATAATTAATTGACAGTAAAATCAATTATTATTTCACTAATCAGTTTTCTCTTGATTTGGGGGATGTATTTCATTTCTTTATTTACAATAACAAAAGAGTAAATATAAATATAAATTTCAGGCTCTACTTTTTAGAATTACACAGAATCCTTTAACGGTTCAGTATAAAGATTTAAGAAACATATTTATACTTAACTTAAACAATTTATTTAGAACAAAATTTTTTTAAATAAAATTTTTGGGTAACTAGTTTGTCATTTGATTAACCTTGTACCCTATTTTAAGAAAGCACTTTTGTTAAAACCAAGTACAGCAATACAGCAATTCTAAGCGAATAAAAATTAACTCTGTACTGCTTAAATTTGCTTCTACAAAAATAATTTTCAACCCATGAGCTGTGACAGATCCCTGGTGTACCACAAACTGATGAACGAAATTATTTTATAAACAATATCTAAGAAAAATGTTACAAAATGTTATTACATTACACAAAATGTTTTTAAAATTATAAAAATAATGTTTATTTAATACTTTATTTTTACTTAATAACCTTAAACAAAAAATAAATTCTTATTAAAAATCTTGCTTGATGATATTTCGAAATACATGCTTGTTCCTTTCTCCCCAACATTTCTTGTAAAGTTTTTTTCTTTCAAAAAATCGAGTACAAAGAACAGTATATTAATAAATATTAAATTATAATAAAGAGAATAAATGTTTCAAATAATCTACACACAGTCTCTCTCCACACTCTCTATCAGTTTCTCCCTCTCTCTCTCCACACTCTCTATCAGTTTCTCCCTCTCTCTCTCCACACTCTCTATCAGTTTCTCCCTCTCTCTCTCCACACTCTCTATCAGTTTCTCTCTCTCTCTCACACTCTCTCAGTTTCTCTCTCTCTCTCTCTCCACACTCTCTATCAGTTTCTCTCTCTCTCTCTCCACACTCTCACACAGTTTCTCTCTCACTCTCTCTCTCTCAGTCTCTCAGTTTCAATATCTCTCTCAGTCTCTCTCTCAATCTCTCAATCTCTCTCTCAATCTCTATCTTTCTCTCTCAATCTCTCTCTCTCAATCTCTATCTTTCTCTCTCAATCTCTCTCTCTCTCTCTCAATCTCTCTCTCTATCAATCTCTCTCTCTCTCAATCTCTCTCTCTCACACACACATACATACTCATATATATCACGCGCTTAAGACTGAAGAACAGGCGAAACAAAAGTTTTAAGGCGCCTCAATATTACTGGAAAAATCCCTTGAGTGTCCGTTTGGCTTAGGTGCTCTCAGCAAAATTTTAAAAAAATATTCCAAGGAACAATTTCGCATCGTCAGAGCTCAGGTGCCTCCCTCTGGGGAGGAAACTAGGCTTCAAAACTACTTGCGTCAATTGGTATCGCCTATAGGGTGCCGCACTAAAAAGTGATACCAGATACTGCGGAATGTACTAGGTCTGAAAAGGTAACAAATACCAGTACACAGCCTCATTGCGAAAAATATTACTTGAAAGAAATAGATGAATTTTTCCATAAAATGATGGAACGAAGAAACAAAAATATGAACGAATGAATAACTGCACAGATTTTAATTGAAATGAGAAACATGCCACAGTCCATAATGTGTGTTTACCTTTTGAAAGAAACGACCAACAGAAAGAAGCAGTATAGCATATACAGGATAAAGTTTACTAAAATCTCCACTCTAAATTGTATTCAAGAGTAATTTGTAAACACGAACAAATTTCTTTAATTTAAAAGAAACAGTTGTAATTTTCAAATCTTTGTGTAAAAGAACATGTAGTTTAAATTATAATTAAAGTGACATCGTATATTTCAGAACAAAAATTGCATAAAATTATACTATCAGCTACTCTTCTCATTTGCAGGTTGCTTCTAATTATGATAAATATACAAGTTCTTTTTAAAAAAAACTATTAAAAATGCTTTTATGTTTTTCGAAAATCTGAAAATTTTCAATACATATACACATAGTGATTATCACTTCACATCTTGTCAGCTCTCTTCATGTAGGTTTCTTTTTGATGTCATTGTACCGATGCTTTTCAAATGATAAAAATATAATGTAATGAAGCGATAATATACAACAAGTCAGACAACTTTTATAATACAAAATTTGTAATATTTATTTTTTTTCGATGAATAAAGTAGTATAGTGTTATGTAATGAGGAAAATAATTTATGAGGGATTAATAACAGTTAAAATTAACTATTCAAAAGTTGCGTCCGATGATATGTTTTGCATAGCTGATTCAGACGAAGGATGGATGAATTGTAAATTTTTTTTTATTTTATTTGTAGAAGCAACAGCTCGATGAGGTTTCCCAGGCAGTTCGCAAGTGTATTATACAAAAAACTTTAAGATAACTCACTTTGTTAAAATTGATGTATTAATTTATTATGCTTCCCCATTAAAATGTTTAATTCAGTGAAATTCCTTTAACTAATTTCAAACTCTTTAGGAATTAAATAATCAGATAAGCAAACAATAAGATCTAAGCAATAATAATTATTTTTAAAGAACTTAAATCATAATCTTTTATTTTTAGTCGATTTGGTGGCTTAGAGATAGCGCACCTACCTCGTAAGCCGAAGGCTGCGGTTTCAATCCCGGCTGGAGTGAATGGATTTTCATTCTTCGAAAATTGTAGGCATGATTATGTGGCATGTAAAATATCCCTTGATCTTAAATTTGGCTTTAATCCTCTCGGCAAAATTAAATTACAACATACGACGAGAGTTTGAATTAAAAAATTAATTCAAGCGTCTGAATTTGGTAGTAGAATCAACTACTAGATGGTGCCATAACTGAAATGACTCTCACACTTGGAGTTCTTGCTGTGTCTGCAAAGGCTTGTATGTCAATATGCAGCCCATTTGAAAAAATTATTGGAAACTATACAAGACGTAAAAAGTAAAATTTCACATCTGCTTGATGGAAATAGATGACATCTAAATAATCGCGATAAAATAAAAATACAATTTTCAACTTCAATTTTTTTTTCTGTAATGGGGCTGCGGATGGGTATTTTTACCTTTGCAGACTAAGTACATTCTCCAAGAGTTGGTATCACTTTTTAGTACGGCACCCATTTTGATACCCAATATCCTCCCTAGAGGGAGGCACCTGAGTTCTGACGATGTGAAATTGTACTTAGGAATTTAATTTTGCGGAGAGCACCCAAGTTTTCAACTTAAATTTGACGAATGTCTAAATCCAAACTAAGAGTGCACCCTTGAGCGTCTGCTGTTAAAAAGATATATAAAATATAAGTTATATTTTCAAGTATAAATTTAATATCTTTTCTCAACTTCTTCTAAAACGATTCTTAAATGTGTAAACTAGAAGAAAACTTTTTATTTTAGTACTCGCCTAAAATAAGTTAAGGTAATGAATGTATGCTCGTTCCAACTGTAAAATAAATAGAATAATTTCAAATAATATCGAGTGAAATGATAAAAAAATAAGATTTCTTCACACATATTTGTACCCTGTATTATTTAAATGGTGTAAAACTGATATATTTATTTGAATGCCTTCTAACTTTTTCTCAAACTCAAAACATGCATTAAAAAATTTGAATAGGCATATATATTGTTACAGGTAACTGTTAATTTGAGATCGGTTGTTTTTTATGTGCTCCTAGTACGATCAGAATCAAAAATTTCGTAACGTAAACAAAAAAATAACTTCGATACATTTCCTTTTTTCACATTTAACAAACCCTCTGAATATGAATCATGTGAATTTATCTACAAATAGCTATTTTACAGTAAAAATTTGGCTATAAGTTTATATCAAACAAATTAGAAAAATTTGGTTAAACTTTTTGTAACAGCTTCTATTTAAAATGTGTTTCTAATCGCCTAGTTTTTTTTTTTTTATAAAAGAATCTAAGCAAGGTATTAATTTTACCCTATTTTTACCGTTTTGTGATTTAGTATCATCAAAAACAATTTTTATCTATTCTGAGAGTTTATTAAAACTTTTATCCAAAGGATAATAAAGAAATTATTAAGATTTAACACAATTATATTATTTAAGACAACGATGCTTTCCAGGTATAGTAAATTTGAGTGTAAAAAAATCTTATTCATGTATATAAAACTCTATAATTCATCATATTTTTTCGAAAAATAATTATTTTTCATCTTCAGTTAAAGGTGACATTAAACCACAGAATATTATTTAGTTAATGAAAAGAATTTATAAAATGTATTGCTTAACTCTTTACAAACATTTCTGGATTTATAATTTTTAATTTGAGAATATATTAGATGAAAAAATTTTACATTTAAAATTCTTCTGAGTTAAACTGTCTAATATTTTTATTAACACCTTAACTGCCTCCGGCGTATATATCCGTCTTGCTCAACAGATGCATTGAGTGCCACGGACGAATATATACGGCCTGTCGAAGTACAATTTTTTTCTTTGCGTTGTTATCAGTAAAACTTTTTGCAAGGGTGTGGAATGCAATAAAATTACCTTGACAGTGTTTGCAAGGCATTTACTTGTTTCACAGAAAAATGTGCTTATTTGTGCGCTTTGTATTCCCTCAATACACCGCGTAAGTGAGTGAATATTAACGTCTTACCGTTCAGCTACACGAGGGCTTTTGGCGGCGGACTTCGTAATTTTACACCATGTTCAAGGGAGAAAAACGACACCTGAGCTGGCACCCCCTCTCTTAACTACCACACCACACCAACGGGAGAACCCTGAGCTCTCGATAGATTTAACGTGCATCGCTTCTCTATACGGCGAGTCTTTAGAGGTACTGGGCTCAAACTTGTGACACGCCAGCCACGATCCGATACCTTGACCTCTAGGCTACCGCTGCCACCCCAATACACCACGTACGCTCCTCTAAAAAACGGCGGTACTGGCTGGGGTGGGGGAGGCGAATCGCATAACTTTTAATAAGCAGTTAAGGGGTTAAAATTGAATTCTCTCTGTCTTAAGGTATCTGATTGGGCTTGGAACAGTGATTTTAAAATAGTGTGTAAATGAATATTCTTCGATATCTCTTGTCTCTTGTATCAGAAAATGTATTTAAAATTGCTTTAAGATTACTTTTACTATAAAATATTATTTAAATGCAATTTTTTGGCAAAAAAATGAAGAAATGATGACATATATTCAAAACATTCTCCTTTTATGAAAAATGCTTCTATAATAATAACATTTTGCCTATGTGTAGCTAGGATTTCTAAAGTGGAGTTGAACTAAAAATTTTTAAAATTTGCATTAATTTTGGACTTACAATCCATTAAAATAATAACAAATACTTTTTTTGTTAAAATTTCTCAACTCTAATGTAATGAAATACGAACAAATCCACTTCGAAATTATATATTTCAAAAATTTTAGTTCCACCCCGGTGTTGAGGTTTTAGCTATATCTAGGCAAAATGTTATTTTTATAGAAGGATTTTACTTGCTAAGAAGCTTGCCAAAAATTGTATTTAAATAGTTTTTCTTGTAATAATAGTCTTACAACAACTTTATACATAAATTCTAATTCAAGTGACACCAAACATAAAAAAAATTCATTTATACTCCTTTTTAAAATCATGGTTCCGAACCCAGTGGGATACCTTGAGTTTAAATACATAGACATGTTTCAAGTAAAAATTATTTTTAAGGAAAAGCATTCTTGTTTCGAAAATTGATTTAATTATTTTTTATGTAAAAAGTTCATAAAGTATTTTATAGGCCAACTAAAATATTGAAATAAATTATCAGCCAGCAAAAAAATTCAAATTTAGATCCAACACACTTTCTGTTTTAATAAGTTCTATAACACACAATGATTCTCAAACTTTTTTTTTTGCACTACACTGTTAAAAGGTTCAAAATTTGGCGGCACGCTAACAATAAGTTTAAAAGAATTTTGCTTATCTATAATACACTATGTGAAATATTTTATGATGATAATTTTCAGTATTAAATAAAGTAATATGTACGACAAAGGCAATAAATTGTTTTTTTGAATAATTAATTAGAGATTTTAATTATAAGAGAATGCATTTAATGCGAAATTTGAGATTGATGATTTTGATAATTTTGTTTATATTTGTTCGAAAAAAATGCTAATGTCACTCTCATTTCGTCATCTACATTTAAAAGTCTCGATCTTTTTACATCTTTATAATTGTTAATGCTGAAAATCCGAATTCACACAAATAAGATGTAAAAATTGCAACGATAATTTTAAAGGTTTTTTGGCTATTATGAAATAATAATCTCTAATTTTTTACCCCAAAATAAATTAATTGACTCTTCCGAATGTTTTGAAACTAAATCTAGATTATTTCAAAGTGATATTAGTTCTTACTCTTCATTCAATTCCTACACTATTATATAGCTCACACTCTCTATATATTTATTCATTTATCTTCGTGAAATTTTCAATTGTTAATAAAATACATTATAAAGCGCTCAATTGAACTGAAATTTTATATGCTTGGTTATTTTGGATGACAAAATACAGTAATCTAATTATAATTAATAAAAATTAATTGATTAAAATTAATTATTCAAATACAGCCATGTTGGTATCATTTTTGGCGACTTAGCGACCATTTTGACGACTCGTGTCAAAACATGAAAAGGCATTTTTTTCTCACATTTTAAAACGCTCGTTTGAGCTTCAATTTCCTGTGCACTATTGTTTTGGGTAAAATTACCACAATTAAAATATAATTAATTAAAATTGATTGACTGAAACTAATTATTTAAAGAATTATAGATACAGCCACGTTGGTTTCATCTTTAGCGATTTGGGTCAAAACTTTAAAAGATTTTTTTTTTCACTTTTTAAAGTATTCAGTTAAACTGAAATTTTATATACACGATTGTTTTGAATGAAAATACGATACTTTAATGATAATTAATAAAAATTAATTAGCACTTAATGTTGTGATTCTGTCATATGTATATACGTATTTATATTAATTGTAACTATTTAATAAAAAGTAGCTAAAATAAAATTTTTCTTTGTTGATCTAAGAAGGAATTGACTTAAAATTTTTTTATATTACTTGTTCAAAGTCAGTTCCTATACTGATGATTCCGTTATCACAAATGGATTACGAACCAATCAAATTTTTTCTTATACATTTAACTTCTGGGGGATGCAGTGAATAACTCTCTCCTCTAGAGTATTTAAACGGACAATTACAATTTTATGATTAGTTTATTTCTACAAATTGGCCGAACGATTCGATTCTGGTTTTTTAAAATTTTTTCCCCCAGAGTATAGTTAATAATTTTTTAAAAATTTGGCTTATTGCAAAAGTTATGCGGCACAGTGATTGGGAATCACTGTTCTATAATAGTCAAACATAAAATAGACAAAAGTATCTGATAAAAACTTAATTGCGATTAATATGTAAATTTTTTTTTCTGTTTCTTAAGTAACACTTACATAAACAATCAAATAATACTTCATTCGAGCAAAATATTGAAATAAAATAGCAATATATATATATAAGTAATATAAAAAATTTTTAAAAGTCTATTTCTACTCCGTTAGAAAAACTTGATGGCACCTCTGTTGCAGATAAATCTAACTTCGTCAGAAATAACGCAGAATAAATTTAAAATAAAAAAAATAAAATTTAATTTAATATTTGAAAAAACCGTATTAGCATCAAATGTCATCCACTACAATTTTAAAAAAATGTATTCGAACTTGAATGGGCGAATAAAAAGTATTTTATTAACGATTGAAAATTTGAATAAAATATAAATATATATATATATATATATATATATATATATATATATATATAATAATTCCCTCTAGTATCCTTTTTAATTAATTAACTCTTTGTATTAGAATTTAAAATAACTTTAAATCTTTGATTTAAAAATAACAGCGTAATCTTAATCGTAATCGGCTAGTCCGAAATCCCTGTCCCGCCCATTCTGGCCAATCAGAACTACTATTACGTAATAATCACTGTTCGTATAAAAGCCAAATTCTTGTGTAATCGCTCTCTCTCTCTCTTGTCTACCTGCCTTCATGATGTAATCAGCCTGCTGCAACGCATTCTATGTTTATCTTTGTTTGTGTTTGTGCTTGTGCTATGATGTTCGCTTCTATTATATGTGTCTGCTTACGTGTTTTTAACGAATAGATGTAAAATATAAAGTGATTGACCACTTACGCTATGAGTGCTTCAAAATAAAAGATGAAATTCAATTCTAAAGATGTTTTCAATAAACCAGATATGACAACAACCAACACCGGCCAAAGCTACACTACAACACACACACATTTAGAAAAGGGAGTGAAGTGAACTAATAGTTGGAATTGAAAAAAAGAGAAAAGCGAATCACTCACTCTTCATGAGGCCTCTCAAACTATTAGATTTACAGATATGAAATTCGGGGAGCATGTTTCTTTTGATAAGTAGAAATCCGCTAAGGAGTTGTGTGGAAATCAATTTCCAAAAACAGTTGCGAGGGGTTAGGAGGTTTTAAAGAAAAACGCCCATTCTATAGTTTTTCAACTATAAGACTATTACACTCTTGACCTTTACCTATTAGACTACTACATTCTTGAAATTTGAATAGCATGTTACTTTTGTTGAGATATGCAAAGAACGAGTTTTATCGAAATCAACTGCCAAGACGGGGGTAAGGGGGCACAGCAATAACAAATGGATGTTTTTGAACTGTTATGCGTACAGTCATGAAATCTGGTAAGTATGTTTCTTTTGATGAGGAGAGTTTGTAAATATTAAGGAAATCAACACCAAAGGTTGGGTTACAGGTGTTTATAGATAAAAAATACCCGTTTTTGAACTATTAGACTTGATATTTGGTTTGCTTTTTTTTGTCAAATAGAGAACAAGTTTTACGGTAAACAAATCTAAAGAGATTTTATGGGGCCATAGAAAATGAATTGATTGCAGTATTAGTACTTTTATAGTCATTAAATTAAGTCATATTTAAAGCAAGATGCGAGGGCTGTAAGAATGCTTTTCAATACTTATCAAAGCTTAATAGGAAGATTTTTATACAATTACTTACGTAATAAATTAAAGTTTAAAGAAACTAAAAAACACGCTTTTGTAGCTAATCGAAATAAGAACTAAAAAGCGTGGGATGCTCGATATCGTTATAATTTCTTACTAGTTCTATTGCAAAATGCAGAATTAGTGTAAAAATGTAGTATAAAGCACCCCACGCTTTAACCACAATGACATTAATTTTTTCGTTAATTATTTATTCTTATATTAAGAATTATTTTTTTAATTTTTAGTTTGGCACATACACACACTACAAAAGCGTGTTTTTAAGTTTTTTTTAAACAGTAACTTAGTTTTCATTTTTTAGTTCGATCTACAATAAAAACGTGTGTTTTTAAAGTTTTTTAAACTATCATTTAATCTTGAAGTGTCCTTTTCTTAGAATCTTGAATACCCGTTGGAATCTTATCAGTTCGTCGATACGGCCTGGTTTGCAAAATGTAGGATCAGCCAACAGAAGGAAATCTGAGAGAGCTAAGTTTGAAATATTTAATGCGGAAGGTGTAAAATCAATGATATTTTTCACTGAAAAGAGCTCAATATTCTCTATGAAACTTGCATCAGCATTAGACATAGAAGTACACGTTTTGAATCGAAGACTTTGAGAGAAATATTTTTATTAACCTTGAGCATTTTCGCTTTAAGGTTGTAATTTAATTTTTTAGTCGCCAAATCTGGAATTAGTCACCAAATCCGGAAATGGGATCTGGAAACGGGAATTCGTTAATCCTGTGATGCTGCTGATCAGGACAATGGAATAAGATTATTAAATTATTATATTTTCATCGGTTTTTTTACAAGTGCACACAATTTTGAATTGATTTGACCTTTTAAATTGGGTAAAAATCGAGTGCAAAGATTCTGTTACATACAGGTGACGCTAATAAAAACGCGTTAAAAAGAGTATATTTCGTCATACAGCATCACAAAATACCAGCAAAGTGGGCCCACAACGGCTAGTTAAATTATATAACAGACTAGCTGGTATACCCGTTCTTCGTACGGGGGAATTGAAAAATTAAACAATACAGATTGAAAGATATAGAACTATTTAATGAGTTAGTATTACTTTAATTGCAAATTAAACAATAAAATCTTTTAGCATATCTCAGCTGAACAAAAAATTATATTTGTTTAATTCTAAGTCTGTAGGTCTAATAGCTGATAAAAAGAATTTTTATTTATAACGTCCCTTAACTCTCTTGTGGGTCGATTTTTGAAAACTCCTTCCCCTAAGCTGATCTCGTCTGAACAAAAGTAACACATTGTTACAAAGTTTGTGTAATAAATGTTTAAAATAGTGCAAATAATTTACATCTGGATGTGTAATAAGTTAATATTACTTTCAGTTGTATTTATTTTGTGTTAAAATTGTAATATTCGCAAGCAACGCCGTTCCTTACATTACAATGGCGATTCAATGGAAACATAGTGAAATGCTGGCGATAGAGCCAAGTAGGCATCAATTTGGAGACCGTGTTGGCAACTTGGCGATTGATTGAATGATGCAGAAGTTGATGTGCCGTAGCACTACCTGGTAGGGAGCTGTAACAAAGAGGATAGCACACAAACCTTTTCCACAAAAAAATACATATGCATGTCAATTTTCATAGTGATCGGTTGAGCGATGTTGGATTGAGGCGAAGTAGTATATACAAACATCTATTTTTATACATCGGTATAGGTTATATTTATGGTATAAAACATTTCATAAGAGACATGGATATGAATCAAATTAAATTGTTAAAATTTTTAGCTTTTTCACTTTGAATTACTCAACTGCATTAAATTTTGATATCTTATTATTAAATCTACTTGTGATATAAAAAGAATAAAATGACCCAACGCACATTATGCATAGTTGCATGAAAAGATAATCATGATGAAATAATAAGAAAAAAAATCATACTGTAGAAAGATATGTGGGAACTCAGGATATATATTTTCATTTATTTTTTATACTCAACGTTAAAATAAATTCTTGTAGAAAATTTGGACCAGAATCAAATAATTTTGAATGACTAGGTTATATATTCACTCCCTCGCTGTTCTTTAAACTTTCTCGATCCGATATTTTATGCAGACATTTTTAGTGATTTAAATTTGCTACTAATACTTCCGAATGATTGTTTACTTACTACGAACCCTGGCTTATAGTTCAAGTAGTAATTTATAAAGCATCCTTTTTAGAGATGTGTGTGTATGTGAATTTTCCTACTTATATATAAATTAGTGAAATACAAAACATTAACGATTTATAAATTTTTGAAAAAAGTTTAAGGAAGGTGGGTGCTTATTAATGTTGCCTTCTATAAAGCAACACGACAACGGATCTCATAATTTCATGACATCCGACTGAGCTTTTTTACACAGATTACTTGGACTTCTCAAGAAGTTCGAATGAATACATTGTTAAAGTAAGATGTAGAAAGCACATTAAGTTTCGTGATTTCTTTAGTTCGATATAAATTTGGACAAACTTTTTCTTTGGATAATTCTTGCTACATGAAATGTTTTTGTAACCCTTGAGATAATTTAAAGATTTATTTCACACGTTACCAAAATTGCCAAAATCGACAATTTGTATCCTATATTTCCTCTCAAAATACATTCTCGCTCATATAGAGAGAACCAGGGACCGGTAACCTGCCTCCAATGGCCTAGAAATCGACCATTACGATAACGGATGCTTGATGGTCTGGGCAGACTTCACAATGGATAGCTGCATACACCTTCAGATCTTTGTAAAAGGCACTATGTCTGCTGAAAGGCATGAGATGATGTCTTGGAGCCATTTGTTTGCCTTTTCACGGATGCAGTTGGCTCTAATTTTATTTTAATTTATAACAACGCGAGGCTGGTCGATGAATTTCTGGAAAGTGAGGATAATAGTTGAATGGATTCGTCAGTTAAATCTCCAGACCTCATTCGTATAGAGCATGCCTGAAACACTCTGTGAGGACAATTACAACTCGTAACTCCTCTTAGAGAACCATCCAAGGCTTGAAAACAGAGTCGTTGAACGAGCGGGATTAAGTACCACAGGAACTCAAAAATTCCCTTATGTCCGGTATAAAATCATGGTGTGAGACCTTGTTTATCTAAACACACACACACACACAAGTAATATAAAAAGAAATTTAAGTCAATTCCTACTTAGATCAACAAAGAAAAATTTCGTTTTAGATACTTTTTATTAAATAGTTAGAATTAATATAAATACGCATATACATGTAACGGGATCACAACATTAAGTGGTAATTAATTTTTATTAATTATCATTAAAGTATCGTATCTTAATCCAAAACAATCGGGTATATAAAATTTCAGTTCAACTGAATGCTTTAAAACGTGAGAAAAAAAATCTTTTAAAATTTTGACAGAAATCACTAAAAATGAAATCAATGTGGATGTATCTGTAATTCTATAAATAATTAGTTTCAGTCCATTAATTTTAATTGATTATCATGAAATTATCGTATTTTTACCCAAAATAATACTGTATAAAAAATTTCAGCTCAAATGAGCGCTTTGAAATGTGAGAAAAAAACGTTTTCAAGTTTTGACACAAGTCGCCAAAATGGTCACTAAGTCACCAGAAATGATGCCAATGTGGCTGTATTTGTAATTCTCTGAATAATTAGTTTTAATCAATTAATTTTTATCAATTATAGTTAAATTACTGTATTGTCATCCAAAATAATCATGTATATAAAATTTCAGCTCAATTGAGCGCTTTGAAATGTATTTTATTAACGATTGAAAATTCCACCAAGATAAATATATAGAGAGTCTGAGCTAATAGTAGGAATTGAAAAAGCCCTCTATTGACCATACCCTCTATTAAAAAATTTTTTTTTGTTATATTCTGCAGATGTTGTTTCATACCTGCAAACTTCGATGAGTGTTACGTATGAACATGCGTGTGTATTTTACTGTTTTTTTTTTTTTTTTTTTGCATCATAACAGTCTTATACGCATACAAAATTTTATTAAAATCTATCCAGTAGTACTAGAGATAATCGACAAAATCTAAATATTCTCTTAGTTTTGAACACCAGTGTAGATACATAACCGTAGTCACATGATACTGCAATTGGGATTAAAATAATTAAAGCTTCTCATTCAAGATCTTCTATCCTGAAAAATATTTAACATTCGGATTTAAAAGAAAAAAAAATTGGAAATATTCTAATTCATTTCCATAAACAACAAAATGAGAAATCAATAATAATTGTATTAGTTGACGTTAATCATTGTTTTTTCATTGTAGCCTTTTTAAATAAAACTGAGATAAATTATTCAGTTGAAAAAAGAATTCGACCTCTTTTTAAATTGCTGAAAAATTCTTACTATTCATTGAAATACAAAATTTCATAAAAAAGGTGAAGCATATATATATATATATATATATATATATATATATATATATATATATATATATATATATATATACATATATATACATATATATACATATATATACATATATATGTATATATGTATATATATGTATATTAATGTATATATATATATATATATATATATATATATATATATATATATATATATATACATTAAAGAAGCCTGTTTGATACTAGTGATATCTTAGTGTTTTTTACTTTTGTTCGTGGGGTTACTGGAATTTTTCGAAATGAAAGAGCTGATTTCTTGGCAAAGTCCGCAACCAAGCGGGGGATTGAAATATCAGTTAATATTCCGAAATCGTTTTTTACGAAAAAACTGAAGAAAATGTTGTCACTCTCTTGAACACTCAGTACACGCTATCAGCTCACTCTTTTCTGAGAAAGAAATATTTTCCAACCCTTTCGTAAAGATTGTCTTGTGATCACTTTTTTATATAGTATAAAATCATACATTTCCTTATTGGTCATGGTAATTTTAAAGTGTACTTCGACAGATTTAACTTGTATCTTTCCAACTTTGTGGCTGCAATGTTAGTGGTGAGCATAGTGTTTAAACATCTTACCCTCTTTTTTTATTTGTTTAAAATTTAAGAAAGAAAAAAAATGCTTAAAGTAAAACTGCTTGCTCTTAAAATGAATTGATCCCCTAATTTTCAAGAAAAGATTCATTCACATTATTTTGCATCTTTATTGATTTGATTTTGTAAATTTTTAGTTTCTCTGTCTTTGTAACTTTATTGTACAAGTGTTACTTTGTACTTTATTGTATCTTTGTACTTTATTGTACAAGTACTTTCTTGTTACGTAATTATTTTATTTTGTAATGTACTTTGGTATTCGAACCTTATTATTTGTTTTTTGTTATTTTGTAACTTTGTTTTGTTATTTTATTATTTTTTGTTATTTTGTAGCTTTGTTTCTTATTTTCTTTCTTTTTTTTGTTATTTTGTAACTTTTTGTTATTTTATAATTTTTTTTGTTATTTTGGAACTTTGTTTTGTTATTTTATTACTATTTTTTTGTTATTTTGAAACTTTGTTTTGTTATTTTATAATTTTTTTGTTATTTTGGAACTTTGTTTTGTTATTTTATTATTTTGTAACTTTGTTTTGTTATTTACTTTTTATTTTACTTCGTTTGTCTTACTTTTGTAAGTCCCATGTGATACTTGTAATGCACTGGAATTGTTTTATCTGTCTTCAAGTAAAAAAAAGTTTACAAAAAACACACACAAATAAAGGAAGCCTGCACATAGAGATGCATGACGAGTTTTTAGAATATTTACAAAAAATTTTTCAATCCGTGCTTTTATTTATGATAAAATTTTATGCCGATTTCCTTTTACATTTTAGGAATAAGGAAGAATAAAGGTAAAAAGTTTTTTCTTCAGAAACACAACTTCTTTACAGTAGAAATTAAGAAAATCATTGAGAAGCATATAATTCGAACAACATGTCAAAATACATTTCAAACATCTGAGATGGATAGTTAATGCATATATATGCGGAAACTTTTGAAGAACGCCTTTTATATCAAGTATAGCAAATCACCTCTGAAAATCTGAAACGAGCAGTGTTTTGGCATATTTTGTTAATTTATCGCCGAATTTATCAAATTTCTAAGCAGTTTTATCTTTTTTAATCTGAAATAACGATTAAAATCTGACCACTTTCTTGTGTATACACAAAGAAGTCTCAGTAAAGAATACTTGCATGGTTCGATCGAAACAAAACCATTCTTTCTTTGTTGGACATGGCTTGATTCGAGTTTTTATTCGAAAGCGACCGACAAGAAGGGTGCCGAGGGTGGTGTGTTGTCCCTAAAAATAGCACGAGCAGCAAATCCCGGCAATTGCTCTTATTTTAGCCCAGGTGTGGGTGAAGAGATCAACTTCTTTTCTCTAAAGAAAGAGACCCCTTGTGAAAACGTTTAGTTGGAACCGAGTTTTCATCTCTGACATAACTGAAATCACACGTGCTCCAGACGTTCCCTTAGAGGTAAGTGCTCTCTTAGAATCCCTGTTTTCTTTTCCGTGAAAATGTGGAACTGTGGTTTCTGTAAAAATATCGAATGAATGGTATTGTTGTAAAAGATAAATCTTGAGCATTTTTTTCGATAATTTTAATGCGGTGATTTTAAAGATTGCAATAACGAAAATTTGATGAATTCTATTAAATATTCTCCAAAGAAATCACAGAAACAAGGGAGTGTCTATACTTGGTTTATACTTGTATGCACAATAGGGTGGATCGCGGTTACATTTATGGAGAAAAAAATATTATTACCATCAAATCCAGCTTATAATGCGCACCCGTACTTTCAAGCTGCAATTTTTTAATTTTTAGGTACATTCGCCGTATTAAACGAACCCTCTTTTTTCCGAAGAAACCCGGTATTCCGAAAGTGCGCAATGCTTTTATGTTTTGAAATCATTTATTCGAGGGTTTTTTATACGTGCACCCATACATTTCGATCTTATTTGTGTGTGTGCGTTAAAAGTGCGCGTTATGCGCCGGATTATACGGCAGATGGAAAAGACGTTCTGTGGTATGAAGATTAAAGAAAACAATGAAAAAATAATTTAAAAATTTAGTATTGCCACAAAGGGGTTGAGTTTTCGAAAAAAATGAAAGAAGACAGTTTTGGTTAGCTGATTTAGACTTAAAATTTTGTTATTTTTTCACAATTTAAATAACCATAAGTGATGATTATTGATAAGTGAGTATTAGATAGTGATTAGTGTAATGTTCGTTGCAACAAATCATAACTCTCTCCGAGCACTGGCGAATAAGTTTGGCCCAAGCTTTTTTCAATCTTCTGCTTCATTGTACACCGTAACTTCGACAGTAGTTTTTTTTAATTAAATACTAAAGACACTATTTAAAATGTACCTGATATTTTTTTCTTATAACACTATATTAGGTGTCCTTTCATCACAATAAATATTAAAAAGTAATAAAATACCTTTTTTTCTTTAATAAAAATTACTTAAACTTTTTACCATAAAAGATCTCGAATACCTAAACATCATTTCCCTTGTGGCAGTACTAACTTAAAAAAACTAATTGTTTTATTTTCTATTTTTTTCCACCTATATATCTTAGAGCATCATTTCCGCATAGTTAGGTTTTGAAATTATGAAAAATTAATCAGTCCACCTTAATTCACAATTTAGGACCATTTCCTACTTTTCTCTTATTTCGAATATAAATAAATTATGTTTATTAAGTAATGAAATGTATTTAAGAGCACACGAAAAAACTGAACATGTAGGTTGTAAAAATATACTTTAGCAAATGCAGAAATTTTAATAATGGTTTAAGTTTATTTCATTTGATAGTTTTTATTTGTGTTCTCTATAAAAATAATACTTGAATCATTCTATAAAAGTTCAATAGCATTAAAAATTTATACGAAAAAATTGCTGTTTGTTTTTCTGATATATTTTTCTAAGCAGCTGATTGCTTCATATTTCTCCCTTGATACCAATTAATTACCAAGTATGTTACATCTTTAATTTCTGCTAAAAGGGAAAATATTTTAAATCTAACATTCACTTAAATATGTTTTTTTCTCATTTAAGTATTATTGTAAATTTTTATTCCAATGAATTTGGGATCCAGAACTTATAAAATTTCAGTTCGGAACTCGTTTTGGAAATCTCTTGTGTGCTGCCAGTTCAAAGTAAATAAAGTTCTATTTTACTAGTTAAGGAAGAAAATACACATGTAGAGCAAATCATTTTTAGCGTTAAACATGACAGGCAGTTTTAAAAACTAAAATACGAATTAACAATTACCTATTAATTAAACATTTATAAGTAAGTACAAAATAAGAAATAATAATAAAAAGGGAAATACTAGATAGACCAATTTCTAAATAAAGGGAAACTAAATAAATAAATAAAAGAATTGAACTATAACAATAAAGATAAAAAGGGAAGAAATACAAACTATTTATGAGTGTGAAAGGTTCATAGCAAATACTTTTAAAAGGGCAAGATAACTATAAAGGAAACAGATTGTGTTTTATACACACTACAGAAAAGAAACAGAATTGTTTTTCACTTATTTCCTTGAACTTTACTCTCTTATATTCAAGACATCTTAAGTTAGAAATAAAATAAAAACATACGCACTGCTTGAAAGATCAAATTTGAAGTAATACATTGAATTTTCAGTAAACGAAAATTAATGAGGGAAAATTTAAAATTTTTAATCGGAAATTCGATTCTGAATCAAGGTTCCAACTACGTTCAGAACCGTGCTTTTGCAAAAGCGTTCAAACGAATATTTTTTTAATATTTAGTGCCACTTAGATTAAAATACATGTATAAAATTGCTTTAAAATATTGTTACAATTAAAAGTTATTTAAATGCAATATATTTTATATTAAATATTTTCATAACGTCCTTCTTTTAGGAACAATGCTTTTATAATTACAATATTTTGCATATATATAGCTCAGACCTCAGTACAAAGCCTGAACTAGGGTTTTTGAAAAATATAACTTAGAAGTAGATTTTTCCATTTTTAGTACGTCATATTGGAGAAATTTTAATAAAAAACACCAGTAATTATTTCAGTTGGTTGAACTTTGAAAATGATATGAATTTTTAAAAGATACTATTTCAGGCTCCTGGCAAAGTTAAATATTATCAATATAGAAGTATTTTTTGTAAAAGAAGAATGTTATTTTGAAAATAAATTCTGAGGGTTTTTTTTTTTTTTTTTTTTTTGCTAAAATAATGCATTTAAATAATTTTTTATTGTAATAATATTTTTAAAACAATTTTATAAGTGTCACTGAATGTTAAAAAAATATTCGTTTGTACGATTTTTGTAAAATCGCGGTTCTGAACGTAGTCGGATATCTTAACAACCTGGATGGGCATTAAGTCGATCGCGATCGACGGGGGGACCGTCAAGACAATTTAGAGTGACCATCTGAAGATTAGCAGTTAGTATTTATATACCAAAATATTTAAGATTGGCTGACAATATGCAGACTAAGTCTTCTATTAATTGTGACTACAAGAACTATATAACTTTAGATGGACATGTTTTATTGTTAATGTACTTTGAATTTTTTGATATTTTATATTATTATGTTTGTGGCTATCGTTATTGTGTTGGTATTGTGTGTTTTGCTTTAAACGTGGTCTTAAAAACGTAAGTTTCTTTATTGTAATTATGTAAGTAAGTACATATTATATAAGTATTTATTATTAAATTATATAATAATTATTATAGACCTTTTCTTAGCTCACTACACCTATGTCACTGAGTGGATCGCAACACCTTGAAAAAATTAGAAGTAGCCCGTATCCGGGAAAAGTTTGCCCGCCCTTGCTTAACAAGAATACAAGTTTCTCTTTTTTCCTTTGAAAATCGTTCAGATTTCATTAGCGACTTTTAAAGTGCTAAAAAAATCTAACTTTTAACATATATTTGCCCTTCAGTAGCGCACACAGGTCCGGGGTCGAAAGTTCACCATTCTTGTATTATGCTCCTTTTGATTTTGTCAATTTTCGGGAACAAAACACAGTAAAAAACTAATTTTTGAATAAATAATTAGCATTAATTAATAAAATTAATCATTAATAACAAGTAATTAATTAAATTTTACATACTATATACTTAGAATTACAATCAATCGGGAAAAAAATCAAGGGCTTTGGGGGGGGCCCTTGTGTGCGCCACTGGTGCCCTTTCTTTTATCTTATTATTAATGGAATTATTTTTATCTCCCTAAAGATAAAGTTCTATTCATTTTTTTAAAAAAATAATTATATTGTTATTTTTATTTGAGTTGCCTATGGTACAGTGTTGAACTTCTTGCTTCTTTTATCCATTATTCTGATTTTACTGTAGTTATACATATAAAAAGGAAAGTAACATCAGGAGAAGAAAATTAACTATAGAGGAGAAGAAAAGAAAAAGAATTTTAAGTTTTTTAAGTAATAATTTCTAGTTAAAATATTTCATAGTTAAAAGGTGTAGTATGAATGTGCATACACATTATTGTCTAAGAAAAAGACAAAACATTTATTCATAAAACTCAAAGATATTAATATTAGTCCACACAAATTAATGATCCAAATGTTTCCGATTAGTTCTATGATCGTACAGAGTGCAGTCAATGATCGACATTTCGTATATTTTCGAATTTGAATTTACTACATAAGAAATAACCATGTATGTAAATAAATTTTCAATTTGATATATATGTATATAAAGAAGGTTTGAAACTATCTTAAAACTGACCAATGAACCAAGTTTATTTTTAAAAACACATTATTAAATGCAAAATAAATTTTAAAAATGAAAAATCTTTCAATATCACTCAATATATTTCGTGCGAAAAATTTCTATTAGGATTTTAAGAACTATACAAAATAAATAACGAGAAAAGAAGTATTGATCAATTTATCAACACCGCATTTTTGAAGAGATGACTGTGCTATTGCTACGGATATCGTAATTTTTATCCAGTATTAAGTGACGAGGACGACACTTGAAGTGACATACCCCTCTTCAAACTTCCACACTACGCTTACATAAGAACTTGCAGTCTTGACAAATGTAACTTGCATCAACTAAATGGTACATTTTGTTAACACATATCGTCTGTCTAATTATCAGACTGCGTAACTCCATCTGGGATGCTAATGTTCAGTTTTTTGTTTTCGTACGTCGACGTCGCATGTCATATGGTAAAAAACAGCATCGTTTAAAAAGAAAAATATAATTATTTTGAATTTCTATAATTTCGGGTTTTTTTAGTTCTTGTTGCATAATAGTACAGTAATTTTGATGATGGCAATGATAATTTCCCCCTCGAAACATGATATTTGTTACAACTTACTCTAACAAACTATTTAAGATATTTTTGATGCTCATCACTGAGATTTTTTTTGACAAAGTAAAAAATAAAAAAAACTGTTATAAATTTTTTCAATGTGGTTTTTACTCTCTGATAATCAAGAGAAAAACTGTATAGCTGTTTTTTTGATAAGGTAGAAAGATCATTTCCCCAGAAATTTAATTTTTATATTTTTATAATTATTTTTTACAACTATTATTGTTTTGTAGATGCCTCCCCCCTTTATGTACCCAAATTAACGCATTTTTTACTCGTAGTATCCGGCAGCTGATTTTTTAACCCTTTAACTGTCATTTTGATGATTTAATACATAAATTGTGTCACCATTATGCAAAAGACTTAGAGATGAAGCCGAAATAAACTTCTCCCAATACGTATTCGGGTATTACAACAAGGTGCACCAAAAAAACATCACTCCGTATAATACTAGGGCGTGACATTTTGGAGCTCTAAAACCATGCCCGAGATAACCTTGGGAATGACAGTTAAAAAGTTAATTCAAAGCTTCGATGAGTAGAGGAATTTGGAGGTCAGTGAATGGACAGCAGTACAAGAAAAACACACTGACATAAATATTTTGCATTTTTGAATTCAATGCAGAACACATTAATTTTCAGCAAAGAAAAATTCGTTTTTCGAAAAAAAAATGCTACACAAAGGAGTTAAAACTTATTATGTTTAATTTTGAGTTTCAAACAATTTAATATTAACTTTGTCTAGCAAACATCTTAATTTAATTACATATTAGCTTTGAACAATATTAAATATAAAGTTTCTTGATATAACAAGAATGCAATTTACTTTTAACTTACACAACTGAGAATGTTCAATCGTTTTTTTCCCTTTTAAATTACGTCAAAAAATACCTTTTTAATTTCTATTTACTACTTGTTCACATCTTAAATAAATCTTTTTTCTTTCTCTCTCTCTCTCAGTTGCGAATTTATTAAATCTATATCAAAAACCGACACTGTATAAACACATATGCTTTATCCTACTGAATTATTTATTTCGCATATCGTTTCATTTTCTTTTTTTTTATCATGTATATTATTATTAGAAATAAAAACGCAGTATATAAATTTTTAAAAAATATATTTGAAAATTCTAAAATATTTAATTTGCAATCTAAGCAGTTTTTTCTTTTGGATTGATGATTGCAGATGGCAATAATCATTGTTTTCAGGAACACAATTAAAAACATTCCACTTTCAACGCCCTGAAACTAGTGGTGTAACGTACCCCCTCCCGCATCGCAGGGGGGAGGCAGGATTCTATGAGCCCGAAGCCTGCTGTTAAGTATTGTAATTCCTTGTAAGATCCGGCTTGGTGGCCAAACCCTGACATTGAAAAAAAGGGCCCTAATATTCTCCGTTACGCCACTGCCTAAAACGATATTTTTCTCTAAATAAAATTAAAATTTAGAAACCTTAGTCACACAAATTATCCGTTTGGATAAATATATTTTAAGCGGTTATAATGTGTTACACAAACTATTTTTAAAACAAGCATCTTTTCTTTTTCTGTAAATATATATGAATCAATTGATCGATAAATGTTCCAAATAATTTTCTTAATGAAAAAAAAAAATGGACCGTTAGCAATACTTATTCTAGTTTCTGTACTATGATATGTTTATTCTAAACGCTCTTAAGAAATGAGTTTTGGAATGAAACGTTTTTGGACAGTTATTTATGATTTTTAGAATGAATTTTTCATTCCTAAATTATACTAATGTTCAAAAATATAAATTATTAATTTATTGTTTACAACATATGAACTGCAAATTAGTTTGCACGCAATATTTTGCGGGATGTGTATCTCTACTTCTAACATTTTATTTTTGGAAATTATTCCACTTTAAAAATTTCTGCTACTTCAAACAAGACATTTGAAATTTGGTTCTTCTAGTTTTCTCAAAATAAAAGCGGACCTTTTTCTTTTTGGAAATAATAAGTAAACAATTTATTTAAGTTATGCAAAATGTATCCCAGTAACAAAAAGAAGACATACTTCATAATTCCTCACATTTCATTTTAAAAAGATCGCAGATTTTACTAGCAGATACGAATTACCTCATTTGTTTCTAGCTTTTTTTCATTGTGTTGCCCTCATAAACCATAGGTTCCAGTTCTAAAAACTGACTTGTAAATAATGAAGATATATCTTTCACGTGTACCAGACATCAAAAGCAGAAAGTAAGTCAAATTCATCGGGTCGTCTGAGGAACCTCAATTTGATGCAACTGGAGCATAAAAATGACGTATCAGATCTCTTTAGCGAAAATGCCAAGAGACCGTCTGTTTACATCTTGGAAAGTTCTGCTTTGGATCATTAAAAAAGAACACTTCGAACTAGTTGGCTAACTGTACAGAAGAGATAATTGGGAGAGCAGATAGATCTATTCCGTTATTTTTAATTCTTCTTTCTTTTGTTGTGCACTTTGTGGCGTAAGAATAGATCGACTAATGGGCTGACATATTTGTCACAACCTCACATGGTTGGAGCACTTTTAATCTAAATTTCTCGAGTATGGATAGAAGGTCTTAAAACAGAAGAACATTTTGTTAGGGTGGAGAGCTTCTTTTTATTTATGAGAAGGTTCCGCTTCCCTAGAGTAATGATAAGCTTTTGCTGACGTAAAAGAGCAGGTGCTTTCTGATGTTCGCAAAGCAGATGTTCATTGCGCGTCTTTTTAAAACTGGCAAAGGTTAAGTTAAAATGAAGATCAAAGGTTGAGTTAGGTATACCGATGATAAATTTTTTAATAATTCGCACAGTATTTTTGCAGTAATTCGATCGGTTCAGCAAAATTCATCAAGAAATAATTCGTAAATCAATTTAGTTTCTTTAAAATTGTATTATTGATCAAAAACAGAAGACATGGGGAAAATAATGTTTTTTCTCAATAATATGCATCCATTTTTTGTACTTTTATTTAATACATTCTCAAAAAAAAAATCATTTCTTAAATAAAAAGGTAAAGATAAAATCCATTTGCTTAGGTTTAAAATAAAAATTTTACTATCACTTTAACTTAATTTTATACTGGAATATTCATCTGCAATTCAGATATAGTGCTCAGAGCAATATTATAAAGTATTTTTATTAAAATAATTATCTATTTTCATTGCCAAAAAGTATGAAAAAAGTTATCATGTAAATAAATTTAATGCATGAAATTTTAAATTTATACGTTAGGTTTAAATAGGTCTTATAAATTTTACATAATGCTAAATAGCTAAAAAATCCAAAGTTTTCTTAAGGATAATTATCATGTGTTACATATGAGAAAATATCACCTGAAGTTACTTGAAATACTTGTCATCATTGCCTTTGCAGATAAACGCTTTTATGTCTCATATGCAGTTTCTATTGATGAAAACTTTAAGAAAATAATAGAGAGAAAAAAAGTGAAACTTTTTTACTATTCTCCGGTATTAACAGTTTTATTATATTTTTTGCATGCAAAACTCTCATAATGTTTATACACGAACCATGCTGAAGTGATGATTTGCGTGCGAATATGCACTGATATAGTGTTTACATAGCATATATTGACAATAATACCTTCTCGTTAACAGTGTGGCAAGGCTATTGCTGTCAGTCTTGTATTAATTTTTAAACAAAAGTTTCAGAGTGCAGAATATCTTAAACACTTGTTATTTTTTACGTTCATAATGCAACGTTTTTCTAACTTATTTTTGTATTCTTTACAATTGGAAGGAACGTGAGTAAGAGAAAAATAATATTTTTACTTACAGCCTCAGAAAGAGTTAAATTATATTTCCTCGGTTATAGCATATACAATATATGTAATCAATAAGAACGAAAATTCTAGTGTTTAACATATCAACCAATAAATTAACATAAAATTAGAAAAAAAGTATTTAGAGGAGTTTCAGTCTTTCGCTAGTTTGAGACAGTAACTACCTGTTATACCTAGAATAAAAAATTATACATTTTATCCGTTCAATTTATATATATGAGATTTATAAGTACATATAATTTACATTGAATCCTAAAATGTATTTAGTATAAGAGAATAAACAACTAATTATTTTTTGTATGTTTAATTTGAATTTATAAAAACAGTATATTTTATTATCGAATGCTTGACTATTGAATTGATTAAGAGTTTTGAACATTTTCAAAATTCAAGAGTTCATCAATATATTTCAATTTAAGACCTTAAAAGCAGTGATAATGTATTTAATATTTTACTATAAGGTGTCTTCTCTTATTTTGAGAAAAAAAGATTTTAGTTTGAATATTATTCAAATCAATTTAATGATTAAATAATCGGAAAAGTTTGTGCTATTATGAATTACATTACACAGGAATGTAAAACAAATTAAAAAGATATACGACACACACTCAATTTAGAGGAAAATTAAATCATTCACAGAGTCATGCAGAATTCCAGAAATAATTTAAAAAACTCGTTAAAAAATGGTGCGCTTAAAAAAGTGAGATTCCTGTTAAACTAAAAGAAGAAAGTGTAAATAATTTTGAAACCAGCTGCATATCAATTGAATTGTCAACAATATAAATGGCTCATGAGCTCCATAATGACCTAAGTAATTAAGGGTTAAATCTTTCACCTTATACTTAACTTCTAAACTAATGTTCTACATTGATTTATATCTACTTCTCTCCAAACTTTTAACCCTTTTGTAATTTATTGTGAGTACCTTGCTTGCTAGTAGACAAGAGGTTAAATGTATAATTCATATGAGAAATGGTATTGAAGACTCTAAGAAAGTCTTCCTTTAATAAACTAGTCAAAGCTGTTTTTAGATTTCAATTATTTAATAAATGGACGTTTTTCATTATTTTTTTGTGTCTTAACAGGTGCAACATGTTTTAAGTGTGCCTACTACGTCATTAACCTTTTCCACAGGATTTAGGATGTTATTACTCAATATTACAAATTTGCTACAGGACATACTACCTTCACCTTTGAGGTACCAAAATTACTTAATTCTGTGAAACAAATCATTCTAACAGATTTGAAGAAGGAACCTTTGGGTCAAAAAGCTCTAAAGGACAGAGAAATTTCAATAACACTTATAACGATCGTTGTTTATTCATTAAATGAAACTATAAAGTTACAATATACAGGGATTTACTTCTTTAAATATTTACTTATCAATTAAGGAAGTTTTCACGACAATTGTCCGATCAAAATGAAATGTATATGAGCGCATGTTGTCAGCAGAAAAAATGCGTTTGAAATGAATATATCTTATAATTTAAATACGATATTTACAGTGCCGAAACGTACAGACCCGCATCACGGGGGGGGGCAGGATTCTAGGGGTCCAAAGCCTGACTAACGCTAAGTACGTATTTAAGCAATTTATAAAATACTAAAGGCAAAACCTGACTTTGCAGAGGGAGAGCTAATATTTTTCTTTACGCCACTGAATATTCATAAGAAATGTAAATATAATTAGATGAATATTAGAAGCAATTCAAACCTTTTAAATATATTTAACAGTTATTTTTTTACATTGGGTGTGATATCGAATTATTTATATATAAATTGTAGTGAATTAATTGATTTGAGTTACAGAAAAAGCGATTTTTTAACGAAAAAAGTAATTTATTGTTATGAAATACTATTAAAAAAGAATATATTAATTATTATTAAGTCGACTCTCTTTATAGCTGAAAAATTCCTACTGGTAAACAAATTCATTTAATTACATTCGTGTATTAGATATTAACCCTTAAATTTATAAAATTTGCTAGTACATTCATATATCAATCACTACGGGGTTATTTATAATTCTCTCCGGGGGTTCGAAGGGCTGTAATAAAACAAATAAGACGAATTCAGCAAAAAAAGAACATTTGAAAGAATACAATAAATGAATTATAGTTTTATTTATATTCCTTACAGGTGTTCTATGTGGGAAATTTCGGTTACACGGCATACATCAATGTGATGGTCCAGTTCCTGCCACACATTTCTCAATATATTTATTATTGACAGCACCTCTACATACAGTTTTGCTACATCACGCGGCTGTAGGGGTACGAAAACTTGGTCTTTGGAAAAGTCAAAGTTTTTGGATTACACGGAAAGGAAAGAAGCAAAGTCAATAACTGCTAATATCGTGTTGTGTAGAGTGTGGCAGGAACTGGACTATTGTATCGATGTATGTCGTGTAACCAAGGTTTCACACTTTGAACACCTGTAAGGAATGTAAATAAAATTTGAATTGTTTTTTGTATTCTTTCAAATGATTCTTTTTTGTTGTATTCGTTTAAGTTTTGTTTTTACTATAGAACTTCAAAATTCTGGAGAGAAATATGAATAACCCTGAATAAATTTAAACATTTAGACAACATACATACGTCAGGAAAAGGGTTTTATGTTAATAAACAAATAAATCGTACAAAAACCACCGGAAAATCTGGCGTATAACGCTCACTTTTAATACAAAAAAATAAGATGGAAATTTATGGGTGCGCATTATACGCCGGGTATAAAAAGGATAGCTTCAAAAATAAGAAAAAAAAGATTAACCACAAAAAAGTTAGACTTCTATAAATATAAGAATACTGTTTGTTTAACAGAAATGATATAATTAATGAACTTCAAGGGTTGTAGTTCTAAAAGTATAATATTTTTTCATAATTCTGGGATAATACCTCGAATGAAGGATTTCAAAACATAATAGCATTGCATATGTAAAGGGTGTTTTTTTAGAGGTATAGAACTTTAAATTGCAATAAAACAACGATGTATTATTCGATTGACATGAATGTTTTTTTATTCGAAAGATAATCTTGTGGCATTACACTTTAAATATGATTTCTGGCATAGGACTGCCACGGCTGGCTCGGATGTAGTCCAATCTGGACGTCCAATTTTCGATGACTTTTTCCAACATTTGTGGCCGTATATCGGCAATAACACAGCGAATGTTGTCTTCCAAATGGTCAAGCTTTTGTGGCTTATCCGCACAGATCAACGACTTTACATAGCCCCACAGAAAATAGTCTAGCGGTGTTAAATCACAAAATCTTGGAGGCCAATTCACAGGTCCAAAACTTGAAATTAGGCGGTCACCAAACGTATCTTTCAATAAATCGATTGTGGCACGAGCTGTGTGACATGTTGCGCCGTCTTGTTGGAACCACATCTCCTGGACATCATGATTGTTCAATTCAGGAAAGAAAAAGTTAGTAATCATGGCTCTATACCGATCACCATTGACTGTAACGTTGTGGCCTTCATCGTTTTTGAAGAAGTACGGACCAATGATTCCACCAGCCCATAAAGCGCACCAAACAGTCAGTTTTTCTGGATGTAAGGGTGTTTCGACATACACTTGTGGATTAGCTTCACTCCAAATGCCGCAGTTTTGTTTGTTGACGTAGCCATTCAACCAGAAGTGCGCTTCATCACTAAACAAAATTCGCTTATGAAAATCGGGAACAAATCGGGAATCTCGTTTTGGGCCAAATTGCACAATTTAAAAGCGTTGTTCAGGCGTGAGTCTATTCATGATGAATTGCCAAACCAAACTGAGAATAAATCACTTGACAGCTGTTAAATCGGTCGCCATCTTGGAAAGTAATGCCAACTTAAACTTCTATACCTGGAAAAAAAACACTCTTTACATCTCGAGTTCTTTCGTAAAAAGGTGGGTATGCGTTATACGGCGAATATACCTAAAAATTAAAAAAATACAGCTTGAAAGTATGGGTGCGCCGTAATTTACGGTATAACTGTCAATTCTAACAATAAAAGCTCTTTATTTTATGTATTAACGTCTATTATGAACCACACAGTAGTGTTATTTATACTTTCTAATATAAATGCATAAATTAAATCTAGATTGCAGCCTGAGGAATAAAAAAAGTTAATAACAAACGTCGAATACAAAAAATCATATCTGTGATGTGTAAAATAGTTTTTAACTCAGTATACCGACTTCAACTCTAAAGTAAGTAAATTATGCTCAGTACATTTGCAAGCTTTTTCCAAAACAACACAGGTCGTCATTGCTTAATTTGCAGCATTCATTTAGAGATTATACTACATCCAAAAATCCCATCTGAATAAAGACAAGGTGGTGTGATACAGATCAGTAAATAAATCAAGGATTACCAGATGACAGCTATAATCCCCTGAAGACTGATTCAGTCCGTCGAGCATCTGTTGCATCATGGTGTCGATGTAACCATTGTTTGTTGAATCAGCAGAATGCTTGCCAAGAGCTATTTAGAAACACTCTTATGACAATTCACCCAGAGATCTTGTTTGATTTGTTTTACTTAATGCGTCAAATTTGAACTCAGAATTCGGTAAGAAATGTGTGTATTATTTTATGAGAGGATATATTGGAACCCCAAATGTAGTACGGTAATGCAATTTTTTCTTGTGCATTAAATGAAACTAGGAATTAGAAAAAAATTAATTAATAGTCCAATTTTTTAATTTATCACTTTTTTTACATTAAGAACATTTAAGAACATTTAAATATTATAGTAAATAATGGGAAATAATTAAAACTCTCTTCGTAATTTTAATTGCGTGTTTGAGTAATATATTTCTAATGCTTTATTAACTGACCATTAAAAGGAATAAGAACTGTTCGATTTATGGAACAGACTAACTACAGAGATTTTATTACTTGATTTAATTATTCCACATTTACTTTGTAATTTAATCCTTAATTCTAAGCGTATTCTTAGAATTAAAAAAATACTGGTAACACTATTTCTGTAGCACAAAGCCATGTTGTGGGAATACAACGATATATAGCGATTGTATGCAATGTAGGCAAGATTGTGTTAAGCAATCGAAAATATTTTAATTTTATTTTTTGAGACTCCCTGTCATAATAATTATCTATAATTAAAGCATATTTAATGCTTTAATATTTTTTTTAAACAGTTTTGTTAAATCTACATAGTTTGGAAGCAAATTTCTGCCCGAAAATCATACTCACAAACATAGCCAATATCAACTCTTAATTTTAAACCACTGTCAAATAACAAGATTGACATCCCAGATGGTACGTCGCATCAATATGAGGATTTTTTTTAAAAAAAATTATGTTTGTTTCTTATAAATAAAACTGCTTGTTTATTTTTGTTTCAGTACCTGCAAAAAATTTTTTTTAAGCAAATTTGAAAAAAATTTTAACTTGGAAAAGTAATACGGATATTGAAGCCTAATTTATTTCTGTAGTCAGAAAAAAATAAGAAATCTGAACAAATTTTCATCAATTTTATTGTTGCCAAAGAAGAAAATACAAATATTTCAGAATCGTTTAGTGTGTAAGTTCATTTATTTCAAAAATGTAACAAAGAATTTTTTGCTTAGAAAAATGAAATTTGTTTCTCAAAGATGTTGACAACTTAACTGAGAACAGGAAGAATGTTCAAGATAATGCTTTGAAGAGATGCCAGTTTTCCGTCAACAGCATCAATCTTTAAGACATTTATAATCAGCGTTATTGACATTGTGAAGATAGATTTTTAAAACAAAAACATTTTTGCACTTTCTTATTTTGACGTTAACTAAAATTAAGATTCAATTTTATTCCTGATTCCTGAACTGCATAGATTATTTGTTGAAAGCACGTAATTTTTTTTAAAAAAAGGAATTAACTGAATTCTTTTTCAACAGAATTCTAATATTATTTTTCTATTTTGAAATCTCTTTCTTAGCAATACAATCAATCTGAATAACGAGAAAAAAAATGAATGATTCATATTTAGCTAAAGTCTGTCTGAATAGCTTTAAAATTAAATAATTTCCTTATTGTTGCATAGGAAATATTCATTTCGATAGTTTCTGATAGTATAGACTAAGTTTATACAAAGGAAAAATTTAAAATGATTAACGGTAAAATGGAAAGTGAAATAATACACACTGTAACGTCTTCCCGCCTCACAGCAGCAAGATCGGCTTCCCTATGAAGATAGCATTACACCGTTATAATCTTCACGTGGACCTCTAAAATATTGCGGGGTCCTTTCATCTGAAATCGCACCAACAACCAATGGCCGTGTGAAAAAACAACATTCCACTTGCGAACCGAGACCCGAGGGAAATTTGAGGTGTAAAAAGGAACCGCCCCACCCCAAGAGAGTGGAGAAAGAGTCCGTTTGAAACATTTCACAAGAAAGGTGGTGTTTGTCTCCTCCTTCACCGATGAGATATTCTGTAGAATTGAAATACTCAATAGTCTGAATAACTTTTGTGAAGACTACAGACTATTGAAATACTCAATATATTGTACAGACTATTGAAATACTCAATATATTGTACAGACTATTGAAATACTCAATATATTGTACAGACTATTGAAATACTCAATATATTGTACAGACTATTGAAATACTCAATATATTATACAGACTATTGAAATACTCAATAGCCTGAATAACTTGTGAAGACTACAGACTATTGAAATACTCAATAGTCTGTAACCAAATGTAAATATTGTAATTAATTGTTGTAGTCGCAACAAATCAATAATTTAATTTCTTAAGTCTCACGCTATTCATCAGTTTTCCCGAATCGTCACAACACTTTTGAATTCTCAATTTCAATTTCCTTTAAAAAAGAAAGGATTAATTCAAAATTGAAAATTCGATATCTTATTTTAAATCTTTAGATCATCCAAGAAAAGAAAATTAAGGTAAATCTTTCAGAAAAATATTTGGAATATAACGTCAAAAATATCCTTGGTTGCATCTAAGTCGTTTCAATTATTCATTAAATTGTGTAAAAAAGAACTCGATAAGACTGATGTAATTAATATGACACGTTGAAAGAATTATTTATCGCATTCCAATGCATACTTATAGATTTATTTGCAAAATGAAATATATCCTTGTTATTGATACTTAGACATAAATAAATACTTTAATATGTATTTGATTATCATTTGCATTTGAGCTCATCTTTCGAGCAGACTTGCGACACTGTGGAGCCATTGCTACAGGAAACATTTGTAAAAATGAATGATTTCCGTGGAATTCTGCTTTTTGCTTCGTTTATGTAGCATGGAGAACCAATGAAGGGAATTCAGGTCTATTTTGCCTACTAACTATTTTTGAATCGAATGAATTTACGTATTTAAAGAACTTTAATCGTGAAACATTCGACAGCAATAGTATCTGAATATTCTCCTAACGGATGTGAGCTTTACGCAATAAGAATGAAAAGAATTAAACACAAATAAGATATTTTCGTATTTTACATTCCTTCAATTTACCAGTCTCATAGTATGCCAGTTTCTTTAATACAATATGAGAAAAATTAAATCTCTCTCAGAAAAGACTGAAATATTACTATCTATGGCAGAGGTTGGCCCGCAACGAGTTTTTTTTGTGACCCGCAAATACAATAAGAAAATCCACTTTGAACCCGTGCGTGACCAAAGTCTTATCTCATATAGTTAATATAGACTGTCAATTGGAAGACGACTTTTATTTTATTAGGAAAACAAAGTACTTGAAAGTGTCTCTGCTAAGATTGGAGATCATCTGTAGAGTTTGGAGGACAAGGTCTCAAGAAGATTTAAGAATTTTAAGAAAATTGAACCTAAGTTTAATTTAATTTCTTTTCCCATTACTGTTGATATTAATACATATCAAAGGTGACCCTTTTTTACAATGAAAAGGAGGACGAAAAATTTAAGAAAAACTACGGATGCATGGAACAGCATTCAATTACAGTTGCAAAAGTTGCGAAGAACTAATCATATTGCAATATTTTGATTCCTATTAAATTCTATTTCCATAACGAAATTAGCAAAGAATTGGCGAAATTGCGATGTTTTGACCCACATTAAGAGCATCACGAATTCATTAGGAACTAGTCCCTATGCAATACTTTTATCCACACACGAGTCCATTTTTATGGATAAATTTTAATAAATTGGCTACGTTGCGATGCTTGGAAGAGAATTCAATAACAGTTGCATTGTGAAAGTTGCGAAGAAAACTAATTATATTGCAATATTTTGATTCCCATTAAATTCTATTGCCATAACGAAATGAGCAAAGAATTGCTTACATTGCGATGTTTTGATCTACATTGATTGCATCACGAATTCATAAGGAACTAGTCCCTGTGCAATACTTCTATCCACACTTGAGTCCATTTTTCTTGATAAATTTTAATAAATTGGCTATGGTATGGAACAGCATTCAATTACAGTTGCATTCTGAAATTTGCGAAGAACTAATTATATTGCAATATTTTGATTCCCATTAAATTCTATTGCCATAACGAAATGAGCAAAGAATTGCTTACATTGCGATGTTTTGATCTACATTGATTGCATCACGAATTCATAAGGAACTAGTCCCTGTGCAATACTTCTATCCACACTTGAGTCCATTTTTCTTGATAAATTTTAATAAATTGGCTATGGTATGGAACAGCATTCAATTACAGTTGCATTGTGAAAGTTGCGAAGAACTAATTATATTGCAATATTTTGATTCCCATTAAATTCTATTGCCATAACGAAATGAGCAAAGAATTCCTTACATTGCGATGTTTTGATCTACATTGATTGCATCACGAATTCATAAGGAACTAGTCCCTGTGCAATACTTCTATCCACACTTGAGTCCATTTTTCTTGATAAATTTTAATAAATTGGCTATGGTATGGAACAGCATTCAATTACAGTTGCATTGTGAAATTTGCGAAGAACTAATTATATTGCAATATTTTGATTCCCATTAAATTCTATTGCCATAACGAAATGAGCAAAGAATTGCTTACATTGCGATGTTTTGATCTACATTGATTGCATCACGAATTCATAAGGAACTAGTCCCTGTGCAATACTTCTATCCACACTTGAGTCCATTTTTATTGATAAATTTTAATAAATTGGCTATGGTATGGAACAGCATTCAATTACAGTTGCATTGTGAAATTTGCGAAGAACTAATTATATTGCAATATTTTGATTCCCATTAAATTCTATTGCCATAACGAAATGAGCAAAGAATTGCTTACATTGCGATGTTTTGATCTACATTGATTGCATCACGAATTCATAAGGAACTAGTCCCTGTGCAATACTTCTATCCACACTTGAGTCCATTTTTATTGATAAATTTTAATAAATTGGCTATGGTATGGAACAGCATTCAATTACAGTTGCATTGTGAAAGTTGCGAAGAACTAATTATCTTGCAATAATTTGATTCCTATTGAATTCTATTGCCATAACGAAATTAGCAAAGAATTCCTTACATTGCGATGTTTTGATCTACATTGATTGCATCACGAATTCATAAGGAACTAGTCCCTGTGCAATACTTCTTTCCACACTGGAGTCCATTTTTATGGATAAATTTTAATAAATTTGCTAAGTTGCGATGCTTGGAACAGCATTCAATTACAGTTGCGAAGAACTAATTATATTGCAATATTTTGATTCCCATTGAATTCTATTTCCATAACGAAATGAGCAAAGAATTGGCTACATTGCGATGTTTTGATCCACATTGAGAGCCCTCATTGTTCGATGAGGGAGGCTTTGGAAACATAATCCGCTCGAACTCGGACGTGGGTGAGGCTCTGAGGAAGCTATTTGTGGCACACAGAGCCCGCTGCCCCCACCCGGCTGGTCCAGAGCCAAGGGATCTCTACAAAGAATACGACACAAGACGTGGCTTACGGACGTTATTTTTAAGTAAAATAATAACGATATACTCCGTTTTTCTCTCCTTTTGCTTTCTTTTTCTAGAATTTGAACGCCGTCCAAGTTTTCTGTGGGAAAGGAAGAATTGGAGAAGTTTTGATTTTTATGTTTCTCCAGCTTCTGGAAGATGTTCGAGCGAGGCATAAAGTGACTTTAAATGGTCCCTAGATGATTGCATTTTTTCTTCTGCAGATGTGTTAAATGAATCAAGTGAGCTTTTCTGCAAAGAGATGGAGATTATGTTAATGTTTCTCTTTATATGTTTTTAGATGTTCGTTGTTGAGTTGTTTTTGGAAATTAATAGATGTGTAAGCCAGTTGGTAATACTTAAACGAGTAAATTTTCCACTTTTTAACCAGTTTTAGAAATCAGTAACTAATTATATTCTGATTAATTCATGAACTCTGCACAGCTGTTGATAAATTAAAAGTATAAGTTTTCATGCTAATAAAATATGGTTAATATTCGTATCTAGCTACATTATACCAAACAATCCCTGAAATTAAAATTTTTACGCTCATTCCTGAAAATATTGTGTTCTATTTCTTTGTTTAAAATCATTATCGAATATTTCTGAATGTAAGCCGATGCAGGCGTTTTCCATCAAAAATTTATCAAAATTTGAAACGCACGTTTAGTCCTCTCCCCCCCCCCCAAAAAAAAACTTGAAGCGGGAGAGAAGTTCGGAAATGGTACTGGATCGTCGACCTATCGTTAATGCACTGGAGGAAAAATTAATGTGTGATGCCATGCATTCAAACATTGCAGTGAATGAAAGTGAATTTTATGAACTATTCGGTAAACTTTGATTCAGACACTTACATTTAAGGATTTATGTGACTTTTTAGTCTTTCTGGAATAAAAATTCGATGCACACTCAAAACACTCAAAAAATTTTAAAAAAATTAACATCGCTTGAGCATTAATAACGGAAAATATTTTTTTAAAAACCATTTTCCTAAACTACGTTTTTTCCGAGATTAATGGATCCATGCCAATCTTCTTACTTTAACTTCTAAAATGTTCCAAAAATTCTCGGTTTTTAAACGGAAAGATACAGTAATTTAAGTAAACAAATAATCTTAAAATAATTCATCATTATTTCAGTTTTAATGTTTATTATTTTTTCCAGTTAAAATTCCATTTCATTAATCCTGTTGCCGCCAAATAAAAAAATGCTTATCTCCAAAAAAACTCATTTTATTTTGCAAAGAAAACAATTACGAAATTCGATTTAAACTTCACATATTCGAATTTAAATTCCATTTTTAATTTTATTTCTCTGACCTTTAACTTTATTTATATAATCTAACAGTCGAACACTTCTTCGTTAGATTCTTGTAGAATATAATCAAACGTCCATAACGCTAACATTGTTGATCAATTGCTAAACAAGTCGTCCACCTCAAAGGCCTATCTTCTCATAAACGTCAACTCTCCGTTTTACACACTTTAACCACTTGCAACACAAAGAGATTATTATTAAATCCCAACCACAAACGCACTAGCTAAGTTAAGTGTTAATAGCAACCCGGAGACATACTGAGTTCAAAACCAACCTTTATTGGATATGCATTCAATTATGAGTGACGTCACGTTGATGTGCACACATGGTCAGATTCAATCATTCTTAAGTGACTTCTAATCACGTTTTGGCTTCAGTCATTAGGTCAAGGATACGACATCGTCTTGCGAATTTTATGTGTATACAAATAGCATGATTTGATATAATACGAACGAATTTTGAAGAGATGTCGTGCTTGGAAGAAATTCTGCGTTGGATAATAATTCCGTTTGAATTCTGAGGAGAGATAATTTTTGACAACCGAATGAAATAAGGATTTATTAAAAATATTTGATTTGCTGCTGATGAGAAAACAGAAAGGTATTATTTTGTTTAATTATGTTCTATGTATCAGTTATATTAGTAGGTATATTTAAAAGAAATAGGATGAATGATTATAATGTCTAGCTTTTTAAAGTAATTTTATTGAAGGACGTTAAATAATTTTGATAATAAATACGTAAAATAATTTTGATAATAAATGCGTAAAATAATTTGAATTTGAAAGAAATATGCAAGTAAATTATAAAAAAAAATATTTCTCATGAAATGCATGCTTTTTAAAGAAATTATTTTTAAGTATGTTGTAAGCATTGATTTTTAAAAAACTTCTTGGGAGAACCATTATTTGAAAAATGAATATTATATACATATATAGCTACATTTAACTATTTTTAAGAAAACCATATTCTATTGGTATAACGTTATGAATTTTTATTTCATTTGATATTATTGAAATTAACTCATTTTAATCATTTACTTTTTGCTGTAAAAAAATATGATAAATTATGCATTTTCATGTATTAATACATAAATATATGTATATATAATTATGTGCTCTCTTTTTATTATTTTCTGTACAAGTAATTTAAAAAAAAATAGAAAATAGATATTTCCACACATTAACAATTGAATTTGTTGATAATTGTGGTTACTTCACATTAATATTATATCAAACTATTTTTCTTTTCATTTACAAACTATTGATTTTTGATATATGTTGAATTCATCATCGCCGGATCACTTTTTAAAATAATGTAGTAATTGAAGCATCTTTTATTGCCAATTCACTTTATTTATTTGTAAATCGTTTGATAGCTATAATTACAAAACTGTAATATAATCGCTGAAATAAATATTTTGCTAGTATTGTTTAATCAATAAACTTTTTTTTCAAAATTGATTTGTAGAATAAATTTTTTGTGAAAAATAATAGTTTTACAGTTCGAATTCTGTCTTGGTGTTTGTAACTTTAAGAGGAAAAATTATTAATGATATATCATATAAAACTAATTAAGCAGCAATTCAAAAAAATGTAAACATGTTTTTAGTTCTAAATACTTTTTTGTGTACAAGTTTTATTTCATTTCGAAAGTTGTCTGATCTTCATCTTTTTGCAGTAGCTTTTGCTTAAATAAAGGAAATTGACAACTTCACGAGAGAAAAAGTTCTCGAAGAATCAAAATCATTAAATATTATTTCTCGAAGGTAATTGTCTTTTGAACAATGTAAAAAATGATCGAAATAAATTCATCTAGAGCAGGGGCCGCAAACCTGTGGCATGTGGTTCAGTTCTCAGGGGCACTCTGAATTACTCTACAAATTTGTCAATTTTTGAGTGGATGTGAAGTAGATAAATTTTTAATGGACATTATTTGACAAACATCTACAGAATTTTGGACATTTACGAAATTATGAAAAAAAGGAAATTTTCAATATAAATTTACAGCTATTTCGAAAGTTATTGTAAGTCATTCCTGGAGAGGTTTAGTTATTTGTCGAAAGTAGAGCAGTGCAAGCACTAGGTTCGCATTAAAATTTTTAGTTATTCATTTATTTAACTATAACGAATAGAAATACTTATATTTTATGTTGCCTATTTCTTATTTAAGGTATCCAACTAAGTTCGGAACCGTGATTTTAAAAAAAGCGCATAAATGCATAATTTTCATGATATTTAGTGTCACTCAGGTTAGAATTCATGCATAAAATTGTTTTAAGGACATTTTGATTAAAAAATATATTTAAATATAATATTTTGGCAAAAAATTTACGTAGAATAATCTTTTTTCCAAATGTTCTCTTTTTGTGAAAAATGGTTCTATTATAATAATATTTTGCCTGCATATAGCTCAGACCTCTCTACAGAGGCTCAACTAGAATTTTTGAAAAATTCACATTATTTTCAGAGTTACCACCAATTGAAATAATTATTGGCGTTTTTTTTCTTAAAATTGCTCCCCTCTGTTGCCGTAAAATATGGATAAACCCACTTCTAAGTTATATAATTTAAAAATTCTAGTTGAGCCTCTGTATAGAGGTCTGAGCTATATGCAGGCAAAATATTATTATAATAGAAGCATTTTTCACAAAAGGAGAATATTTGGAAAAAAGATTATTCAAAGTTAATTTTTTGCCAAAATATTGTATTTAAATAAATTTTTTTTGTCAAAATGTCTTTAAAACAATTTTATGCAAATATTCTAATCTAAGTGACACTAAATATCATGAAAATTATCCATTTATGCGCTTTTCAAAATCATGGTTCCGAACGTAGTCGGATACCTTAATAAATGTGTTTTTAAAAATACAATAATACAAAAATACAATAATGTGCAATTTTAATTATTTTTATTTTTATAGAAGAAAGTTATATATTTTTTGCTGTTTATTTTTATGTTAAGAAATATCTTTAAACGATGCAAAATTAATGTATAATAAAATTGTCAACCTATATTATTGACCTATATTCTCCAACTCTGCATGCATTATCGTGGGAATGGAAGGGTTTCAAAAATGTTCAACAGAGCATTTCGCTGAATTATATTGTTAGATAGGTATGGAACGTTACAGCTAAAATGTTATCGTCCCCTGATCTAGAGAATATGCGATTAAATCGAAAAAAGATACAACAACGGAAAAAAGAAAAACTTATCGATTTGGCAAGAAATCGCAAAAGAATTTAAGAATCAGGATAGACATGGACATAATTTTCGGCGCGAAACAGAATCTCAATGTATACACTTGCCTCCGAAAATCTGTGTACAGGGGATCATCTTTCATATTCATGCAAAGACCGCTAATTAAATGAAGTCTTTCTGAATCAATACTATTTTTTATTGATTCCTCTAACATCTTAAATTCAAATAGTATAAGCAACAATCATCTGAATATTACATAAAATAATACAAATATTTATAACTTGAGAACGACACAAATCGCGTGCGTCAAAAGTCTGCGTACACTGGAAAAAATCTTTACAATACTGGATTGCAACTAAAAGTTAATACTTATTAAGCTATTCAGTTCTTTCTATAACTTTCTCAACATATTTGGCAGGGATTTAACTAGCTTAGTTGTTTCATCTGTGGATATTTTGTTCCTTTCCTCTACTCTGACAAGTTTGAGCATTTCCTTGGATGTATTACGGTTTCCCTGATTATTCACTCGTTTAAATCCCACAAATGCTGTATTGTGCTTAGGTGTGGGGACTAGTATGGTTTACGGAATTGGTTTAGGAAATGTCAGAACAGTTATGGCTTCACAATGACTTCACAATGCGAGCCATTTGCTTACACCTTCGTGCCGCTGAAAGTACAAAGCATCACTCATCGCAAATTTCTCGGCATATGTCCTGATATTATTAATTCAAAAAGTTCAAGTAACCAACTTTGCATGTTGTTGATTCAATATATTCCAGATTATTAGCCAAAAAGCTTCCCATGCACCCCCAAATATTATGCCCCCTCCTCCTTGTTTGATATACGAAAAAAAGGATTCTCTTTCTTAAGATATTTCCTAGAAATTTTAGGGGGTATTTTTTTGTTCTGTTTGATGCCCAATTACAAATATTACTTTCAATTGAATATATAACATTTTTACGATAATCATGTGTCATATTTAGGTGTTTTTTGCAAAGGCCACTGATCACTCGAGAGATGAATGGTTTCTTGAATGCGACTCGGCCATGTAAGTCATCCTTTTTCAGTTCTCTTCAAATTTTGGTTAAATTCACACTTTTTTGCAAGCTCTCAGAAACACTTTTAGCTATTTTTGAAGCTTATAGTCTTGGATTTATTTTTATAGAGCGTATTACAAAGCAGGATTCTCGAGGTGACACTGCTGACCGGTTTCCGGATCTTCACTTGGACGATAAAATTTTAGTTGATTTGTAGTTTTTGAACACTTTTGAATCAATGGATGCCTCCTATTAACATTTCAGAAATTTTTAAAAAAATTTCCCCCTTTTCTGAAGATGTATGAGGATTTTTCTTTCAATAATATATCGATCTCTATTCTGTTGCCTGTCATGGAACCACAAAATCTTTCAAATCTCAAATCCTAAATAAATAGCAAAAGGAGCTTATATTTAATTAAAAACATGATTTATTGCAATTATTTTACAATAAAAGGGCTTTAAAATCTCAATTTTGTAAACGTACGCAGACTTTTGGCGCGGTTGGTTGGTGATTATTTGGTGGTCATTCTTGTTTTTCCTTGTTAAGGTGAATTTTGTTGCTGTTATTTGAAAAACTAATTTTGAAGAATCCCTGACAAGTGTTTTGATTTTCTAAAAAGCGAGATTTTAATAATAATTATAGCATAAAAACGTAAGATGACTGCCTGTACGCAGACTTTCGAAGGCAAGTGTGATTATATACACTTGCCTCCGAAAGTCTGCGTACAGACTATCATCTTGCGAGTTTATCTTACAATTACGATTAAAATCTTGCTCTAGGAAGTCAAAATACTTGTCATCAATTCTTCAAAATTTCCTTATTCAAACAACCACACCAAAATTCCCATAAGAAAAAAAAACAAGAATGACTACCAAAAAATCACAAACCATTCGCACCAAAAGTATGCGTACACTTACAAAATAGAGCTATTAAAGATCTATTATTGTAAAATAATTACACTAAATCGTGTTTTTAGGTGATTATAAGTTTCTTTTACGATTTATTTAGGATTTGAGATTTGAACACTTTTGTGGTTTCATGACAGGCAAAAAAATAAATAAATAAAGATCAATATATTATTGAAAGAAAAATCAACATAGATCTTCAATAAAAGGGGGGGATTTTAAAACATTTCATAAAACTGCTAATAGGTGACATTAATTGCTAAAAAAGTGCTCATAAACTACAAATCAACTAAAATTTTAACGTCAAAGTCAAGATCCGGCCGCCCATCTGCAGTGTCACCTTGAGAATCTTGCTTTGTAATACGCTGTATAAAAAATCCAAGATTATAAGCTTCACAAATAGCTAAAAGTGTTCCTGCGATATTGCAAAAAAGTGTGACTTAAATTACAATTTGAAGAAAACTGAAAAAAGATTACTTTCAAGCCCGAGTTGCACTCAAGAAGCTATTCATCTTTCGAATGAACAGGGTTAAGAGAATGACCTTTGCCAAAAAACACCAAAGTAGGACACATATACTTTTTAGAAACATGTAATATATTCAGTTGAAAGTAGTTTTTGTAATTTACCATCAAAAAGAACAAAAATTTGCCTGCAAAAATTCCTGGACAGATCGTAAGAAAGAGAATCCTTTTCCGACTATCAAACATGGAGGAGGAGGCATAATGTTTAGGGGTGCATGGGAAGTCTTTCGGCTGGTAATCTGGAAATAATTGAATCAACAATGTGCAAAATTGGTTACTTGAACTTATTGAAGGAAATATCAGGGCATATGTCGAGAAATTTGCGGTGAGTAATGATTTTTACTTTCAGCAGCACTAAGGTACGAAGTCATTGTGAAGCCATAGCTGTTCTGACATGTCCTAAACCAATTCTGTAAGCCATACTAGTCCCCACACCTAAGCACAATACAGCATTTGTGGGATTTAAACGAGTGAATAATCAGGGAAACCGTAATACATCCAAGGAAATGCTCAAACTTGTCAGAGTAGAGGAAAGGAACAAAATATCCACAGATGAAACAACTAAGCTAGTTAAATCTTTGCCAAATAAGTTGAAAGAGTCATAGAAAGAACGAAATAGCTTAAAAAGTATTAATATTTAGTTACAATTCATTATTGTAAAGATTTTTTTCCAGTGTACGCACGCGATTTGTGTCGTTCTCAAGTTATAAATATTTGTATTATTTTATGTAATTTTTGGATGATTGTTGCTTATACTATTTGACTTTAAGATGTTAGTAGAGGAATGAATAAAAATAGTATTGATTCAGAAAGACTTATTTTAATTAGTAATCTCTGCATGAATGTAAAAGATGATCCCCTGTACACAGACTTTTGGAGGCAAGTGTATATTATTTAATTTTAAATGTTAAAATTGTTTGATCAGTTACTGTCTTTGCAATCTATTGCACAGAGCAATCAGAAGTTAAATTCTGAATACGAAGTCCCAAATGATGTTTTATCAGTATTTATATATATATAGTCGTCTGTGACTGTCAGTTACTAAAAGTTTTATTTAAAGAAAAACATTTTGCCCTGAGCAAGTCGTTGTTGCTCTGATTTAAAGATCAATTACAAATTATAATTGATTCAACTATCCTAGATAAGACAAATGTGTTAGAAATTAAAAATAAAAATTATGGATGTTTGAAAAATACATCTCATACATTTTTAAAAACATCTTGCCTGAAATCAATTATTTATAGTTTTGAGATTTAGCTCAATTGTGAAAGGTTCTTTGAGAAAAATTGGCTTGAAAAGTATTTAGTGAAAGAAATCTTTCTGTGTGAGTAAAAAGTTTAGTGCCCTTTGGATGTAACCAAAAACAAAAATGAAATGATGTTTAATCACATTTTTACATAAGCAGGAGGAAAATTAAAAAGTATTTTAAGGATACATGCTCTTTACCTTTAATCGAGTCTTTGAATTTTACTCAATTAAGCTATAAATTCAGACCAGCAATTTCATTATCCACGCAAAATTTATTTCTTCAAATACGATTTCCGATTCAAACATGCATTAAGATAATTTTACTTTAAGGAATCACATGATAGTAGGTTTAAAAACTTTCTGCTCAGTATAGCCAACGTTTTTGAATATCTATAATGTACAGAAATGTAGCTGTTCCTCATTCGGGTTTTTCTTGAGGAAGTTTGTTCTTATTTTACAGTGTCCTGTTTTTTCTCTTTTTCCAGTTGGAATATGGGCTCATGCCAAGAAAAGTTCTTCATCTTTTAGACTAAACATTATTAATAATCGAAGGTCGAATATTTAATCTTTCAAGCGCCAATTAATTTTTAGCTTCCGTGAAGGTTTTAAATTAATGATCTGTGAAGGTTTGTTCCATCATTAAATATATTCAATTTTGGCCGTATTTAAGATTATTTTATTTCTGAAGAAGTATGTTGTTTTTATATGTTGACACACGTTATTAATGAAGAATTATATACAAAACCTACATTTACCTATTCTGACTCACGGTAATTTAAATCAAAAACTAATATTATGTTTCTTTCTTATTGCTTACCCACTTGAATATTTTACCTCAATTTACTTTTAAGTCCTTAAAAAAAATTTAACAAATTGTAATATTAATACAAAATTCGGATATTACTACAATGATCTCTCATTGCTAATTCTGCAAGTTTTAAAATAGAATATTTCGCCGCTTAAGAATTATAAATTTTGGAAATGTTTAAAATATATTTTCCATGCTGAAAAAGTAGAGTATTACAAAGAAAGAAATCACCGTTAATAGAATATTTGTTAATTTAATGAGACTTTTTTTATGGAAACTCATGGAAAAGTAAAGTTTTTTCGAAATACTTTTTTAATTATTAGTTTACTTTGAAGATTACTGAGCATTAATTGACTTACAAAAGAATTTAATTGACTTATAAATAATTGATTAATAAAATACCTGAGCTATTATTAATTCTTATGAACTAATTCAATTTAAATAAACACTTTAATGTATAGAAACGACATACCAAGGAGTTATTCGAATGGGACTAAAATTGGTTGATGTGATAAACACATGTGTTGAAAACGAAACACTAACAATGCCACTGAAATTGAATTTTTTGTTCAAGAAATACAATAAGCGAAACAGAAAAAATCCATAATGTGATAACTTATCTTTGTCTCTGATATAAGATATTATTCAACTGGGCATTAACTTGTAGAGTTGGATGATGTCTTCCCGCGGGATCATTTGCCGTACACTTTCAAATTAGCAAGTTAGATCGGCATGATCTAGGAATGGTCAGCCACCTGACCACCAGAGCCCAAACATACTCTATAGAGAGGGATCTCGTGATCGTATAGTCGGAAAATGCTGGAAAAGTACGTAAGTAAAAGTAGAAAGATATACCTTATGCGGCTAGCACTGTCCCGTTCAGATGTAAGCCCAAAGGCATAGAAAAGGAAGAGTAACACTACGGGCCATAGAATCTTGTCAGTGAACTGCCATTCCATAAGAATATCGGGGATAATAATACAAGAGCCCTGCTATCATAGCACGGGGCACTATTATTCCTGGTTTTTGGGCAGTGTGGTGGACGATAGTCATCTGAATATCCCATCTTAGTCCTGGAAAACTCCAGACATTTCTACTCTGTTCATCAGGCTCAGTTGTTCAAAGTGGAGTTCATCAATGAAAAATATTTTATTCCGTTCTGTGAAATTCCTGGTCGAATATGCCTAAAACTATTGTAAACGCGCTTGGCAGTGTTTAACGATGAGCAACAGTGGGCGCAATGACTTTCGGGACCTCAATCCACCTTTGCGAGTTATTTTTTGATGATTACTGATGTTTCTGTTATACACCGGACAGTTGACAAGGATCGAGCGATTTTACGATCTGACCACTCTTCCATTATTCTAATTGCGCGGCGTTTTGTCTAAAGTATAACATTTGCTCACACTGTTCGTAAATCCGTTTACGACGCATTGGTGTATTTCCAAATAGGTCGACGAAACCACATTAACAAGGAAGTTAAAACTTATCGTTGTAACCATCTGGATTTATACACCATCAGGATGTTAAGTTGTAATGCACTGGAATTCCAATATAAGTTCGTTAAATTTATTTCGTTAATATATTCTATAACAATCTGTAAATTGGAATAAACAATAGAATTTGTTTGGCTAATACAAGTTTTCATGGCCTTAGAAACAAATACAAGTCTAAGTTTATTTCTATACGTAGAGCATGTATAAAACTTTAATCAGGCGTATTGCTCTGTATGGAAGTGAACGTTGGAGCCTCAATAAAGCAGAGGACGAAAAATTGCTCATTTTTGAAAGAAAAATCTTAAGGAAAATCTCTAGACCTGTTCAAGAGAACATTGAGTGGAGAATTCTTTCCAATCATATAATTTACAGGACATATGGCAAATATGGCAGGAACTATATTGTGCGAACTACAATTAGGTAGTATTGCGTATTAAGTAGCTTGCCCCTCTGTACAGATATGTGTGTCAATGCGTTTCCTACCAAAAAGTGACTTTTTCGAAAACTGAAGAAACCAGACGAAGAGGACGACCCCCTACACCAAGGGTGGGCAGACTTTTCCAGGGTACGGGATACCTCTAATTTTTTCTAGGTGTTGCAGTCCACCCAGTGTCAATGTCGCACGCAAGGGTGGAGGGGTCCACGGGTCTGGACCCTCCCTCATAACCATTGATTTTTTCCCGATTGATTATAATCCCATGTAAAAAGAACGCAAAATGTAATTAGTTATTTGTTATTAGTATTTTTATTAATTAATGTTTATTATATTTATTCAGTAATTTATTTTTTGATGTTTTTTGTTCCCTACAACCGACAAAATCAAAGAAATATATTTGGTTACGTATGATACGAGAATGGTAGACCTTCTCTCAACCCCCCTTCTTGAAAAATTCTTGTGTGCGTCACTGCCCAGTGTCGTAGGTGTGGTAAGGTAAGGAAAAGGTTATTATTATAACTTAATAAATACGGAATATGTACTTACCTTTTGTAACAATTCTTTTAAAACCGCGTTTAAACCAAAATGCAAGATACAAACAATAATAGCCACAAAAATAATAATATCAAATAATGCATTTATTATGAAACAACTTAAAATACATTAAAAAGTAAAACATTTTTATCTTTAGTTTTCGTTGTTATAGTCAGTATAAGTCTTATAGTCTGCGTACTGTCAGCCAATCTTGAATTTTTCTTACAGTCTGCGTACTGTCAGCCAATCTTGAATTTTCCTTACAGTCTGCGTACTGTCAACCAATCTTGAATTTTTCTTATAGTCTGCGTACTGTCAGGCAATCTTGAATTTTTCGTATATAATTACTACCTACTAAAATCTTCAGGCGGTCACCCTAAATTACCATGACGGTCCACCAGTCGATGGCGATCGACGTAATGCCTCCCCCTCCAGCTCTACACGATGGTTAGACAATGTTGAAAAGATCCTCAATATAATGGTAATCAACTGATGGGAGGCCATAGTGAATGATAGGGTTAACTGAAGGAGGATGAGCTAGTCAGCCTTGACCTGCAAAAGGCTGTTCAGCTTATGAAGAAGAATATGTTCTATTGTAAAGCATATGGGAACCTAGTTTCTTCCCATTCGGATAAAAACCTATGGAGATTTCCCTTTTCATGTAATACAGTGTAATTTGATCATAAATTTTAGTGTTAAAATAAACATGTTTATTGGTATTTTAAAAATATAAATCCTGTTTCGTTATTTAGATTTATATTGCAGTTTCTCGATGATGTTTTATAGATTTAATGTTTTCCTTTTCATATTCAGTTTTGAAAGTGCCTGAGACAGCTTACTTATCCCTAAAAATGAGCGAAAAGCATCTTAATCCTGACATGAAAATATTTAAATATTTATTTCAATTATATATCAGTAGTTTAAATTTGAAAAAAAAATGTTTGTAACATTTATTATAAAGAAGTTTATTAATGTCAGAGGTTTATTTAAATGTTTTTTCGTAAGCAATTTTTGAAATGATACGACACATTACCTAGTCTTACCTATCTTCCATGAAAAACATTTTAGAAGATTAGATAAACTGTCTTTTTTCAAACACATTGTAATTTTATTTGGTTTATAGAGAGTTTACACAGCATTCGACTATTGTCTTATACACAATAAATTGTCTTATATGAAATACACATAGATAAAAAAATATTTACTTAAACAAAATAAAACTAAATATATATATATATGTTTAAGAGGCTCTATCTTGCTCAACTAATTATATTGCCATTTCTTGATACTTGTTTATCAGTGTAAAACATAAAAACATTAATAAAAAAATGATGGCACTGTAAAAGTGTTGTTTATAATTCGTACATTAGAAATAATAACCTAATTTTTTTCTCACAAGCTCTCCGGAAAATTTAAATAAAATATTCTGTCAACTATCGCTTCGGCATAAACATTTTTGGGGATTAACATTAAAAGACACAATATCGTTCTCAATATGACATTGCTTGAGAAACGGTTCAAGTATCAATGGAACTATTTTATATCCTTAAAAAACGAAGAGTCGTAAATATTGCAGCAAAATTTATATATCCTCTAAGCCGTTGTCTTAATTTACGAAAGATGAAAGCGGCTATAGAAAACTTAAACATTAGTAAGCTCATTGAAAAAAAGAGTACATTTTTCATTATATCAGTGAGAAACAAAAGCGAGGCTTGGTTTAATGATTAAAAAAACAAACACGAAACAAAAGTTTCTTTGTATGAATGATTTTTTTCGCGCTACTGCACAATAAATATCAGAGTCATTAATGATGGCGCAAGAAAACTTTATAAGTTATTTAGATACCGAAATACAATGATATCTATTGAATCCTTGCTCGATTTGATTTGAATTGGCGGTACTTTTAAGCTATAAGAGGTCTTCTGACGACTCCTAATTCTGAACCATCATTAACTGCTAATCCAGTTTGTATATGTAAAAATAGAAAGTTAAAAGTTACACATACACTTACATATATAATATATAAATTTGTGTTGTGTGTTTGCGTGGGGAAAAGAAATTAAGTATGCTAAAAACCTTTCTCATAAATTTTGATAAAGCTGCGTCAAAATTTCAGAGCAATGATATGGAAGAAATTATAAATTTTAAACTTTTAGATAATGATTGAGAATAAAATATCTTAGTTTCAAAATCGTTACAAATATACAAATCTTTAAAAATTAATATTAAAATAAAAATTATTTTAAAAAAAGGGAAAGTGTGATTGGTCGGGATAAAAATATTTAAGGGTTTATTTGAACCCAGTGCTTTAAAAAATAAAATTTTGGATATCAAGCCTCACTGCAAATCAAGAATTGTAAAATTTGGTACTTTTAACTAGCTAAAATGGTAAGATTTATTAAATCAAAAATTTTAATTTGAGGAATTATTATAATGTAGTTATAATTTCTTATGGTCGGAAAATTATAGAAATAAAATATTTTCAATAATATAAATCATGGTTCTTACTTTCATGTTTATTTTAAATATCTAAAATTTATTTTGAGCATTTGTGTGTATGTCATTCGATTAACTTTTTACATCGATGATATTTTGAAGACTTTATTCAATGAAACTTTATGTGGAATTACTTTTTGCAAATACGGAAACTTAGAATCTTTATTTCTAATAAACAAACGATTCTGCATCATTAAAACGTAAATAAAACATTTATGAATAGTTATTTATAAATAATTATAAAGCATTTTAAAACTATATATTGAAATGTTTATTGTTTATTACCAGTAGCGTAATGGATAATATTAGGGCCTTATGCAAGTCAGGTTTTGCCTGTAATATTTTAAAATTGGTTAAATACGTACTTGGCATCTGTCAGGCTTTGACTCCCTAAAATCCAGGGCACCCTGCGATCGGGGGGGGGATTGGTTACGCTACTTTTTATTTCTGATCAGGAAACAGATTCTATTCACGTTTCTGACTAATTAATTCTCTTGGGAATTTTTTTAACTGTTGTATGATCATAAAATCGCTTTCCGTAGAGGAACCGTGATTTATACAAATGTTAGTTGCTAACGAAGAGAAAGCGGGGTAGTCGATCCAGTGGCGTATCGGAGAACATTTGGGCCCCCCTGCAAAGTCAGGTTTCAGGCACCCTTGAACCCCGAGCTCTCCCGCAATGCGGGGGTGTACGTTACGCCAATGAATCGATCGTCGTCAGACTGATACTGAATTTAGAGTGTTAAGGAATTGAAGGCATCGGAGTTTCAGAAAGGAGATATCCCAACGGAGAAGGATCGTCAGAGCAGCAGAATTAAGCGTTACAGATAAAAACTCATTAGCACAACAGCCCATGACGGGCTAAGGTTTACTGGACCATTTCAGTTTTCGTGACCCTGGGTGCTGAAGTGCATGAGTAGGTGTTCCGGTCAGGTGGTCAGTCTGACGAGAAAGCCTCAGTGTTTAGTTACCAAGCAAGCCTGGTACTCATGTTTCAACCCTTGAAAGGATGAAAGGCTGATTTGACCTTGCCAATTCGTTGTTTGAGCCCCAAACCTGTTGCGTGGAAGCGCGATGCTCTACCATTCGGCCACTTACCCTCAACCATCAGAGATAAATGAGTAAATTAATTGTTATAGATATCTCTGATGCTTCAAGAACTGTGTTTTTGCTATAGAATCCATTTTATTTAATGTTTCCTCTTGTTTATTGACGAAATAAATTACCAGGTAAGACATTTAAACATTTTTGATGAATAATAAAATCCTAAAGTTTTGTAATTTACAGCACTACTGCGCAATGTTGCACCTCTGCAACAAACAAAAGTGACTAAAATTCAAATTAAAACAGCTTAATTTTTTAATTTATATTTTCCCCTTTTATTATTACTTGAGAACTAGCTAGTATAATTTTTTTCTGGAAATTTAAAAAAATTGGGAAGTTAAGGGTTAACTTAAGATTTGATAAATACAATAAATATGTTGATTTTATTAAAAAGGCTCTTGATTCTGAGCAACCAAATCTACACAAGTGACTGATGGGTCGCGACAAATTAAATTGTATGATATTATATCCAAATTCATGTGATTGCATTTAGAGATATGCATTTAAATAAAACTACAATATAAAGACTTTTTGATTTTTTGAAATTCTCTGGGCAATTCACTCCCAAGAATATGGTTACTACATTTGTATTAGTGAGTAAAATGTGGCTCAAAAGTTTACTTTTTTAAGATTTTTTTTCTTTATACTGTTACTGATACCATTTTGTCTTAATGGAATAAGAAAATACGTGAAATCGCGCGCGCGCGAATTTAAGGTATCTGGGTAAGGTAAGGTTCTGAACCGTGATTTTGCAAAAGCGTATAAATTGATAATATTTATGATATTTAGTGTCACTTAGATTAGAAAATGTATATAAAATTGTTTTAAGAATAGTATTACAATAAAAAATTATTTAAGTACAATATTTTGACAAAAAATGAACATAGAATGACCCATTTTCAAAATATTCTCCTTTTGCGAAAAATGCTTCGATTATAATAATAGTTTGCCTGTATCTAGCTCAGACCTCTGTACAGAGGCTCAACTAGAATTTTTGAAATATATAACTTAGAAGTGGGTTTATCCATGTTTTACGACAACAGAGGGGATAAATTTTAAGAAAAAAATGCCGATAATTATTTCAATTGGTTGTAACTCTAAAAATAATGTTAAATTTTCAAAAATCATAGTTGAGCCTCTGTACAGACGTCTGAGCAATATACAGGCAAAATATTATCGTAATAGAAGCATTTTTCACAAAAGAAGAACATTTTGAAAAAAGGTTATTCTAAGTTAATTTTTTGCCGAAATATTGAATTTAAATGTCAAAATGTCCTTAAAAGAATTTTAAACATGTATTCTAATATAAGTGACACTTAATTTCAGGAAAATTATCCATTTATGCACTTTTTTAAAATCACGGTTCCGAACGTAGCCGGATACCTGAATCAAAAGAAAAACAAAGGTTCTATTGTATAAAAATCGTTTAAGATCAGTTTATTAACTTATGCAGAAACTTGGTCCATGTCTCGAACAGACGAGAACATGATAAGTATCTATGAAAGGAAGATTTAAGATTTATTTTTGGAGGTATTCAGAAAAATGGAACTTGGCGAAGAGAAGATCAAATTTATAGAGTTCTATCAATCATACAAAGAATCTGACATTGACTTCATCAAAATACAACGAATTAAATGGGCAGGTCACTTTGTCAGAAGGGACGAAAACTGCACCACTAAAAAAAGCCTTCAATGACCAATTGACACACGAAGAAAGGGAAGACCAAACCTTAGATGGATTGAAGGCTTAGAAAAAGGTCTTCTAGTTTTGAGAATTAAGAATTGGAGAATACTAGCAAGAAGAAAGCTGGCCTGGAAAAGGCTTCTTGAGAAGGCCCATCCTGGGCTGTCAAGCCACTGAGGAAGGAAGGAAGGATATCACTCCAGCACCTATGCAATTTTAGTTTTGTAAAGATAGAAATTTTTAACTAAGAAATTTAAAATATTCTAAAATTCTCAAGTATACCCTACACATAGCTACCTCCACATCTTTTACAAACATCGGTACGTAAAACTTCCCAAGTTTTTAACATTTTCTGAATGTTTTTGTTTCGTCTAGCTCTAAAGCATTATTTCATTTCTTGCACTTGGCCTCATTTGAAGTTTACATCATTAGTAAACCGGATAGTGAGGAAAAGTGCGGAAAACTGCTAAGTTGGCATTTGCACTCAAGTTGCGATCATCTGTTTCTTCCAACCTTGGAAGTTAAAAACGCATGCGCTAGAAATGGTTCCTTATTGTTGACATCTTCAAAAGACTTAGCCAAAACCATCAAAAATAAATGTTTTGACTGTAAAATGGCTCTAACACGTAACAAAAAAAAAACCCCATCCATTTTTTCGAGTAATTTCACTCTTTTTTTTTTGAAAGTGTGTAATACGCTGTGTTTTAGAAATTTGGTAATGTTCCATGATTTTGCTAAAACCAGTTCGCTAAGTTAGATTTCTTTGAAGAACTGAAGTTAGTGTGTGTTTCTAAGAATGTTTTAAAATACAAAACTCTGTAATGTAACAGTATTTTGGAATTCAGAAAGTTATGGAAATTTTTTAATTTATTTAAGTCTTCAGAAATAATGCGTTCAAAAATTTGAATGTAGTCTACATTATTCGGTTAAATTTTGGTGTTTAGGAATCAACGATTTCTAAAATATCTTCAATATTTTATTAAACAAAAATACAAAGTCTTAGGAATGAAAAACTATTAAGTTCTGAAAATGTCACTAGAGCTTTAGAAATCTGCTATTTTTCCACATTTAGACGTAATATTGTGTTTCCAAGAAAAGTAATATATTTATTAATTCAAAGTGAAGCAAAGTATGTACTCAGTGTTACAGAGTCGTTTTCTATGAAGCTGAAATAAAAGTTTTCAATCGGCTTTAGAGAATCAGGTTCTTCACTATTTATTGCATATGTTTATGAATGTAGATATATAATAGTGATTCAATGTGACTAGAAACAAATTTTACTTGTTTCATTGATGTTTCAATAAAACAAGCTGCTTCAATTATTGTATTAATCAATATAAATTACGGCTTAATTGTATAAGATTGAGAAAGAGGACAAAGACGAGATGAATTTTTAAGTGTAAAATATTCTCAGATAAATACGTGCGTTTTTGATGCCCATACATATACGTTTATGATATACTGCCCTTAAAAAATTCTTACAGTCTAAAAAATACTCTATTTTTCCGCTTAAGTTTAAGTTTCGCTTAACATTAAAGTATTTTTGAAACTTAAAAAGTTTGTATTTATTTGTTTTTGTTCAGAGATTTTGTAGTGCATTGATTTTCGTATAGAAATCAGTCGTGTTTTAAAATACGTTTCTCATGACATTAGAATTTTATTTTTCGGCATATTCTTTAAATTGCGCTAATATATCTTTAAATTGACTACAGTAGAGCCTTACTCTTTGTAATTATCAAAAAACATTAAGCCGAAGTTAGTATTTGATTTAATTTAGTAATTGGCTGTCTCTCGAAGTTTCTCTCTTAAAACTAACTTGGGGTTTTCTTTAATGTTATTTGCATTTTTAGCTGCTTTTTTCTTACAGGAGAAACATAATATGTGCAGATATATAGTATAGATATTTGGAGTGGACTTAGGAATAAATAATACTAATTCTTTTGTAAAACCATATTGTCGAGTATTGTACTACAGTGAGTAATTTTCAAGGAATATCTTCGAAATTATGAGAACTTTGGGGATTTTGTCATAATCTCACATTTGAAAGTGATATCAAACTCCAAATTTTCTAAGTATAATTGTGCTGCTTTTCATTTTAGTAATGTAACAAAAAGTATTCACATATAATGAAGAAAAATTATATGGCAAAGGATGCATATCCGAATATATTGGATATTTGCTTAACATTCGAATAAAATTTTAGGAATATATATATATATATGAAAGAAATTTGTATAATGTATCAAAAAGAAGAAATAATAGATAATGAACATAACAAGAAATAACGTAATAAAAATATAAAAAATAAACATGAAGATCGAATTAATAGAAAAATACAAAAAAGGAACTACAAAAAAGAACCTAGCGATTCAGAAAGCAATTTCGGACTTAGGACCGAATAAGTGGGGTTAAACTAGTTTGAAGGCGCCATCCTTCTCCCTTTGCAACTCGGTAAAAAAAAGCAAATAAAATAAACAAAAATTCAAAGTATGTGAAAACTCACAGAGAGTATGATAAAACCACTGACTACTACTCTGCAACAAACTCTCCCAAACTCTTAATGCAGAAAAATCCCAAAACAATTGCGTAAGAAAAGTAGAAAAATAGAAAAATCCTAAAACAATTACGTGAGAAAAGTATTTTTCGAAAAAAGAATTTAACAAAACTTCTTCACTCACAGAGCTTTTTCCAAGAGAATCAAGCGTCTTGAAATTAATGAAAATCAATTATTCACCGAGTTAAAAAATTCGAATATACATAAACGTATCTTTTGAACTAACTTTTAAACCATATATATGTGTGTATGTGTGTGCGCGCGTGTGTAATATATATAATATATGATGTAAAGGGTCATAATATGTGAAAATTATATGAAATAATATTTAAAAGTCTTAAAACTAAACCCTATTGAACAGTAGTCCTGAAATTATTTAGTTAAAACATTTACTGTAAAATTCGGTATATAACGTGCATCCAGACTTTCAAGATATTATTTTGAATAATATCCTGATATATAATACCTTATCGTATTATTCTGAATAAAGTAAAACTGAGAAGAAGAATTGATTAATTAAACTACTTGATCTTATGATAAGTTTTTAAAAGAGATGTATCACTCGAAATTGTAATTTAGATGCTGAAAAATATAGAGATGTCATACAAGCTTATTTCAAAACCTAATTTATCTACTTTCTGATACAATTTTCATACTCTGTCAAAAATTAACATTTGTTTCGTTGTTTTTTTCGTGCATTTTTTCTTTCTGAAAATATTTCTGCGATTTATTATTTTAAATTTTTAGTTTTTTTTCTTGTCAAAAGTGCCGACGCATCACATTTTTAAAAAAATTATCTTCAATTTAATTATATTAGACTACTATGAGAAATACAACGTATCATCCCGATATAAAAGGGAATTCAATATACTGAGGAATTTTTAAGATTTTTAATGTTTTCATATGAGCAATGATAAAATTTCATAAAAGTATCTGTGCTGATAGAAGGAATCCTGTCATATCTTTGGTTAAAATGTGTTGCTGTTTACTTTAAGCGACGCGCAAAACATTAGTTAATGAAAGCGCTAATTTTTCTTTATTAGAAGCACGTTTCCGCATTCCTTTTATGAACAGATGTCAAACACTTCGGAAAGAAATTAGGTAAGTTTACATTCACGAATATTCCTACGAATGATGTAGAATGTAACCAAATATTCTTCCTAGATGCCACATTCCATTAGTTAAAGAAAACATCAAGTATGCGTTTCCTTCACAAAAAAAAAAAATACTTAGAAAGTACCGCTTGTATAAATTGGGAAATTCAATCTGTTTTCAAACATAACATAACAAATAATACACTAAATTGGGTATATTAAAAAAATAATTGCATAAGAAAACCTCTTTGGATATCGAAGAAAGGAGTTCTTGTATTCCGTCTCAAATTCTGTGTCCAGTAAAGATTTTTTTTTTTATGTCGATTTCGGTAATATGTAAGCTGCTTGGTTCAGTTTTCGTTTCACGATACAAACTCAGAATAATACGTATTCTCAGTAAATCTTAAAAAATGAAAAATAACAGCCTCGTTGTATGATTTAAAAATCTCGATTTTATACTACTTTCAATTAAGGTATCCGACTACGTTCGGAACCATGATTTTAAAAAAGCGCATAAATGGATAATTTTCATGATATTTAGTGTCACTTAGATTAGAATGCATGCATAAAATTGTTTTAGGGACATTTTGACAAAAAAAAATTATTTAAATACAACATTTTGGCAAAAAATTATCTTACAATAATCTTTTTTCAAAATGTTCTTCTTTTATAGAAAATGCTTCTAAAATTCTAATATTTCGCTTATATAAAGAAAAGACTTTTTTAAAGAGTCTGAACAAGGATTTTTGAAAAAAATCACATTATTTTCAGAGTTACCGCCAATTGAAGTAATTATCGGCGTTTTTTTTTCCTTAAAATTGCTCCCCTCTGCTGTCGTAAAATATGGATAAACCCACTTCTAAGTTATGTATTTCAAAAATTCTAGTTGAGCCTCTGTACAGAGGTCCGAGTTATATACAGGCAAAATATTATAATAGAAGCATTTTTCACAAAAGGGGAATATTTTGAAAATTGGTCATTGTATGTTCATTTTTTTGTCAAAATGTTGTACTTAAATAATTTTTTATTGTAATACTATTCTTAAAACAATTTTATATACATTTTCTAATCTAAGTGACGCTAAATATAAATATTATCCATTTATACACTTTTGAAAAATCACGGTTCCGAACGTAGTCGGATACCTTAACGTTCTCTGTTTCTGTTTATTTGTAAATTAAGTTAAAATATACTTCGTTTAAAAGTATAAAAACCTTTGATTTTCGATATAATTTTTTTAAACCAGTTAAAGATTAATGACACAATTTTATCCTTAATTCGAAATGTTACTACATGATTTAAAATTGTATTACATTCTTCATTGGGCAGGTTTCGAAAAAGCATTTTTCTTAAGAAACTTATTTAATTTATCAAATAATTACTAAACGATTGAGAGAAAATATAATTATGAAATCTTAGAAGTCATTTGTTTTCAAGCGTTCCCAAGATATTTTATATTTTGAGATTACAGGAAAATTAGTGAAAAATTTATTTAATGGAAAATATATTACCTCTGAAAAAGTGAAATTTATTTATTTAAAGAAATTAAAATGTCATGTTATAAACAAAAATTAAAAAAAAGATACTTATTTTAAATATATGAAAATACAATTTTTAAGGTTCGTTTGAGCTGGCTGGGTGGCGTAGTTGGTTGAGCGCTAGCCCTCTACGCCCAAGTTTGCGGGTTCGATGCCGGTCAAAGGCGGTGAATTTTCATGATACAGAGTCCATATTGTATGATTGTACGGCTTGTTAAAGTTTCTTAGATTGCCTGTATGGCTTGGGTGCTTTCTACAAAATTAAATTCCTATTGAAATTTTGCATCGTCAGGGAGAAAAATGGACGTCAAAATTACATTACGGGATTAGTATCCACCTATTTGGTGCCACACTAAAAAGTAATACCCGCTCCCAGGAAATGTGCTAGGTCTGCAATAACCCCACATTTGAAAAAAAGGATGGATTTAATCTTTGAATTGAATATAATAATATATATGTAATTGGGGAGGGAATATATTTCTCTTTCGAGAACATTTGATATTTCATAAATATAATTAATTTTATTTATTTCAATATTTATTAAATTATTCAAATATTTAATTTCTTTCTTTATAACTTTTAGTAATAATAGAAATAAATTTAATGAAGAATAACTGAATTACTGTACGCGCGTGTCCAATAATAGTTAGTCAAAAAAGTTTTTTTTTAATGAAAGATTTTAGTGTGAATTGATCTTTGTTTTTTTCTTGAAAGTAATTTTTTTTAATCCTTTGAAATGTGTTATTGGAATACTATTAAAAGTATTACATTCCTATTCAGAAAAGTACAGATTGTTTTGATTTGTTAATGTTTTTCTTTCACGGATCTACATATTTTATTTCCATCGTAAAACCAAGAAAAACATTATTAAAAGAATAACAAAAAAACCACCACAGAGATTTAAAATCAAAGATTTTTATTTAATTTTACATTTTTTTTTATTTTCTGCTCTAAATTTAAAAAAAAAGAAAAGAAAAAACTCTACCACAATCCCAAAACTCTACCTAATTAATTATACTAGTGTTCAGTTTCTAAAATACGTTACATTATTCAAAAATATTTATTAGTATTTCTTTTATTTTCTCTTTGTTTGTTTATATATACTTGATTTCTTACATTTTTTTACTTAGCAATTTTTGCATTTTTATGAAATAATTATTAATTTAGTGATTATTAATCTTTACCCGTATATGATACATAATTTTTTGAATAAAAATCTTGCTTTACTAATTTCCTACATTAAAAATTTTTCCTTTTTTTTTTTAAATAAATTATTTGTTGATGGTCAGTAATCAATACCATATTCCATTGTATGAAAAATAAGAGGCCGAATGTAAAAAAAGTAATTTTAATTAATTTTGTTCGAAATAAATGTATCATTTTCATTGGTGTTTTATCATTATTTTATTTTCTATCACACGACGAAAATAAGTGTTCGATTCATCTTTAATTTAATAAAAATAATTAAATAAATAATGTATTATGAATTATTTCATAAAATAACAATATTTTAACTTGTATAATTTTATGCATTATTTTTCTTTCATAAAATTGAATACATACTATTTTCTATTACATTTTATCTTGAGAGAGTTAAAAATTTATTATTATCGGAGAAGAATTTTAATTTAATTATTATTTTTAACGTACCAAATTTGCTTTAATATCTTTAAATGCTAAGACAAAACTGTAAACTTTTGATTTGAAGCAAATTTTATTGATTTGCATTAATAACCTATTGAATCTATAAAATAATATAGAATTTCACGAATGTTTTAATTATATATATATATATAAGGATGTTATTAAAATTATTTAAATAAAAATTTGATAAACTTACAATTAAACTAATCTGAGCCGAATTGAAATTTGTTTTTTGCGTGAATAACTTTCTCTCTCTCATTGTTGTTCAACTTTTTCTGTTGGTTTTAAAAAATTTCATTCGGAGATTTAGTATTGACAAATGGAAAAAACATTCGGATTATTATTTTTTTATAACGATAACAATTGTAATTCTCAAATTACAGTGACTACTTTCTCTATCCAAAATTCGTGTTATTTTGTCGATGGAATCGTTAAAACTGTCTGCTTATGTCTTGCTTCCTGTTCCTTCTTCGAGTTGAATAGTTTGAAAAGTGAGCAGTAAATAGTCTTATATGAAGCTGAATCAACACAGATACACGAAATCACTTCTTTTTGTTCCCATGAGCATTTGTTTAGCCGAAGGTTTGTATTTGTCTTTGAAACAGCATTTTGATAGGTAACTTCTCCTCACACGTTTGTTACATTCGATTAACCTCCAGATAAAGCGCATCGGATATAATCAGGTAAAGTTTTCTATTGAATCGATGCTATTCAACGTATAACTGCTTTAGATTAAATAAGAATATCGAGGAAAATAAATATTTTAATTAATCATACATCTTAATGAAATGCGGTAATTGTTATTAAAAAATTATTTATATTGAATTAATTTAAAGATTATTTTTTTAATGTGAATCAATGTTTTGAGTATGCAATTTTTGTTTTGATTTTTTTTTGAGTATTAATTGAATGTGATTATACTTAAATTATTAGATAATATGTAATTTTAATGAAATTTCTATGGAAATCTATATTAATTTATATAACATTGCTATATTGATCTGTTAAGAAATTTTATAAATATTTAGAATTATTAAAAATACAGTTTTATTATAAATTAAGGAAATTGTAAATAAACGACTTGAATAAATATTACCGAGAGCTGTATTACTTGCAAAGACTTTTCAATTATTTTTATCAAGCTAGATTGTGATTGATCTGTGGTTCATTACAAAATAAGAAAAATTAAAAATTCTTAAAGAATAAAATTCACTTAGATATATTAAAGTATATTATTATAGTGAAAAAAAAATCTCTCCTCATAATTTGTGTTTTTAAATACTATAGACAGTTTTATGCCATCATATTAAGTGTTTCTCTGAGGTGCGTCTAACTACTTCATACTGTACCAGGGATGGCGAACCAATGGCACGCGTGCTATTCATGGCACGCGACACAATATTTTGGGCAAGCCAGCTATCAAAATGATTTGCATTTTATTTCAAAATAACAAAGTTCATCACAAAGTATTACGAACAAACGCGAGTGATCAGTCGAGGTGCGGTGAGGAGCACACTCATTTGTAATTGTTTAGTTACGTCGTGGACTACAATTGTTTATAATGTTAAGTTTATCTACGCATATCATAGTCCATTTCATTGATACAACTTTATTTTAAAGTTTATTTGTGCTATATTTACGATTTTTAAGCATCATTTAACATGGCTAGTGCAGCAAAAGAATAAAAAATGCAAGATTTTAAGTGTAACAGAGAATTTCAAATTTGGTCCGTATAGAAATATGGCATTATTAGTAAAGGTGACAAAAGCTGTGTGTGTTATAAGTTCTGAAACACACACACAGTGTGGTATGCAGAACATCGTCTGTAAAATGGCATTCTGAAACAGATCACCAATCCTCCAGTCAAAAAAGTGAACCACAGCAAAAATCATTAATTGCTTAAAAACCGATTGGCAGATGATTCCAATTGAGCATGCATTCTACTAAAAGTATAATATCTTACAATACTAATATAAGTTATTTGTCATCCATACAATCTACAACAACAGAAGTCACACTAATGTTACTTTAATTTAAATTACACGAATAACTAAAATATTTACAATTATACAGTGCAAAAGGTATTTTTTCGTACTAAATAGAGTTTTGTTTTCTTAGTATTTAGTTTTATTATTTTCCCAATAATTACAAGTCAAAATTATTTGACGGCACTTCTATACCTCATTTAACACTTCTATAGAAAAAAATGGCACGTTGTTTCAAAAAGGTTCGCCATCCCTGTACTATACATTCATTATTTTTAATTTTCATATTGTAAATGCGCAATGCCTTCATAAAGAACGTACTTCTCCTTTTTTTAACGGTATTTGGGCAGTTAATTTTCTATTGTACTCTCAAGCAAACAATACATACACGTGCAGTACTATATTTTCTGAGGAAAAACTTATACTTATTCTTTTTTAATCTTATTCTCGATAACCTGGCATTTTTACTAACTTGGCCCCTTTTGGTCCACATTAGGCCTAGTTTTCGGGTTTTTACTGTATAAGCATAAATAAATAAATGAATTAACAAAAGTAAAAGCAAAGAATAACAAAGGATAGTAGTAAACGATCAACAATAAAAATAAAGAAAAGGATTACTTTTATAAAATAAAGAAAAAACAATTCTTAGATTAGGTTTCATCAAAGACAGTACTTAGAAAACGTATTTACTATAAAATTAGCATTTTAAATTGGGAAACGAAAAATTGAAAATAGAATGTTCCATTCGAAGAATTGATAAAGACGTTTGCTTTTTGGTTTATTTGTAAGGATTTGTAGCTATTTTTACAAAGTCGTTTCTATGGTCCTCTTTTTTTAAAAATAAAAACTAAGATATCTTATGATTATATAAAGGGTGTTTTTTTAGAGGTATAGAACTTTAAATTGCAGTAAAACAACGATGTATTATTCGATTGACATGAATTTATTCGAAAGATAATCTTGTGGCATTACATTTTAAATATGATTTCTGGCATAGGACTGCCACGGCTGGCTCGGATGTAGTCCAATCTGGACGCCCAATTTTCGATTACTTTTTCCAACATTTGTGGCCGTATATCGGCAATAACACGGCGAATGTTGTCTTCCAAATGGTCAAGCGTCTGTGGCTTATCCGCATAGACCAATGACTTTACATAGCCCCACAGAAAATAGTCTAGCGGTGTTAAATCACAAGATCTTGGAGGCCAATTCACAGATCCAAAACGTGAAATTAGGCGGTCACCAAACGTGTCTTTCAATAAATCGATTGTGGCACGAGCTGTGTGACATGTTGCGCCGTCTTGTTGGAACCACAGCTCCTGGACATCCTGATTGTTCAATTCAGGTATGAAAAAGTTAGTAATCATGGCTCTATACCGATCACCTTTGACTGTAACGTTGTGGCCTTCCTCGTTTTTGAAGAAGGATTCCACCAGCCCATAAAGCGCACCAAACAGTCAGTTTTTCTGGATGTAATGGTGTTTCGACATACACTTGTGGATTAGCTTCACTCCAAATGCGGCAGTTGTGTTTGTTGACGTAGCCATTCAACCAGAAGTGCGCTTCATCGCTAAACAAAATTCGCTTATGAAAATCGACCATTATTTTCGAAATAAAATTGCACAATTTGAAAGCGTTGTTCAGGCGTGAGTCTATTCATGATGAATTGCCAAACCAAACTGAGAATAAATCACTTGACAGCTGTTAAATCGGTCGCCATCTTGGAAAGTAATGCCAACTTAAACTTCTATACCTGGAAAAAAACACTCTGTACTTTAATTACTAGAATCTAAGCCTCACTTTTGTTCCCATTGTTAATGCTAACGAAAATCTGTTGCAGCTTAGAATCGAAGGAAAAAAATTCGTTGGATGGGTAATTAGAGCAACTACAGATTCATGCACGTATTCAAAAGTTTACTATGCTGGTAAAATAACTGATTCACTTCTTATTAGTTTTCCTTTTAAATTTATTTTAATTTCGTAAAATTGGATATCGAAAAACCATTTTACACTTTTTTTCATTTTTCGTAAAAAACTGATTGGGAATTTGAGGTGCGATTTAGAATCGATGGTGGCTTAGATTCGAATAAATACGGTATATATAAATATTTTGTAGTTTGAATTTACATTTTTTAAAGAAGAGCTATTATTAACTCCGAACAAATATAATTATATCTTTTGTGAATTGACAAAGACGAAGACTGAATGAAAACATGCTTTTGTTATTCCACGTCACACCATGTGTGAGGATTTCGAATCTAAGTTTGATTCTTCATACAAAATTCCCATTATTCCGTTCAATGACTTTTAATAAAACTGGCATTCGAAACTTTGGTATAATTCATAATCACCCTTCATGAAGTTCACTACCTTAATCTTTGGACTATTACAGCCTAAGCTTAATGGTAAAATGCAGCAAGACCCCGCTTAACGCTGTTTCGTTTAGCGCTGTTTCGGTTTAATGCTCTTTTATTTGAATTGTGGGATTGCCTGAAATTGCACGCAGCGTTAGGCTTCCCGATATCCGAAGCAGTTTATCTGTATTTCTTCTTTCCTGTGGTGTTATACGAACGTATTTGTATCGTTTCAAACAGTTGTTCACGTTATTGTGCGTATAAATTTTTAAAATATAACGATTGCTTTGGTGACAAGTATTATGATTTTTAGTTTTTATCATGGCTGATAATAAAAAACATGAAAATAAAGCAACAAGAAAAAGCATCTCACTAGAAACTAGAATGCAAGTGGTTATAAGATTAGATACTGGTGAACCTCAATCTTAAATTGGTGCTGCATTTAATTTTTCAACTTCAACAATAAGAACCATTCTTAAGAATAAAGAAAAATACTGTCATTGGCAACTGCAACTACTATTATCTCTGCAACTAGAATTACCTTTTCTAGAAATAATGCAATAGAGGAATTGGAAGAATGACTTTCTATATGAATTGACGACGAAATTGAACGCAATATGCCTTTAAGCCAATCTACCTTCTTTATAAAAAGGCAGAAAATTGGAAATACAGAAGAGACAATGATCTGAAATGTAAATATACTGGCCTAGAACTTTATTTATTTTTATATGTATATTCGTTAATGTTTCTATATTTATAAGAAATAAATTTTTGTTTCATTATTATAAAAAACATAATTAATAAATTTAATGGTAAAATACCTGACCAATTTTCTACCCATCTTCCCCTAACCACATTATTTACATGAGGAGATAACCTCGTTTAAAGCTGTTTCATATTACGCTCAACTTTGATGGAACGTATACCCCGCGTTAAGCGGGGTCTTACTGTGGTTAAAAAATTAGTTTTTTTGGAAATTGACTATATTTGTGCAACACGGTTAGAAAGTTAAAATAAACTCTGTCAATATCGAAGCTTAACATTCTTTAAATACCCTACCATAAAACACATCTAAAACTTTACCACATCTCCTTCTCGAAATAAGCTATGGTATTTTTCTCCATGATATTTTAATCCGTTCAATAAACATTTGATTTTCTATACGAGAGATTAAGTGATATATGATCAGTTGTAACTTCTATAGCCTAAGCTCATCCGTTACAAAAATATGATACCTCTAATAAAAAATTAAGCTCTTAAAATGATTTCAAATTTCGACAAGAAAATTGAGAAAAAATAGTCTAAAGTTGTGTTATTAAAATTCCAAAATGTTATAATGATATTTATTTTAATCTGAATATTTCAAAAAAAAAAAGAATCGGTCATATTTGATATATGATAGCTTTCATTTATTTTGATATGATTATTAATTCCTTTGCATTTCTTATAGATCTAGATCAGCGATACTCAACTTGCAGTTCGCTGGCCGCATGTGGCCCACAGGGCCTTTTTAAGTGGCCCCGTCATGGCCCATTGCTCGGAAAATTGATTAACACAATTAATTAACTACAATTAATTACAATTGATTAATTACAATTTACTGATTAATTATAATTGATTAACCACCACTTGGTTGATTTTACTATATTCCAAAAATGATTGCCAGTTCAAAAAAGAGAAAGTAATGCACTTATTATTTTTATAGTTTATTCGGAGTGATTATCTTCTGGCGGAATTTGCAATAAAATCGATTTTAAACACTTGTTAATGGCTTTACTTTAATATGCGTTGGTTTAAATATTTGCAGACTTATTAAAAGCCATGATTTAAATAAATAGAAAACATATTCTACGACAATTATGTTTTATTTATCGAACATATAACTTCCGATTTTTTTTAATTTGTGAGCACAGGTGTACTTGCATGTAAAATATTTTGGGTGTAATATATAAAAAAAAGTATGTGTTTCTGATTTTTAAAATATAATAAGTTTTTAGATGGCAAGAAAAAAATCAATCATACCCAAGTATTACACAAACGTTTATTTAAAATAGTATATTTATGAGAATTTCGGTGGCAAAATATATCTTTGTAGAACTTAATTTGTAGATTAAATTTTTAAATTTCAAGCAATTTTAATATTTGCACAGTTAAAATTAAAATGTACACAGTTCTTATCCAAATTCATTAAAAAAAAGATTTTATTTCAATAGCATATTTGACATAGATGAAGTACTTTTCAAGAGAGTGGGACTATCAATATAAAATCACAGTAAATATACAGTACACATACTGAGTAATAATACAATAAACATATTAAGCTCAGAATAATTTGTTAAGAAATGTTTTGCATTAGAAGCAATAAATGCACTTAGTGAATAAATGTATGCACATTAGCAGGAGAAAATATTTCGTTTTTCAAAAACATATAATTTTGTATAATGCACAAATAAATTTTAAATAATAATTAAGCTCTACTGTTTTCGAAGAAAGCTTGATCACCTACCACTCTATTCATACTTCTGTAGGCGCGAATCTCGCCAAGTTGACGTGAATGGCGACAACATAATATATATACATAAAATTATTAATAAATTATAGCTCCCATTGGTTTCTCATCCATTTTTGATACATCATGAAAAAGACGTTGCTGATAAGAAAAGACTCCGACTTGTTTTGAAAATATGGTGGTAAAAAGTTACCAGCTGGAATATTCCGTTTGGCATCTGTTGTATCATTTTTGGCAACTTAATTGCCTGCTCCAGCGAGACAGAAAAGTATCCATATTTTTCATTCATGAATTCAAGAATAAGTTACAAAGAAAAATGTTTCTTAAAAAAACCCTTAAATTAGTTAAGGGGACTTGGCACCCTTTGAGCAAACTTCTTTATTTACGTATTTAAAAATTATATTTTAACATTTTATACAATGTTTCTATTCAAGAAAATGTTACCAGATGAAAATTTTCATATATTATTCACACAATTTTAAAAATTTAAATTTTTTGAAGAAAATTGGGAAAATTTTAAAATCCTACTCCTTTTGTAAAAATTAATTTTTTGACCAGAAATTTTTTATAATATTCTTATGGATGTTCTTAACAACTTTAGGGATCGATTTTAGAATAACTTCATTCGTTTTCGAGAAAAAAATAAAATGTTGATATACAGGCTAAAAATCAACGAAAAAGCCAACATGTCTTACATTTTATTTTTTTTTAAAAAAAGTATTCAGTTTATAGCAAAACGGATCCCTAATTTTAGTACATGCTTTATTTTTAACACGCAGGAAAAAATTGAAGTGATTGGTAAATAATTGTCGAAGGAGTAGCATTTTGAATGCACTAAGGTTTCGAAAAACACAAACTGAGAAAAATCACTTTAAAGTTTATAATTCTGAAAAAATAATTATTATAAGCTTAATTAAACTTAAAATACCACTTTAAGATATTACTTATACGTTTTTCTTTAAAATAATTGCATTTTCATATGTTTTCAACCCACACATTTTTATAAATGATCAACTTTAAGAGAGTACTAATTGCACAAGAAAACTCAAGAAAAACTTAAAAATTTTTTTTTTCTGTCACGACAGAAATTTTACCTGTTTTCCTTCTTATAATATTTAAGTATTACATTTGTATGAAAAATATATCAGGAATAAGAACTGAAATTATAAAATTATTAATATAAAATGCCTTAATTTAAAAATTTTACATGCACACATTTCACAAGGAAGAAAATTTACATTATTGTATTGCCTCGGAAATATTCTGCTTTTAATACTACACATTCTTTTTTATAGTTATTATTTCTATTTATAAAAAAAAAATTTTTATCATAACGCATTTTTTAGCTTTTTTTTCTAAAAAGGGGGTGTGGCTGAATTGCCTAATTTGTTTTCAAATGAAGTGTTATGCAACTTCTAACTTTTCGACATGCACAAGTGATATATCAATCGAAAGATAATAATGCAAAGAATAAGATTAAATGAAAATAAAAAAAAACGATAGGTTTGTGATTTTTAGGGTACCAAGTCTTCTTAAATACTTCTAAAGATTACTTAGAATTTCTTACGAAAATTGTTGTGCTTTTAATTAGATTTAACTCTTTTCATTAGATAAGAAAAATTTCATTTACTCGTGCAGCATAAAGCTTTCAAAAGAAAAATGAAAGGTCCATTGTTAAATTTGTATTTTATCATCTGTTACATATCCTTTTTTTATTTAACCAATAAATTATTAATTTTAAAAATAAAATGTCTCGCAGAGAGCTATTGTGACCTTAGAGCCAGAATAAGATGGATTAAGTTCTAGTACAGATCTAAATTTATTACTTCTTACTTAATATTGAATCTTTGATGCGCTAATAAAAACTTTCGGCGAAAACTATACTCAAGAATAAAAAGACTCACGATATTTGAAGGCCATACTTGAAAGATAATCTCGATTTCTCATTTTTAAGAAGGAACAGTTGCACTTGAAATGGCTGATATTTCTTTCAAAGGGCGTTTATACACTTACATAAATTTTTGACGAGTTAAATAAATATTTTAAATGTATTCAGTGGCTACCATACCACCCAGAATGTTTACGGAAGTTTATGCAGAATAAATATTACAGAAAGGCCTCTGTTAGGTGTCCAATAAACATTCGTGAAGAGTAATGTAATGTGTCTTAAGCAAGGAAGTTTTTCGAAATGAATTTCTCCGTATTGTTTACAATTTTCAAAATCGTAGAAAAAGATAGCCGTGTGAATGAAAATTAACGTTCATGCCTAAGAAAGCGCTGCTATATAAAGCAGTGGTGCTAACCCCCTAGCCCTGGACCGGTCCGTGGATCAATTGGTATCGGGAGGCCCAAGGGGAACATCAAATTATTTCATTTTATTTACTGTGTTGCATTTCTTTCGGGTTTTTGCGACTTTCCATGGGCAAGAATTGAACCAGGAACTGAGAGACGTCACCTGCATCTGCATTAATATCCGCGCATGCGCAAAATATCGTAATATCGTAATATATAAAGTATAAGCAATCAATGTCCTCCCCCCCTTTTAGCGGGCCTTGGTAAAATTACCAAGCGGTTATGAAAGATGGAAACTTAAGCTTATTATAAACAAAAACTCACGAATAGTTTATCCATACAAATCTTTTTAACTTTCTAGGATTTTGATAGATCAGAAGAATATACACATAAATTGGTAGTTGGTAGAGTTAAGTATCGGGAATAATAGCCCCTGTTGCTTGCGTCAAATCCAATTATGAGGGGTGTCCAGAAATAGAATGTTTTGTCATAGCTAAATGAAAACGAAATATATCAACGCGAAAAATTTATTTACAAAGTCACAGCACCTTACACTGTTCTACAATGAAGTTGGCCTAGATACTAAGACACTTATTGTAACGTGAGACCAGATTTTTCAATTCCGATGTAATACTCTTCAAACGCCGAAGATTTGAATCAGAATGTCAATTTTTGTTAAAGCGCTGCATCATTTATGTGAACTGCCCAAATATTCTTTTACTTTCGAAAATAAGTGAAAATCACTTAATGTCAAGTTGGAGCTGAAAGGAGAATATCCAAAAATTTCCCACTTGAAGTATTAAAACTCTCGTTTTATTTGTTCTGATATATGAGGCCTCGCATTGTTGTAATATATACTTTTCAAGACGACATGCTATGTATCATGTTTTGGGTAACGTGTCTTAAGTCGTTGAAAAGTTTCATTTGGTTGAAAATTTTGTTCATTCAGAAAACGAATGACGACATTATGCACTTCTAATTTGGTGGGATTTTTAACGGGCGCAATCATTTTTAAAGATTACGGAACAAAGACGCATGACCGTTCAACAACATAACTTGGCTCACATTGAAACAAATAAAGAAACTAAGTGACGCTTATACACGTTCGCAGCTGTAAGAAGGGGGGAGGAATTGAACCCGGGCATGGTGCGTATTCGTTCTTTACTTTTTGCACGACCCTCGAAAAAATCGAAATTTTTAGTATCAGTTGTTCGAATTTAATATCATTATTTTTCTTAATACTACAACGATTCAGATTTTTTTCCATTAATTTGTGTCATAAAACAGGGAAAGAAAGAATATCTCCTTCAAAATATCAATTTATTTTTCAGAATTAAATAATTCCTAAAGATAAATTGTTGATAATGCAGTGCTTTTCTAAACTGGATGTTTTAAAATCGATACATTTCCTTTTTAAAAAAAAATGACATGGCATTTGGAGTTTCTGTTTTGCTATTGATATTAATCCAGTATCATCTTTGATATAAATCTAATTTAGGAAGTAATTAGGGGTTTTTAAATGGTTATTAGCTCATATTTGTGCTAATAACCTTTTTATTTTAGTTTTCTTATTAGATATGTTTAAAAAACACATAAAACATGTACAGCTTTTTTTTATTTATGTGGAAGGAATAGTTATATTTTTTAAGCTGTTTATTTATGTGTTAATATAAATATATTTAAATGATGCAAAATTAATGTATAACAAAACTCTAAATCATATTCTTGATCTTTATTTCCTAACTCGGCATGTACTGCCTTAAAAGATCGAATTGTTTCACATATTTCCAACAGTGCGGTACCTTGAATCATATTGGTAGATTGGTCTGGCCCACCACGGCTACAAGGTTGCCGACCCCTGGTATAAATGTTTGTATCGTTTCAACCTATCATAATCAATCAATCTTTTAATTAACAATAATGAAAAAGAGTTCGTGTAACCTCTTTGTAATCAGCGACAGATCCCTCCCCCCCCCCCAGAACATCTTGGAACATTCGGTTACGTTTCCATCAAATGTATCTGGGATGAACTCAATCTTAACTTGAGCTAAATCTCTGACGACATATTTTTTGAGTCAGTACGCGGAGGTTTTTGTAAGGAACTTACTTCTTGTGAATTACATTATCTTTTAATACCTAAATTGAACTGTCACAAATTAAAAGACACCCAGAAATAAATTAGGAAATCCAAATGGCATAAAAAATAATAAAAAAAAATTTAGGTACCAAAATTATTCAGAACTTGAAACGTGATAATTGGGAACAATTATTGAAGCTCCCAAACAGGTTTTCATTTCCACAATAAGATTATTTATAAATCCTTACGTCCACAATTCCCGTTTTTCTAAGAACAACGATTTCAATTATTGGTGGTTCACATTAGAGAAAGGTGATGTCGTGTACTTTAATGTCTTATTTTAAAATTCTCTAAAATATATTACACAATACAAAATACTAGATTTTGTTCAGTAGTATATATGTTGAGAATATTTTGTTCTTTCAATAGTATTTACAAGATCTGTTTGGCCTTAGTAATAAAGTCAGAGTGGGCTTTACATTGTACATGCTCCTTGGTAGTTCAATGACATAACTTATTTTGCTTTTTCATATTGTCAAAAACATATAAAAACATAAAGTGGAATTTAGTTTATAAACATAATAGAATTGCTGTGTTATCCGAGTATTTGACCGTTGACTTTTGTTAATCTCCAAAGTTGGTACGAATCCACCTTCCCCATTTTTCGCTCAGGCTTTCAGATGAAAGCTCGCCCAGAATCCCTTGGAGTACAAGATCTCAATTTATTAATGAAAAGAACACCCACTCTCTTAGTATTGTGCACGAGACAATGTATTCAGGAAAAGAATGAAATATCTTATTAAAATATCTTAGAAAAAAATGAGATATCTTAAAGCACATTATCAAAAAGATGTGCACAAATGGTCACCAATCATTAAGTCCTTCTGTAATAGGTATTTGGCCAGAAATTCTGGTTCCATATGCAGTTATCAAATTCTGTAAAAGTTCCCTGGCCTTTATCACTATATGACATCATGCATTTATTGTTTGGTTACAATAGTGATTAAATATGGTAAACATTTTGGGAAATATTGTTGGACTCCCTAGTTCTGAGGTACATCGTTCACCATAGCTTGTGTAATATTTTCCATCTAACATTTATTGTATAATCATTGAATGCTAATTTCGAAAGTATACTTGATAGTTTTCAAAGTTAGTGAATCGTCAATTTTCAATGAAATAAAGTAAAAGATAAACAGGTATTTTGTAATTCAAAGGAGATGCTTTTAGTAAAATGAAAAGTAAATGGTAAAAATGCAAATTTTTTATTGTTTAAAAATGTAGAAGTATGCACATTTTATCTGCAACATCGAAAATGACGATGGAATAAAGTTGAATGAAAATGACAAAAGCAAGTGCACTTAATGACAAACGAAAAAGAACATTAATCTGTATTAGAGTGCTTTGTGTCCACGAAGGCAGTTCAGACATTGCCCTCCCGGATTTACTCGCATCAGAAGACTAGAAAGCCACTGATTGCTTAGAAACAGCGGCGGTCGAAGGTGTAGTTGCGGAATCTAAGGAACTATCAAAATTGTAATTCCAAAACTTCAAATCGTTTATAATGGTTATTATTATTATATTATTTAAGGTATATCCGACTACCTTCGGAACCGTGATTTTAAAAAAGCGCATAAATGGATAATTTTCATGATATTTAGTGTCACTCAGATTAGAATACATACATAAAATTGTTTTAGGGACATTTTGACAAAAAAAATTATTTAAATATAATATTTTGGCAAAAAATTAACTTAGAATAATCTTTCTTCCAAATGTTCTTTTTTTGGGAAAAATGGTTCTGTTATAATAATATGTTGCCTGTATATAGCTCAGACCTCTCTACAGAGGCTCAACTAGAATTTTTGAAAAATTCACATTATTTTCAGTGTTACCACCAATTGAAATAATTATTCGCGTTTTTTCTTAAAATGGCCCCCTTTGTTGTCGTAAAATATGTATAAACCCACTTCTAAGTTATATATTTCAAAAATTCTAGTTGAGTCTCTGCACAGAGGTCTGAGCTATATACAGGCAAAATATTTTTCTAATAGAAGCATTTTTCACAAAAGGAGAACATTTGGAAAAAAGATTTGTGACGAATCTGGACGGAACCTTTCCACTAATCTTCTTAGGCGTCTTTTTGGGGAATATAAATTCGCGTTTATTTCCAATTAACTCTAAAAAGATGAACGGGCTATTTAAATTAGATAAGGTATTTAAATCGAGCGTTGTGAGATAGCAAGGTAGATGATGGAAGGCTATTGAGCCAGCAACTTTAAACGCATTTTTAGAAGATTCAAGGAGATTAGATTCGTGAAGACGTCGTGCTGCTAGACGTACCAGAAAGCTGATATAAGCCAGCGGTAAATATAATTTACGTACGCTTAAAATAAGCGTCAGTTTAAGCGACTTGGTTAAAGTTAAGAATTCGATCACGTGTATTTCTCGGATCTCCTATTTCGGTAGGCCTTAATTGATCTTGAGCTTAATTATTTATTAATTGCATTATTAGTAATTTACTTTAATATAAAGGTAAATCCCTTTAAGTGACGTAACATAATAGTATTATATGTTATCAGAGATTTTGTTGAGAAAATTATAATAATAAATAAATATTATTATTATTCAAAATGGCTCTTAGTGGTTCTTTGCCTCAAATTAATCTTGGTGTTCAAGACGAAACCCAGGGGAGTTTCCAGATTATTCTAAGTTAATTTTTTGCCAAAATATTGTATTTAAATAAACTTTTTGTCAAAATGTCTTTAAAACAATTTTATGCATATATTCTAATCTAAGTGACACTAAATATCATGAAAATTATCTATTTATGCGCTTTTGAAAATCATGGTTCCGAACGTAGTCGGATACCTTAAGAATTGCAGAAGAGCACCAAAGACCAGACCAAGACTCATAGACGAGAAACAACGCTAAAGGACGATTAGCACTTAAAGGCTCACGGTCAGAGGCAATCGAGAACAATGAATGCCACTCTTCTCCTACAACTTCATCTCTTGGTTTGGCTTTTGACATCACATTATTCGAGTGAAACGGTCCTAATTCGACATCATGCTCTAGGTTTTCAAACGTTGCTCTGGGGTGGAGATACCAGTTCAAACCAACATTTCGTCTCATTAATAATCACATTGACCGGCACATAGTTGGAAATGGATTTTAGATTTTCCTACGATATAGAGATGAAGTTCTAATTCATCTTGTAGGGTTTTACACTGTAGCGATCAAAGATAATTTCTTTTAATGGACGATCATTTTAGGAAATTCGTGCTAGCTTGGTTGGATTCCTTCCTAGACCTTTTCAATGAGGAAATTATATGAATAGATTGGCCACGAAACTCTTCTTATATCAACCTAAAGAGAATGTGTGAGACTTGGGAGGCAGACGAGTAGTTGTTCATTTATTTCCCTCACAAACAGTTGATTCCGTAACTAAAATAACTTTTATTTTGTAAGTATTGATTTGAATACCCTAATTCCTCACGGATAATTTGATAAATTCCATGCCTATTAGGAGATCAACATTGTTTCTCCGTAAAGGGGAACCATACCCCCAATTAAAATAATTTTTTTGTCAAAAAAATACACATTTTTTCCTTACCTATACAAATTGTATAATTTTATTTTTATATAAAAATCTCAATAAAACATGTTTATTCTTATACATGTGTGACTCCATTTCTTATAGGACACACACATACTATATTTTTAGATAATGTATTAACCATCAACTTTCTTTGATTTATTAGCCTTCAATATGCGTCTAAAATATTAAGATTCTTTGTTTTTTTGCGTTGAGTATTATGTTATGTATAATATGTGTTATTATACATATTATCTAACAGTTTCACATGTTTTCACGTCTCATTTTCTCACTTCTTTGGGTTGTAATATGTGTGTTTACTGTTTGCAGTCTCGTTTATAAATCATTTAAAAACTTAATGAAATAAAATAGTTCTTACAATTTTAATGGATGGTCTATATTTGTAAGATTCCATCTATATGGCTTTATGCTGAAATGTTAAGTAATAACGTATGCAATTCTGCATACTTGAATGGAAACACATTAGATCCCTAAATTAAAACACATTAGATCCCTGAATTAAAACACATCTGATTAAATAAATCGACATATTTTTCTTTCCATTGAAGATATTCGTCCCAGAAAAATATAATTTTTCACAACCGTTAAATGATAAATTATTAAAAAATCGGATTTAATTTGATTAATAATAGAAATTACTAATATAAAAGTTAACATTAATGTCACATAAATCAGTGCTCCCCAACCTTTTTATGTCTGCGGACCGATCAACAACTGATCTTTTTACTACGGCCCGCTAACGGAGGGGCGTTGATATTTTAGATTATTTTAATAATTTTAATTTAATTGTATTTAATGTCTTCAGAATAAAATGGTTACACCAAAAAATAAATGTAAAATAATTTAACATGAAATATAAAGTGCTTTCCATAAAAAGTTGCATGAACCCGAACGAAATACACCTCGGTAAATAAAATAAAAATAATTGAATATTCCTTCTGAGGCCCAGTACTATTTGATCTATCCGGAGGTTGGGGACTACTACCCTAAATAATAGCAGTTTTCAACTTTTTAAATATTTTCCTGTTGCTTAAAATGGAAGAATAATTTTTTTTTGCTATGATCCAAAGTACTCTGAAGGCTATGTGCCAAATATACACGTATTGGTTTTAAAAAGAATGTTGCAAATTTTTTTTAAGGATACTTTCAGTGCTTCTCAAAATTTTAATGTTCGCGATCCAAATTTCAATCATAATTTTCATGGCGCCCCCCATACATTAACAATATATTGAACTCAATAACATCGTACTTTAACGCTAAAGCTACAATACGACTTTAATTATAAACTGTATAAATTATCCCGATAAGTATTAAATCTTGCATATAACTTTGTACAAGTCCATGGGGCCATTAGTAGTTATTAAACTTTTTCTTAACTTAGCATTGTTAAATTAATTATCAAATACACATTGTGCAGTACTGATCTATTTATAAGTATATTATATCATTGTAAATGTGTATTTTTTATTATCTCAGAATGTATTTTGTGTTTTGTGATTCCTTTCAGTAAATTAACAATATTTCTAAATTCTAATTTCGACTTTTCGATATACTCGCCCCCGGGTAGAACCATCACGCCCCCTAGGGGGGCGCTCCACATTTTGAGAAACACTGGATGTATTTTATTCTTTTTTACGTTATATGTAACCTTAAGGTCATAGATTGTCCGTCGCTGACTTAATACAAAGAACACTACTAAAGGCATAACTACTTAGTATCTTATAATTTGCTTATTCGGAAATAACACAATTATTTGTAAGACATTTATACTTACAAATAATATTCCCATTTCCAAACACGTCTCATTTTGAATATTAAAAAGACAGACACCCTTAGCGGAGAATGTTGCAACTAGATAACTTGTAAGTATGTAAGTATCAAGTGAAACTAACTCACCGTGCCAGACATTTTATATCAAGAAAAGAAAGAAAAAGCTCAGTCATCTACCCTTCTCAAGAAATTTATTTCGTCTGCCAACTTTTTTTCTTTTTTTTTATTTATTTCCTTATTACTTAAAACTGTTCATCATTTCCCCCCCTCCAGCCATCACCCACATTATAGCTGGTATCACATCTAAAAATAAACATTTCCCATCACATCTACGTTTGTTTACTTTGGATTTCACAGACTGTTTGGCTCTCTGCGAAAATCGCTTTTTTTGTGTTATAATGACCGCTTGAAGAGGGGATTATCGTCACATCTATGGCGACGTTATGACATAATGTGACGAACGTTAACCTGTCACAGAAAGTTCGAAGAAATTGTAAAATTTGTCTCCAAGAATAACAACCGCTGCTTCTTTCACAGAAGTCATGGTTTATTTTTCTGTTAATAAGCTTCTGAAATATTTACTGGATCGGGTACTTCCGCTGTTTCACCAATGTTTGTATATCTGAGACGCTTACGGCAATCGTCTGGTCTGCACTGTAGAACGTACCTAGAAGATGTACGAGGCACGAAAATTGTTGAAAAGTTAGGTTTTGCGTAGTTCGAACTGTTTTAGTGAGAATGGGAATGTAGCGGAGAACTGAGTTTACTTGCTCGTGCAGTGAAAAGGAATAATTAAAATTTGCCCTCGTTTCTGTGCAATTAAATTGGATTTCTCCTTATATAAATTCTTTGTGCTATAGTGAGGATATTATGAAAATTCATTAAGTTTATTCACTCATAGAAGAAGAGTGAACTTGAAGTTTTTCGCACCTGTAGAGTAAGTTGCATTTTGTTTGTATTAATGCCTTTAAATATTTATCTGAATGTTTCATTTTAGTATTGGAATATTCCTTTTTCTAAAATTTGTATGGAAATTAAAAGCAATTGAATTATTCAGAAATGACGCTTTCTAAAGATAGAAATGTGTTAGTCTTGATACAAAATAATCGTTCAAATTATAACAAACAATTAAAAGAAGTTGAAAAAATAAATTTCAGTTGAACATAAAAGCAGCATAGATAAAAGCAATAAAAAAGGATACTTAATTGTTTGTTATTAAGTAATATTTTTGTTAGTTATTGTTTTTTGTATGTTATTAAGAGGTAAAATATTTGCTATTTTGAAATATTCTTTTATTAAAATCTTGAATTTCCTATAACATTTTTCTCCAAATAAAAATTTTGTCTATTTTTCAACATGTACAAAAAGTTTTCGGTAGTAACAAATTTCATCGAAAAATTTATGATAAAATCAAGTTTATGTTTAAGCAGGTTTTGCTTCAGGAAAAGGAAACTTTTCTTAACGAAAGTAATATTATGTAACTTATAAGTAAATACTTATTTAAATATATTTAATACTCAATTAAAAATTTGAAATTTATATAAACATCGGAGGATAGTTTCAAATAGTGTTAATATGATGTTTGTTTACATTTTTATTGTTTGACATTTTTAAATATTTTTTACATTATATCTTTCTGCTGTTATTTGCACAATTTGAAATGAGAAATTATGCACACAAACACATATATACAAGGATAAAAGAATAACTTTTTTGAAATTACATAAATATATATAATTTCAAATTCCCTAACACAGAAATCTATTAATAGGGAGAACTACCTGAACTTTTATACGTGTGTGTCTAAGTCAGAGGTAAAATGCGCAAAATGTGTATTTTTTATTTATCAAAATACTCAATTTAAAATACTCTATTTTTTATGACTAATATTTTGTAATTTAATTGTTTTATAATACCTGTAACGGTTTTATTCATTTTGAATGTTGGAAAATCTTATGCGGTGAATTTTTGTTCTTCACAAATGTGATTTATTATTTTAAAAATTAAAAGAAATTGTTACTAAAAAGTTTAGGTGCTATTAATCCGCCTTCTAAATCCGCATGTAATTTTGCATCAGCATACATTTTTTCCCTGTGCTTACGGTTATTCTTAAATGATGTTCAAAGAATCTAAATATTAAGTAACTGCTCTTCTACATATAAAATTAAGTAAATACTTTAAAAGTAATATTCATGATAAAACATTTTGAAATTATTTCACAGATAAAGTTGTGGTCAATTCAATAAGTCTTGATTAAAATTTTACAAAATCTCTCAAGGTTCAAAATTAGATTAATATGATTACATTTTCTTTTTTTCTGAGTGATTCTGAAAATGTAACTCCACAGTTTTTAATGTGAAAATAAATACTTTATTTATGAACCCTTGATAAGTTTTTACGTTTTGCAACTCCTTTCCGGTCTTCTCTGTTGTGACTAATTCCACACAAGAATATAGTGTAATAACTGTTTTAAAAATCAAACAAAAGTGCTATTTTAAACTGGCTCATTTACTATGACCCGAATACTTGACCTCCCTGTCTATTTGCCATTAAAATTCATTTCGTTCTTTTTGACCTTTTAAATTAATCCTTCTCCCTTAAATTAGGATAAAGACCTAAGTAACCCATGGTCGCGGAAATCATATGATTAATGCTTCTCTTTTATAATTTTTTTCCTTCCATACTGGACACAAAATTCTTATTATTGATAGAATTAAACCTGATTTAAAACTTATGGATTTTCTATGCGTGTGTGTTGTTATCTTGGCTAAACGTGTTGAAGTCTGAGACTGTGAAACCCAATGTTATTGATACTTAACATCGCATGAAAGTATTTTTTGCGGTTTTTCATACTCACTGAGCATTTATGTCTTTCCGTTTTGTGAGCGATGACCTTAGTGATAATAAGGTTTTTTTATTTTGCAGGTTTTTGAACGTATTTGACTGTTCAGAAAGATGGGTGAAGTGGTGAGTGAAACGGTGAATGGTGTTAGCTTAGCAAGTCTGACTACGGAGGAATCGCTGTACAAATTAGTGAGTTAAACAATAATTTGTTCTTAAAATTATCATAAGTGAAAACTACGAAGCTATTGTTAGCGTAGTATTCTTAAAATATAACCTTATAAATTATTATAGAGGTTAAAAAAACGAAATTTAACATTCTTTGAAAAATTTATGTTGCTTATTCCCAAATAATTTTATTTCATTAATATCAGTATGGTTATGTATATTTGTGCACTTGAAACCTTACGTATTTTACTATAATTCGTAAATGTGTTATACGCTGTTATTTTTACATGATTAATATTCTTTTGTGTTTTAATAAAAAAAATTATATATTTTTTTAAAAAAACTTTTTTTTAAAAAAAATTAGTTTAAATGTGTGAATTTGATTTATTTTTAATGTATTTGCGATTAAATTTCAGACATTCTATACTTAATGCTGATATAATAATGTAATGATTTTGTGTGCTTTTTGTTATTCTACTATAATTTAACTATATTAAGTTTATAGTGTTTAAACATTTATCGTGAAAGAAATTTTCTATGAATATTATATAAATAATATATTTTCAATTAATTAGTAAATACATAATGTAAGTAAATATGAAATCAAGCATATTTGTTGTGTTTTTAAAGTATTCATGAAAGTAAGTTTTAAGAATTCATGAAACCAGGGCATCAAACCGTAATTTTTTTCGTTTCGGTTCAACTAAAATGAAATATATCGGTTCAGTTAAAAAAACAATAAGAATGGTACCAAAAATAAAGGTTTTCGGTTCGGTTCTAAATGAATAACTTTATTTTATGTATATTCTTATTTGCACTAAAAATATAATTCAATAATAAACAAAAAAATATAATTCTATCATAAGTTAGAAGATTTTATTTTTTTAAAAATTGGTACACTTTGTGAATTGATATAAATAATCAATATGTACGATACGAGCGGTGAGCAGAGAATGGCATTGTTATGCATTATCAAACTCGCATTTGACGACTAGGTTCGTAATTCTGGTTTGTCTATCTAAACAGTCCTTACAGACATCCGTGGATGATCACATGCTGAAATGCGAAAAATATAACTCAAACTGATATTTTTCTTAAAATTCATCTATGCTTCTAATTCATTAGACTGAATTAAATTTGCCTTCTACAAGTAGTTTCATGCAAAACTGAAACAGAAAAGTACTAGTAAATATCAAAACAGGAAATCCAGAAGCAATTAACATGTAATGATGTTGATTATATAGTTGACGTTAAATTAGGAAACATTGTTAAGTTGGTAACAGTAACAAAATGACTGAAGATATATCGAACCGAAATAAGCAGATTTTTTTTCGGCTTAGTTCCGGTTTTCATTCCGACCAAATTAACGGTTTTTTTCCGGTTTTCGGCTCAGTTCCGGTTCGAAGCCTTGCATGAAATAAATAAGAAATGTATTTAAATTCATAAAAGAGAATAAATTAGTTTGTTATTGCTGCTTATTTATTATCTTACGTAATTGAACTAGAAGTGTGTTCGTTTGTATAAACAGAAAAACTTTTTTCAGCGTGTAATATAATGTTTTTTTATAGTTGGATTCAACTGAAGATTTTGATGAAAGGAAGAAAGTCAGAAATCGCCTACGGCAATTGCAGGCAGAGCTTAGAGGTACATTATTGTATACCTTTTCGAGTTGTTTTATTATTATGACTGTGTGTGTCTTATTTATTTTAATTGACAACCAGGTTCTTCGCGTTTCATATTATGTCGCCAATAGGTTGCGATAATACGTACCAAAAATATTAATATTTCAAAGATGACTTTTAATGAGAGAATTATGAGGAATAGGAAATAACTTTTGGGTACTTACGTATTATCGCAACCTATTGGCGATATTATATTAAACGAAGCACACATGATTGCCAATTCAGCGCAAACGACACATGCGAGATTGGGGTTGACAACTTGGCGAGTTTTCTTAAACGCTGGCGATTGTTGCGATAATCCGTAAGTACCAACTTTTAGTTATAAAAAATTGAATTGGTGGGTAATATTTAAAATAAATTCAGTTTTGCTGCTTAGTTATAACAATTATAAGACAAAAGGAACAATTCTTTTAATAATATTACAGGATAAATTACCATAAATGTAATAAATTACAAAGATCCATTTTGATAGTCCCGTTATAGTAAAAACTATCGGTACTTTTCCGTTTAGCCGTAGCACGCCAAGCTAGCGTTATTGGCGAAAACACACAAAAAATATTAATAAATAAAGAGTGTTTTTTTTCAGGTATAGAAGTTTAAGTTGGCATTACTTTCCAAGATGGCGACCGATTTAACAGCTGTCAAGTGATTTATTCTCAGTTTGGTTTGGCAATTTATCATGAATAGACTCACGCCTGAACAACGCTTTTAGATTCGTCGAATGGGCCCAAAACGAGATTGCCGTTGTTCCCGATTTTCATAAGCGAATTTTGTTTAGCGATGAAGCGCACTTCTGGTTGAATGGCTACGTCAACAAACAAAACTGCCGCATTTGCAGTGAAGCTAATCCACAAGAGTATGTCGAAACACCGTTACATCCAGAAAAACTGACTGTTTGGTGCGCTTTATGGGCTGGTGGAATCCTTCTTCAAAAACGATGAAGGCCACAACGTTACAGTCAATGGTGATCGGTATAGAGCCATGATTACTAACTTTTTTATTCCTGAATTGAACAATCATGATGTCCAGGAGCTGTGGTTCCAACAAGACGGCGCAACATGTCACACAGCTCGTGTGCCACAACCGATTTATTGAAAGACACGTTTGGTGACCGCCTAATTTCACGTCTTGGACCTGTGAATTGGCCTCCAAGATCTTGTGATTTAACACCGCTAGACTATTTTCTGTGGGGCTATGTAAAGTCATTGGTCTATGAGGATAAGCCACAAACGCTTGATCATTTGGAAGACAACATTCGCCGTGTTATTGCCGATATACGGCCACAAATGTTGGAAAAAGTCATCGAAAATTGGACGTCCAGATTGGACTACATCCGAGCCAGCCGTGGCAGTGATATGCCAGAAATCATATTTAAAATGTAACGCCACAAGATTATCTTTCGAATAAAAAAAATTCATGTCAATCGAATAATACATCGTTGTTTTATTGCAATTTAAAGTTCTATACCTCTAAAAAAACACCCTTTATTAGCTCTCATTGGTTTTTCATCTATTTCTGATGTATTATAAAAAATACGTTACTAATAAGAAAGTACCACTACTTGTTTTGAAAAATATGGTGGTAAAAGTTTACCGCAGGAATATTCCGTTTGGCATCGGTTGTATCATTTTTGGCAACTTTATCGCTTCTGATTACAAAATATCTATTATCCTGCTTCCGAATATAGGACACAACTATTGATTAGTAAAAATTTAAAAAAAAACAGTTAAATTCGTTTTTCAATATCCAATAGAATTCAATGAAGTCGAAAGTAACATATTAATCCATCACTTTAACATTGACGTAGTTAATCCAAAGTGGGCCCTGTATCCAAATTCTTTAGAAGCCCTTTCTTGAAAGCTAAAAATTATCGCATTAACAAAACTTACTGTAAAATATCAAAAACACTACACTTGTTGGGGCCCCTGTAACTTGGGAGCCGCATATCGTTGATACGGCAGTAGCTACGCCCTGCACTTTAATAAGCTTTAGCGGTTCAAGTGTAGTATAGGGGGCGACACTTCGGATTTGGTGATTTTTCTTCGGATTTGGCAATTTTTATCTTAATGTCATGGTGAGATATCGAATTCATTCAAAAATAAACAATACATAATTCCGAAAAAAGTACCTTGGCGACCACTTTTAGTCGCCAAAAAAAGGACTGCGCCAAGTGCCTCCCCATACCACATTTGGACCAGCTTTAGCTTATAGGCGTGATTTCTTTACAAATGCCATCGTGCATTTTGCATTCAGGGAATATAAAGTAGATAATACATGTTGCTGCTCACTTTCTAATAAGTAAAATCCATTTGATTTTTCTGAGGAAAAAGTTTTCCATTTAGAATCTTTTTTAAGAAATGGATTTATTATTATTATTATTATTATTGTTATTATGTTTCAACCTTCGAAACTTAGTGTGAAAAAACTTTTTATGAGATTTAAGGTAGATACAACTATGTCTAATTTTGCATTGTTCTTAGCCGTTTTACGATATAGCATTTTACCAAGTAGAGATACTTCTCTCTTCAACCTTCTTCAATAATTAAAAATAATTCTTTTTAATTAAATTTCAATTGATTTCAATTATTTAATTAAAACATCATAATTATGTTAGATAATTTTATTAATTATTAATGGGAGTAACCTTTTTTGTTAAAAATTGTATTATATAAACAAATTTAAAATAATTTTTCTTCGAAACATTCCTTTTTTAATGTCTGCTTTTTGTTACGTGCAACACATAATCGCATAGCACCGCCTTGCTTGGAATCAATCTATGTTATTGTGTAATTTCCTTGTTAAATTATGTATGCTTTTAATAATCATGTTGCATGCTTTTTAAATTGGGGGAAAATCTTCATACGTTCTTCATTCCATACCAGTTATAAATCATTTGTTAAAAAAAGATTTAATTTTGCTGAAGTAGTAAAATCTATGAAAAAAAAATATTCCTTTTTTTTAATGACTAATTTTAAACCTTTTTTCCTGTTTTTCCAGTATTTTTTTTTTTTTTTTTTGAATTTTTTGTTTATTCACTGTGAAATACCTCGCTTTTTTTTATCAGACATTTAAAATATCAGAGAACTTCCAAAATCTGCATTAATTTTTTGCTTAGTTTCAAATTTTTCTCCTTTTTACCACGCATATTTTTATAACATTTTTTAAAACGTCTTCAATTTATTTTTTTCCCTGAACGAACTTCTGTTGTGAAACTTAAGAAATACTGTACCTTTTTAAGTATCCTTTATTTCTTAAGCATATGTACACGATCTATTTTATCCTTTTCTTAAATTGAAAATTGTTTTAAACAACAAGGCAGGAAACAGGAAAAATACTTTGATCTTTCTACTTATGAAGTCGAATATTTTACCTAAGATATACGTCTCATTTTAGCTCAACGGGACGAAGCTATGAAAAGACGTGAGCAAGAACGCGAAGAAATGATTTTGCAGAGAAAGAAGGATGCTGAAGACTCCAAGAGAAGAATGCTGGCTATGTATGACCATGCAGCCAAATCCGGAGTTATGGATGTTAACATATACAAGAACAAAGAACGTGAGTAAATGTAGCGCTAAGCATATAAATATTTCTAAACATTTGGTGTTCTGGTTTCCATCGATTGCACAATCATATTTAGTATCAATGTGATCTCCCTTCACTTCCATTTTCCTACATTCCGTATTTAGTATCAGTAACAGTAGCGCACACAAACACTTTTCAAGGGGGTGTCCAGGGTCGAAATTCTACCATTTTGGTATCATGCTCCAATACGCCGTCCAACATGTTCTTTTGATTTTGTCGATTTTCGGGAACACAAACAATACAAGATCAATTATTAAATAAATAATTAGCATTAATTAATAGAATTAACTATTAATAACTAAAACATAATTAAATTTTAAAAAGGGGGATGTCCGGACCCCTAGGGCATCCCCCTTGTACAAGCCATTGATCAGTAATAATTACAAACTAAACCATTTATGAGATTAAGTTAACAAGTAATATAAAAAATATTTTTTAAAGTCAATTCCTACTTAGGTCAATAAAGGACATTTTTATTTTAGTTAATTTTTATCAAATTATTAAAATTAATATAAATATGTATATACATGTAACAGAATCATACAATATTAGATGGAAATTAATTTTTATTCATTATCAATAAAGTATCGTATTGTCATCCAAAACAATCGTGTACATAAAATTTCAGTTCAACTGAATGTTTAAAGCGTGAGGAAAAATGGAGCCAACGTAACTGTATCTGTAATTCTTTTAATAATTAGCTTCAGTCAATTAATTTTAATTAATTATAATTAAATTATCGTATTGTCATCCAAAACAATCGTGTGTAGAAAATTTCAGCTCAAATGAACGCTTTAAGGTATCCGACTACGTTCGGAAACGTGATTTTAAAAAAGCGTATGAATGGATAATTTTCATATTTAGCGTCACTTAGATTAGAATAAATGTATAAAATTGTTTTAAGGATATTTTGACAAAAAATTATTTAAATATAATATTTTGGCAAAAAATTAACTTAGAACAATCTTTTTTCCAAATGTTCTCCTTTTGAGAAAAATGGTTTTATTATAATAATGTTTTGCCTGTATATAGCTCAGACCTCTCTACAGAGGCTCAAAAAGAATTTTTGAAAAATTCACATTATTTTCAGAGTTACCGCCAATTGAAATAATTATTCACGTTTTTTTTCTTAAAATTGCTCCCCTCTGTTGTCGCAAAATATGAATAAACCCACTTCTAAGTTATATATTTCAAAAATTCTAGTTGAGCCGCTGCACAGAGATCTGAGCTATATACAGGCAAAATATTATTCTAATAGAAGCATTTTTCACAAAAGGAGAACATTTGGAAAAAAGATTATTCTAAGTTAATTTTTTGCAAAAATAATGTATTTAAATCATTTTTTTATCAAAATGTCCTTAAAACAATTTTATGCATATATTCTAATCTAAATGACACTAAATATCATGAAAAGTATCCATTAATGCGCTTTTGAAAATCACGATTCCGAACGTAGTCGGATATTTAAAAAGTGAGGGAAAAAAAAACCTTTTAAAGTTTTGACACAAGTCGCCAAAAATGATGCCAACGTGGCTGTATTTGTAATTCTTTGAATAATTAATTTTAATCAATTAATTTTTATTAATTATATGTAAATTACCGTATTGTCATCCGAAATAATCTTGTATGTAAAAGTTCAGCTCAATTAAGCGCTTTAAAATGTATTTTTTTAGACGATTGAAAATTTTAACAACATATAGAGAGATTGTGAACTAATAGTAGGAATTGAAAAAAAAATTGTAAGGGATATATATAAAAAAGTATAAAGCATAATACAGTATAGAGTAGCCACTTGATTATAAGATAAAATTTATTACCATTATTGTGTGAGTGGACTATAATTAACTAAAAAAATGCCAGTTTTAAGGATTAAACATTTATTGCGACTGCTTGGTTCTGTACAAGTAAATAAAAAAGTGTGAGGGTGTGAAGGTGATAGTTGGGAGATCGCAACGTCAACATTTACTGATGTCTAAAATATCAAAGGTTAGTCATTTACTTTACTTGTGCAATTAAAAAGAAAATAATGTTTTTAAAAAAGTTATGGTTTTGTTTATTATCTTTTTCGTTTCATTTATCGTTTTAAATAATGTTTTTTTAAATTTTATACACATGATTAATCAGTTGCACACTGAAATTTTTGTGAGGAATAGCGCTGATTTAGATGCCCAAATATGAACTTTGAAGAGTAATTTTCAGATATGAAATAACCGAAATGTTTCCAAAGTATTGTAGAATACTTCATATTACACTGCTGTTTGTAAAAAATGTAACACCATGAAGGAATCATCAAAATTAAATGAACTTTGCAGCAAATATCAATAATAGGATGTTACGTAAAATAGTAAAGTTTCAGAGCCACCGCGCATGCGTGGCGTGCGCAGAGCCCTCTGAACTGATGCCGAAAGCGTACAAATAGAGAGCTATAGCGGGACATTGAAAATAGTTAATGGTTATTTGTTAGTGGTGAACGTTTAGTGAGACCTAAGCATGCCTTCACGAAGAAATAAGAAGACATTCCAACAACTTACGGAGTTTGGACGGGGGAGGATTATCGGCCTTCAAAAGGAGGATTTTCCTATCACACAATAGGAGCTTGTGGGCAGCAGAACAATTCTACAGTGATGCGAGTTTGGAAGCAGTGGACCGACGTGCACCGAACAACTCGAAATACTAACAGTGAAAGACGGAAGGTGACGTCCAAGGGTGCCTTTATACAGGATCCTCTTCACGGCAAACCCTCGACGGCTGCGTCTGCAATAGGCTCAAGAGCAAAGAGGCTGGCAAGCTGATTGGTACCAAGTTGTCTTTTCAGATGAATCATGCGTCAATTTGTGGGACCACGATGGCTGCATTTGGGTTAGACGCTATGCTGGTGAACGCTGCCTTCCAGAGGACGTTATCGAACGACATACTGAACTAACACCCACAGTTATGGTTTGGGGTGTGATTTCGTATCATGGACGATCCAGTTTGCTACGAATTGAAGGTAATCTCAATAGCAACAGGTGTTTCCGTGAAGTGCTAGAGCCCCGTTCCCTTCCTTTAAGGCATTCTGGAGCTATCTTTCAGCAAGATAATGCAAGCCCACATGTTGCAAAGACAGTTCGAGACTTCTATTCAGCCCAATGAATGCAACTTCTTTTTTGGTCTGCTTATTCACCCGATATGTCACCTATTTAGCACGTGTGGTATTTGGTTGGTCGGCGTTTCGTTCCTGATCCACGTACTGCAGCTTCTAAAGACGAACGTTTACTGCGCATACAAGCAATATGGAATTCTCTTTCACAAGCAGACATTCAAAATCTGTTTGCCTCCATGCCACGTCGTATAGCAGCACTTATTGCAGCAGCGCGTTGTGGCTACACCAAATACTAATTTCAGACACTTAATATTGTTTTTTTCGCTTTAAAAATTCCGTCATTTATTTGTACTAATAAAAGTCGTTTGTGTATTAAATTTCATTTAATTCTGATTGATTGATTGCTGATTTTTTTTTTGGCGCAAGAGCCAAGTTTGGCTATACTGCGCCACACATTCTGCGATTAATTCTGATGATTCATTCATGGTGTTGCATTTTTTACAAACAGCAGTTTAACTGTAAATGCATTAGCATTCACATAGCTGTTCTTTAGGTTCTTATATTTTTCTCAAAGTAAAATATAAGATTATACTGCATACTGAATCAATTTCAACATCTCAAACTATAAATAAAATTAAAATATATTCTAAGTTTTATTTTACATCAGTGAGAAATATCATACGCGTTTCAAAATCTTATTAGGAACAAATAATTACGATGGTGTGTATATTAGGTTCGGTGAAGTTAGTTCTGTAGAAACTCACACCACGCTCGCTCAAGATTAATTGCTCAATGATTGACTTTTTAATGCCATAAATAATATCTATACTCATTTCTTCTCCTATGATTTTAATATAACAGAATCTAAGAAAATGCGGTATTTTTCCTTTAAGAGTTTGATTTTAATCTGAAATTATAAAGGATCATCAATTGTTACGCGTTGGGAAAAAGGACGAAGTTCATCAACTAAATGCTAGTTTGATCTGTAAGAGCGTAAATTTGATGCAAGTTTGGAAAACCGTTTTCTTAAACATTGACTCAAACGTGAAACGCATCTTAAAACTCCTACAAGGTACTCAAATTTGATTTAATATATACCAAGAATTCAAGGCCAAAGCGGGAAAATAAAGGGATGAATTCTCGATAAACAGTGTACACCACAAAATATTTCGTAAAGCAGTTCATCTTCTCGAAACATCAATACTGTACAAAAATTATTGGTTGAATTCGAGCATAAGGGATATGAAAGATTTTTCTGTAAGAATAGCGATTCTGATCATCTCGTTGTAAAAAACAAACCTTTATTATGAACTGGTAGTGACGAATAATGAATTAATAATGTTTCTAATATTTTTTGTTCAAAGCTGTTATCCGTTTTTAAATATACTATATTACATAAAAATATACGCATCACAAGTGGGAGTTATCCGGATGGAAAGAGATTGCGTATGCGACTTACGACAAAACGTACATATCATTAACTTTCTGATATCTGACATGTAGTATTTCATATCTGACTAGTGAGAGCTTCAGTGTTTTACAACAGTAATTTTTCACTGTGTACATTTTTCATTGTGTATAATTCCAACAACAGCTTATGTCAAGATAAAACTTCCATGTTATGTCATCCCGTCGATCTACATGGTCTGCGCGAATGCCTCACAATCGAATTCGTGAACAATTTACTCTTATATCACCATTTTTAAGGGAACGTGCATTTAGATTTATGGAAGCAATGCAGTCAAATTAACGGATTGTTAGTAGGAGTAATGCTACCATTCAACGACATTGGCAGAAATGAATGATTTATGGTCAAACAGAAAGTCAAGAAAGAATCAGTCGACCGAGAGCGAAGCTAGAACGCGAGGATAGAGCGTTCCTTTACTATGATGTCGGAAAAATTATATCCGGAATCTCCCAATCTGGAGTAGAATTGTTTTTATCGATGATCCCCTCTTCGAATTGATACCCGATGACAAGAAAAGGCGTATCTGATGATGTCCATCTTAGCGGTAGGATACTCATTTAAATGTCATCTTGTCCGAGAACTAGAAATTTTGGTAGGGGATGCTACTTCATTTGATGGGCAGACACATTTGATTTTCATCCGCGACGCCCTTACTACACTGAGATTCCTCAACGAAATTCTACACGTCATGTAGTATTATCCTTCCTTTTAAAGGCTCCTGAACTTACATTCCATCCTGTTGAAAAGTAAGTTCCCGGCTGCACGCAACACGCTTTTTTATTGCTTATTTTTGAGCTTTGCCTACACTCTCATAGCCTCCAACACTTCACGATCACGGTATCTCTCCCAATAGAACACAACGGGGTTCTGATGAACAGGCTTCGCTTATTGTTCCTGGACTACGCCGATCGAACTGGCAATTTGGAACGTGTGTTGTAAACAATCTTGCAGAAGAATTACCATCAACTTTTCTAATCGGTACCCAGTCGAAAAACAGCTTCCATCAGGGCCAAAAGGAACCCAAAGCATCATTGTTATTTTTATTGTTCTTGTATTTCTTGAATAATGCACTTAACTTTTATGATACTGTCAGATTCGAATTCAATACATGTATACTTTTTGATGAATCTCTTTTTATGTTATAAAGCGTATATCAGTGAGAATACCCAGTGTTAAAACTCACAAAGATTGTCATCGTTTTCATAAATGATGTTTCAAAGAAATGTAATTCATTATTTTTCATCTTATACTGTTTTTGGATATCGTGGAGTCCTCCATCCTTCCTTCACTGTTCAGTGTATTGGATTAAATAGCTTCTTAATATTATGGGAAAATACATATTCAGAAGAAAACTCGAAATTGCGTCTGTTGTTTGTTATATGTGCTATTTTAATTACTAAATTGTTTTTTGTAGCTTCTGCGGCCGATGCTTTGCCTATGACTCCGAAGCGAGATCTTGTAGAAGAAGCCATCCAACAACGGCACAAAGAAGCTGAAGAAAGGAAGCGCAAAATATTAGCTGCTTACGATGCAGCAGCCAGATCTGGAGTACCTGGGCCTAAAACAGCCGACTTTGACGCCATAAACAACTCTACCTCAGGTAAGATAGATGAACTACTAAAATATTATATTGTTATTATGATATTCCCCTTTCAGATAATTTAATATTATTTTAGTTTTTCATTCTCTGTAGTTTCTAATTTCTTTTTCATTTGTATTGGAATATTTTTATTCTGATATCCTGGGAGATAATTTCAATAGTTTTTTCAAATTCCTTCAGAAAAAAAAGTCTTTTGCACAGCTTGTTATGGATAAAAGGAAAGCAATTTATTACATCCAGGTAAATTATATTGTAAAATGAATACACAGCCCATCTCCCAGTCTCCTCCTTTTGAATGTATATGCATCTGCTAATTTATCGAGATGCTATCTACTTCAACTGAAGTCTCATATACAGGGTGTCCGGACTTAAAGTATCCAAAAATTATGTCTTATTATTACAGAATTACCCATCAGAATATAATAAATTGTGCATCTGTGGATTGGAAACCCCTCCTAGATTTTTTGGGTCAAGTCCGAGAGGTCACACGTGCGCGCATTATTCGGCAATTGCAGACTAAAAACTTGTTACACTGACTTCATTAGTAAATATGTGGACGCCACAGCAAAAGGTGCAGTGCGTACTTTGATGAACAGAATTTAAATTTGTCATGCGTGTACAGCGACGTGTTCGAACAGAATGGAATGTCGTTACTGGCTTGCCTAATAGACTTATCAGAACTCCTACAAAATAAATCACGCACACTATCAACTGTGTTTTCTATCACGAAAACTTAAGGATGCTTGAGACTAAAACTCTTTCCCACTTGTGGATAGATTTTTATGTCTGAAGATCGATATTCCATTCTGTTCGAACATGTCGCTGTACACGCGTGACTGATTTAAATTCCGTTAACCAAAGTACGCACTGCACCTTTTGCTGTGGCGTCCACATCTTTACTAATGAAGTCAGTGTAATAGTTGTAGTCTGTGATTGGCAAATAATGCGCGCACGTGTGACCGATTGGACTAGACCCAAAAAATCTAGGAGGGGTTTCCTATCCACAGATGCACAGTTTATTATATTCTGATGGGTAGTTCTGTAATAATAAGCCATAATTTTTGGATACTTTAAATCCGGACACCCTGTATTATATAATTACAACTGATTTCATTTCCTTTCTCGTCCGAACCTTTGGCTTCATGGTATATATTAGAAAGGGGATTTGCCTATTCTTTTTCGAAGCATGAGACAAGAGTCATATCCTGTCTAAATTCTAGTAATGGAGAAAGTGTTTATTGGTTACGTGGGGATCGAAATTAAGGAAAAATAAGTGTTTTTTTTCTCTATTCTTTAAGTTTCAATAAGAAATATTTTCTTACAAAAAATAATTTGTGATGAAATTATATATTTCCATGCAAATTAATGATACGGATCGATTACATTCATTCAAATCAGATGACATTTTTAAAGAAAAAAGTAATTCTACGAGTATGAAAATGTTCCACTCTAAAAAGCTATCAGTTTGAAGAATTTTTAAAAGTAAAATATCATTACTGAAACCCATGCAAATGATCGAGAAATAAATTATAAAAATGGGCAGATTAAATCCATGTATGTTAGAAAAATTAATGGATTTTCGTTTTTCACGAAGTAACGCCAAAACTTTCTGCAACACAAATCTTGTGTTACTAATAGTCAATAATAATAATTATTATAACAATACTATATAAAGGTAACATGTTTTCCGTACTTTTTATTATGTAGCTCCAGTCACACCAGTAGCAAAGAAACCACCTACTGATTGTACATTTGGCAATATCATCCCCAAGCCAACTCAAAGTAAGTGACTACTTAAAAAAAATTGAGACATTTTGTAGCAATTTTGCGCGACGTACTTTAATAAGCTCTTATAAATTGAAATGAAATGTGTATCAAGTGTTTTGACGCGTATAATGCATTTCACGATACGCGGTAGAATGATATACTGGGTCATATATATGCCTCAGGGAAAGGATGAAATTGGGGGAACTTGATCAAAACTCTAAGAGGTATTATATGAATTCACGGACGATGATAAAATAAAAACCGAATTTAATAATCATTTTCCCGAAGAAAATCTCAATGATTTGATCAAATCCCTAAACTTTTTTAGTGAAAAGAGAAAATAATATTGTTAAAAGAGTTTAAAAGTATTTATTTAGTAGATCGTGTGTTATTAAATGTAGAGTAATACAATAGTCATTGACATACAAATTATTTATTCGAAACAAATTAACAAAAGAAAAATGCATACTTTAGCTGATATTTTTTTATTTAAATTTTAAACATTTTTTTCATGAATGTAATTAATTAATAATTAAAAAGTTAGTCTGCATGGGATTGCAGGAAAATCATTCTTATTTGGAGGTCAAGCGTATTTATAGTTTTCCTGTGAACAATTCAAATTACAATATAAAATAAAAAGATTCGTTTGTAAAAAAATAGTCACGTATTTTGTAACTCGCGATTCAACAAATCGACAATGTGTTTTAATAAAATTGAATAAACACTTTTAAATATCAATTAATCACAATCATGAAAAAAATGTTTAAAGCTTTACTCTAAAAATAAGCTTTTTTTCTGAAAAAATACCAGTTCAAGTATCTATATTTCTTTTATTAACTAGTTTCGAATAAATAATTTGCATGTCAATGGCTATTGTATTACTTAATCTACATTTAAGGTATCCGACTACGTTCGAAACCGTGATTTTAAAAAAGCGCATAAATGGATAATTTTCATGATATTTAGTGTCACTCAGATTAGAATGCATGCATAAATGTGTTTTAAGGACATTTTGACAAAAAAAAATATTTAAATATTAAATGTCAATGGCTTATCCCTTAGGGATATGATCAAATCCACAATTTCATCATTTTATTTCCCTGCGACATATATATTCTTTAACATTACTTGTTTTATTTTCTGATATGGAAGAACCGTTAAATTTACAATTAGTTTTAGTTAACTAAACTGTCTTGAAAAATGCGAATGGTTAATAAATTTATAGTATTTATTATTATTGAGCTATACTACTTTAAAAGTGCTCAAATTTTCATAATTGATATCTGTATTATTAGGGATAAATTTTAATTGATTTATATAGTATAAAATGTCATAATTTTCATTTCCTAGAATAATTGTAATCAAAATAATTCTAAATATGATTACATTTATTATTATTTATTTTTTATTTTATTTTTATATTCTATTTGATGGTATGTATTCTTATGTAACATGCTAAATTATTTTTAATTGCCCTTTATTTAATTGTTTGTTCGTATTCAGTTAAATACGTTTGATAATTGTTAATCAACACGCCAAACTACTTCACAGCTATTTTGAAGTTTTACTTCATTGAATAATCGTAATTAGAATCATTTTAAGTGACGCAAACGTAGTTACTTTTAATACCTTCTCTCAGTGTCTTCGCTGCGAGGAAAAAATAAATAGCTTCTCTATCCAATTCTTTTCAGACAATCAAAAGATATCAGCCAAGGCCAAGTTTCAACAGATGGACGCCGTCCAAAACAAGCAAACCCCGGCCAGGCCCAAGTAAGTCGTCGTCTCTTATCTATTCTCTTGAACAGGAAAAAAATAAGTTGAACTCTTCAGTTTAAAGATGGGAAAATTTATTTCCAACTCGTGGTGAAACTCTCCACGCGTGAACGTCACGGAAGCCTAAGTTAACAAATTTGTATCTAAGTTTACGGAAGACCTTGTTAGTTTTTGACAAGCAGAGAGATAGATATGCCTTTTTTATCGAAACCTGACTATAAACGGTTTGCTTCCCATAAGTTTGAAAGTTCTGATGGGCATAAAGGACTAAGAGTTTGCCAAAACCGAATTTGAGTTTACTTTCCGCCTTAAAAATATAATTTTAAAGTGTTTTCAAGCGAATAAATAAGATGTTATAAGCTTCGTGGTTTTGTTCCATGACGGTTTGAATATTATGATACTTTAAGATATCCAACTCCCCTAAAATCAAGATTTTTTTAAAAAAATTGACAAATTATTTATGATTTTGTTTTATAGGTCATCTTATCAGCTTTATTAAAATACCAAGTGTTTTATTTTCCTTTCGCTTGAACAAAAATTACAAGTGTTTTAGTAAAAACAGATGCTATGACTTTGCATAAGATGTTAAATTTAAAATGCGTTTTACTCGAAATGTGTTTTTTTTTCAAAAGCTCAAACGGGGACAGCGATTGCTCAAAAATCTTTTTTAAACAATTTGCTGAAATTTTTTGTGCATGTTCTGTATAACAGTAGAAGTGTTTTAATCTCAGATTTATCAATAACTGTTTTATTATAAAATTTACAGTTCTTTATGTGAATATAATCACTGTTTTTTTACGCGACTTCATATAATTACTAAGATAAAGTGCTCTAGTTTTTGACAAACATTAAAATATCTTTTATAATGAAGGTCATTTCAAAAAACAACAGCAAAGTAATACATCAAAATTGAAAAATTGAGAATTTGTCCACTTATTATTTGTACCGAAGGGGCTCCGTTTATATAATTTTTGGTCAATTTTTACCTATTTTTTCTCATTTTAGTAGAAATAACTTATTTTTCGCTTCATAATTTTAGCTTTTTCTTCCTTAAAATATACTAAATAAATCTAAAAACCACAAAAAAATCTCCATATCTCCATTTAAAAAAAAGTTTTCGCAAGTAGTTGGATACCAATAAAGACAGAAAAAGTTCCAGTGAGAAATATGAATTTTATTTTGATTTAAAACATAATCTAATTTAAAATTTTAGAAATATAGAAAAATGTGATGTTTTAATCGAAATATATAACTCAACATTATATGCTCTCATAAAATTTAACAGTTTAATGAGAAAAAACCTATAATTTGCTTTGGTTGATTTTCTGGTTTGTGCAGACTCATAAAGAGTTAGATTTAAGAATTCAAATGAATTACCAAACATAATTTCAGTTCCAAAAAGTTTTATCTGAGACGGACAAAATGAATTAGCTATAACTAAGAAAATTAGATACCATAGATTCAGCTACACCTAAATCAATACCTTAAGTCATAATAGTATTATAAACGCCGAAGATTGTAAAACAACAACAACAACAACAAAAAAGCTAAAAATATGCCGCTATGCGGAATGGACTCAATCTCGCCCGTTTTCTGACTCTGTGTCTGAATCCATTAGCTCTTCTCTCGACTGGTAAACAAGAAAGCTAAAAAAAATTCTAGGAAAATTAGTTTTCTACTCAATTTTTATCTACTTGCATAATCTTTGGGAAATCAATGTGATTTCATGGTAAGAAATACAAACAAGAGAACGGAATAAAACTACATAAAATGTCGCATTTAATAACAAAAGTGAACCTAAAAAAGTAGGAAAGATTTGTAATGTTCAAAATCAAAATTTAGTCACATATGACAAAACAAACACAAAAATATAGTACCGTTCTCAAAATTATATAAATTTGATTAAAAAAATTTTCCCCGAGGCGGCATTACAAAAAATTCCAAAAAATACAAGTTTTAACTGTTACGAAAAAGTATTTTAAGGAAATTCGGTGGCAAGCTGTTGATTTTGGCAGGGATGTTTATTTGATCCACCGACCTACCGGTCCGCAGCCACGCCGTGCATGCCTTAGACCAGTGTTCCCCAGCATTTGTTTATTTTACCTTGGCCCGCTGAAAAGGAGGATGTTGATTGTTTATGTTTTAGACTGTTTTGATTTAATGATTTTGATTTAATTGTATCTAATCGTGACTTCAGAATGAAATATAGCTACACCAAAAAATGAATATAAAGTGATTTAACAAGGAATATGAAGTGATTTTCACAAAAAGTGGCCCAAACCCAAGAAAAATATACTACAGTAAATAAAAGAGAAATAATTTAATGTTTCTTGTGCGGTTCGGTAGTATTTGATCCACAGTCCGGGGGCTGGAGACCACTGCCTTAGACGACTGAGACGAAAGAAATCCTCATTCGGACCGGTCATTAAAAGCTTTTATTCCTCTTATTTTATTATTATTCTTTGTTGTTTGTGATTTGTTGAGGAGGCACCGTGGTAGAATCATATAAATCAACCATTGTAATACTTCGAAAAAGTATGATTTACGAAACTAAATCTCAACCACTCTTAAATACGGCCGCGGTATTATGTTTATAATAAAAAATGAATCTCTGATGTTCACAACGGAAAAGCAAAAAATATCAGGTAATTATCAAAGTAGGACACGGAATGAAATGATAGACAAAAGCAGTCATTTCAGTAACTGCAATTTTATTTATATAATTTACATTATATACTTTAAAAATTCTTTTGGTTCGTTATTATTTAGAAGTTCGTGCTATAAATTTGTAATTCTTTTTTATCTGTAATTAATATGATTAAAAGCACATTATATATGCTTATTCTAGTAATTGTATAGGATAACTAGATGTTATACCCATTCTTCGCACAGGTGAATTGAAAAATTAAACAATACAGGTTGAAGGATAAAGAAGTTTTTAATGAGTTAATTTTACATGAATTGCAAATTAAACAACAAAAAAAAGCTTTTTGCATATCTCAGCTGAATAAAAAAAAGCCCCGTTTATTAAATTTTAAGTCTGTAGATCTAATAGCTGATAAAAGTGATTTTTTTATCTCTAACTACCTGTAACTCTCTTGTGGGTCGATTTTTGAAAACACCTTCCTAAGCTGATCTCTGCTCTGCAAAAGTAACACATTGTTACAATTTTTGTGTAATGAACTCCTAAAATAGTACAAATAATTTATATCTGGAAGTATAATACGTTAAAATTACTTTTTGTTGAATTTATTTTATGTTAAAATTGTAATCAGCCTCACACTCCGCCTGTTCAAGCTTTCGCAGTTCCTGTTGCCTGGCGTAGACAAAACAAAATGCAAAGTTTTGCTTCACACATAAAAGATAGATATATGCTGTCGCGGGCTTTTTTCCATACTGCAAAATTTTTTCCTACTTACTTGACAATTGTTATATTTTGGACATTTCACACAATATCTTTGTAAATTATGGCCTATGAGTTATTCTGATGTATAAGCTATATTATTGTAAAAGTTTCATTAAAATCCAATCAGTTGTTTTTGCGTGAAAGAGTACCAAACATCCACACAAACTTTCACGTTTGTAATATTAGTAAGGATATGATTTTAGAAACATTTTCATGAGCTGATGGAAAATTCTGTAAAAATTTCGAGAAATAATAAAACAAATGCAAGTTGATAGAGAATATTTTAAAAAATAATTACCTTTATCAGTAAATGATGCTTTATTTTCTGCATTTATAGCAGTGAGAGATATTTCGAAATAAAGATGTACTTTAATTTGAAAGTTTTTAGTATTTGTTGGATGCTAGAGAATTGCTGATAATAGGAATATTTTCGATATGCATGATATTTTTTTGGAATAGTTAACTCTCAAAGATTCTTGGGGAAAATAGTATTGTCTACTCATAATGAAAACGATCCGTGGTGTAACGTACATCCCCGCATCGCGGCGGGGGCTCAAAACCTGACTGTTGCCAAGTACAGATTTAACCAATTTATAAAATATTATAGGTAAAACCTAACTTTGCAGGAGGGCTTACTGTTCTCCATTACGCCACTGAAAAAGACGTTTTTGTTCCAATAACGTAAACATAAAGAATGAATAATATAAAATAAAAATATGGGAATGAATTTCTACCCATGGGATCATCATTTACTAATTGGGGATTGCACGCAAAACTTTATAAGAAAAATCTATAATACTTTCGAATATAGCATTCGCTCTGTCCAATATTTTTATTCCTGTGTTTCAGGTAACGAATTTTCACTTAATTCTCTGAAGCACTTTTTAATAATTTTTATAATTAAACTAAGTCTAAACTTCATTGCAAAGATATCCATTTTATTTCAATGTTCATAATAGAAAATTGAAAAATGTGAGCCTAGTTCTACTGTGGTTTATTAGTATGTGTTGTGTATTTATCTAAAGGGTGTTTTTTATTAAGGTATAGAACTTTAAATTGCAATAAAACAACGATGTATTATTCGATTGACATGAATTTTTTTATTCGAAAGATAATCGTGTGGCATTACATTTTAAATATGATTTCTGGCATAGGACTGCCACGGCTGAGTCCAATCTGGGCGTCCAATTTTCGATGACTTTTTCCAACATTTGTGGCCGTATATCGGCAATAACACGGCGAATGTTGTCTTAAAAAGGATCAAGCTTTTGTGGCTTATCCGCATAGACCAATGACTTTACATAGCCCCACAGAAAATAGTCTATCGGTGTTAAATCACAAGATCTTGGAGGCCAATTCACAGGTACAAAACGTAAAATTAGGCGGTCACCAAACGTGTCTTTCAATAAATTGATTATGGCACGAGCTGTGTGACATGTTGCGCCGTCTTGTTGGAACCACAGCTCCTGGACATCATGATTGTTCAATTCAGGAATGAAAAAGTTAGTAATCATGGCTCTATACCGATCACCATTGACTGTAACGTTGTGACCGTCATCGTTTTTGAAGAAGGATTCCACCAACCCATAAAGCGCACCAAACAGTCAGTTTTTCTGGATGTAACGGTGTTTCGACATACACTTGTGGATTAGCTTCACTCCAAATGCGGCAGTTTTGTTTGTTGACGTAGCCATTCAACCAGAAGTGCGCTTCATCGCTAAACAAAATTCGCTTATGAAAATCACAACCATTATTTTCGAAATAAAATTGCACAATTTGAAAGCGTTGTTCAGGTGTAAGTCTATTCATGATGAATTGCCAAACCAAACTGAGAATAAATCACTTGAAAGCTGTTAAATCGGTCGCCATCTTGGAAAGTAATGCCAACTGGAAAAAACACTGTGTATATACGCGTGTAAGGATAATTAAATTATACTTGCCATTTAATATTTATTTTCTCCCCGAGTATGTTATCTTAAAAACACATAATCTAAAAGATGATGATTTAACAGTTATCGAGAGAAATGCTGTTGTTGTTACTAATGCCACCTGATCGGCAAAGGCCAGAACGAGGCCCACGAAATTCATCAGGGAAAAGGGCAAAGGGATGCTGTCGTTAGCCGTAGTTTTGTGCGCCATACAGGTGACAATACGATCTAGCTCGGCTCCACCCCAATTCAAAGTGAGAACACTCTGTGGGGTCAGGGGCCTCCCACTTCTCTTCCACCTATCCTCCAACCTCACGAAAGGACTTGTGGCTCGACTGCTATTTAGAGTATCCACATGCCGCAAAGGCACTATATATTTACAAACCTCCATGTCTTCTCCGGGATTCGAACCCAGGCCCTACGGCACAGCAGCCAGCTTCGCTAACCACCATACCGAATGGGCGACAGTTATAGAAATATATATGCAATTCAACTCAAAATTAGATACAGTTGGCATTGATTTGTCTCGCAGTAAGGTTGCTAAAAACTGTCTTCATGAATGAATAAAAAACTGTTTTTCCATAAAAATCTCAATACTTCCTTCGAAACGTTACATATATTAATATTTTAAATGTTATATAGTTTTGAATTTAGGAATATAAATGCTAGTACTATCGAATTATTTTATTATTCGCGATCTTTAAGAATTTTGGTAAGTTAAGAGCAGTATATAACATTGTACAATTTTACGACAGTCGCTCAATCAGTTTATTTGTTATGATAGTCCTTTCGCTTATACGTGCTATTATTAGGCATGGCTTTATTATTTTTGTGAAGTTTTTCCTTCACTTTCTATTGCACTAGTATGTCGAAATTTTCTACTGGATGGGGAAGGTTGGATCCTGTAAAGCAAGCTTGTTTCTATTCCAATGTCCTAAATCAGTGACAGCTCTATAAAAGAAAATAGCTATCAATTTTGGTATATTGACTTTTTAAATGTCTTCTTATATTTTGGCGGGTTTTTATAGGTTTTTAAAATCCTTTTTTTCATTTATTCTTAGCTTTATAGGAATTGCAATTAGTCTTTTATTATTTTATTTTATTATATATATATATAATAAATGAAAATATCTTAAAGAGTTTATATTCTATTGTAGCTTCAGAGCAGGTGGAGGCGTGACAAGAAGTGCAAGTGACATTAAAGACATGCTTCTGCACTGGTGTAAAAGCAAAACTAAAGAGTACGAGGTAAGAGTTAATGGATATCTTAAAAAATCTTAGCTATGCATTTTCATTTGGATTCTCCCATCACAAAAAATACGTACCTTATGTGTTTTTGAGTGCTTGTAGTGGATGACACTTGATGTAAAACCAGTTTTTTCAAATATCAATTCATTAAAATTCAATTTTATTAATTAAAATAAAGTTTTTCTTTGTAGACCTATGTAGGAATTAACTTCAATTTTTTTATATTACTTGTTTAGATGTATTAAGTTTTGTTCTAATTTGTTTCAATAAATAATAATATTAAACCAACTATTTAATTATGTTTTCAATTTTATTATGTAATTTAAACTTTGTTAATGTGTAAGTATTTTTCGTAAATAGTTCAATCCTAATATCAGGGTTGAAAATATAACACGGGGGATTACAAACTATACTTCTACTAAGTAGGTAATAGGAATTTACTAGACTTGTTCAATTCAATGCAAAACAAAACTGTTTCTTAAATTAATAAGCGAAACCGAAGAAGCTTACGGACGGCAAAATCGATAAGATAAATAATGAGTTGGAACACTGAAATTAAAAGGTCATCACGATAAGATAGTTTGACCAATTAATCTTTGTCAACAGTTAGTTATTTTGTCCATAGAAATAGGTTAAGAAATACGAAAGAACGATATGCTGATGATAGATTCTCTCAAAAATCAGACAGATAAGCCTTAAATGTTGTCAGTGAGGAAACAGCAACGCATCGACTAAAATAAATGAATCATTTAACTTATCACGTGTTGACAGAAGAGTATTTTCTGATTGATATCTTAGATTTCTTTGATAGCTTAAGTTTAATAATACTTACATGAAGAACACTTCTTAATTCTACAGTTTCTTTTTAAATTTTTAAGATTAATGCTATCAATCTCGGTTGTTGTAATATAAATACATATACGGCATAAGAAAATCTGGATTCTTGGAGATAAGAAGGATTTCTTGGAATGATAAGCGAAATGATGCTTATTAATGTTTGTTTATATACTGGTTAGGAAATAGATGGTGCTGTTTCCAACAGCGGTGTTGCGCAATTGTTGTAGGAGAATAATGTGTACCACAGGAGAGATCATAACACACACACCCCGAAACCCTCACATCGCAAGGGGAAAGGCAGAATTCTAAGTGGCCCAAAGCCTAGTATTATTGTTTTGCAATCCCTTGTAAGATCCGGCTTGAGACCCAAAACCTGACTCTGCAGGAGGGCTTTAATATTCTTAATTTCACCTCTGTCGAATATTAATGGTTATGAGGTTGTATTTGTAAGGCAGTTTAGCTTAGTCTCAAAATAAATTCAAATTAAAGTAACATTAGAGTGACTTCTGTTGTTGCAGATTTGACGATAAATAACATATTAAGATTGTAAGATGTTGCTTTTAGTAGAATGCATGTTGAATTGGAGTCATCTGCCCCCTCCCCCCGCCCACACACAAATGGATTCTAAATAATTAATTATTTTTGCCGTGGTTCGCTTTTATGACAAGATGATTTGTGATTTGCTTCAAAATGCCGTTTTACAGACGATGTTCTGCAAACTACTGGTCCAGAACTTAAAACACACACCGCTTTGTCGCCTTTACTAATAATGCCATGTTTCTAGATTCATCAAGTTTGAAATTCTTTGCTACAGTTACTATCTTGCTCTTTTTGTTCTTTTGCTAAACTAGCCATGTTAAATAACAGTTAAAAATCATAAAAAAAACACAATTAAACTTTAAACTGCAGTGGTTTCAATGAAATTGACTATGTTATACATACACAAATTTTACATCATAAACAATTATAATCCACGACGTAACAAAGGCAGGACATTAACAAACGTGTGTGCTCCCGACCGCATTTGTTCGTAACACTTCACAGTGAACCTTGTTATTTTGAAATAAAGTGCAAACCATTTTGATTACTGGTGTGCCACTGGTTCGCCATCCCTGTCATAGACCATTGGTGACAAACCAGTGGCACGCGCGCCATCAATGGCACGTGACACAATATTTTGGGCACCCCAGTGATCAAAATAGTTTGCATTTTATTTCAAAATAACGAAGCTTACTGTGAAATGTGTTGTTACGTACAAACGCGTGTGATCGGTCGCGGGGCGGGGAGGAGCAAACTCGTTTGTTATTGTCTTGCCTTAATGACGTCGTGGATTACAGTTGCTTATGATGCAAAATTTGTCCACACATAGTATAGTCAATTTCGTTTACCCTACTGTATTTTAAAGTTTATTTGTGTTACATTTACGATTTTTAACTGTTATGTAACACGGCTAGTTTAGCAAAAGAATAAAAAGTGCAAGTAACTGAGAATTTCAAACTTGGTGAATCTAGAAATAGGGCATGATTAGTAAAGGCGACAAAGCGGTGCGCGTTTTATGTTCTGAAACAGTGGTATACAGAACATCGTCTGCAAAACGGTATTTTGAAAGAAATCCTCTTTTCGAAAAAGTAAACCACAGCAAAAATAATTGATTAGAAACCATTTTGGCAGATTATTCTAATTAAGCATGCATTCTGCTAAAAGTAACATCTCACAAATCTAATATAAAGTTATTTGCCATTGTGCAAAAACAGAAGTCACTTTAATGTTACTTTAGTTTGAATTGCACGTATAACGAAAATATTTACAACTATACAGTACCAAAAGTATTTTTTCGTAGTAAATGAGGAGTTGTGAGTTGTTCGCATTTAGTTTTATTATTTCCCCAATATTCACAAGTCAAAATTATTTGACGGCACGTCACAATACCTCATTAAACACTTCTTTAGAAAAAAGTGGCACGTTGATCTATAAAGGAGTGCCACCCCTGTCATAAACAAAGAAAAAATAAACAGTAATAAGCAAAAAAAAAGAAAGACAGAAAGAATTTATTTCTTTTAAGTTCCTAAGATAAAACACGCCAGCTTTATTATTTCATTATATATAAAAAAAATACATTTCATCTGTCTAAGACAGTGGTCGCTAAACTTCTAAGCCACCACACCGTTTCTAAATCCTATACTGTGAGATGCAAGCCAAAAGAGTTATAACACAGCTCTTTTTTTTTAAAACAAATCTTGCATTTACTTATTACCTTTAAACTTACATTTCTAGTAATTATGAAATCAAGTTTAATTAAGTTGTATGTAACAAAAAGGGACTAATATTGAATTGAACGTAAGAAAGAAATTGAAATCTAGTTAATAATTAATAAATCAAAAAGGTAGTAACAGGGTTTTTTTTACTAAACATTAATTTTAATGAGAAGAATGGAATTTTTTTACTACCAATAAGTTTTTTTTAATGCTAGAGTGAAAATTTATTAACGTCACTCTATAAAGCAATATGAGGGATGCTGGTGACGTGAACCTAGTAATTTTGAACCTCAGTCAAGTGACGACGACAACACCTGAGCTGTCACTCCCTCTCCAAACCAACATATCACGTCTCGGAAAGACTTCCTCTCGTGAGGTTGGTGGAAGGGGAAGAGAGGCGGAAGGCCCCTGACCACCCTCAGGGTATTATCGCTCAAAATTGAGGTGGAACCAAGTTAAATCAACCTGTCGCCTGCATGGTGCTCAAGGTTATGGCTAACGACAGGCGTACATCTAGCCCAGGGGTACTCATCCTTTTTTCTTGCTGGGCCGCATTCATATGTCAGCTATTTCAAGCGGGCCGCATACATAAGTGAGTTATTTCACGTGGGCCGCAACATGATAAATGGGGGAGGGAGAAATGCTTTAAGACCAAGATAACATTGGAAATTTAAATGAGGGAAATAGATCAAAATATTACAACTCCTGTTTTGCTTTTTTTAATTATTATTTTTGTCACTATCACTAAATTAGAAGCATTTAAGAAACATTCCTTCACAATTTCTGCATCAGTAAACGGTTTCATGTGATTATCAATAATATATCTAACTTCATAGGATGTCTTTGTTACCGATGTGATATGATCGCTGACAAAACACTTTGTTGCTATTGCAAAGATTATTCAAGAAAACCTATTTATCACCTCTTGAAAGAGATCTTCGAGGAAAAGTGTTCATTGAATGATTCCTGTTTATTGGAATTTTTTAAATACAACACTTTAGTGACAAATCGAACCATTACTGATTCTTTTTTTTTCACTACAAAATAGTCAGCCTTCCAGCCGTTTTGAAACGGTGTATTTTCTTCGAATATTTTTCGCTTACAATATATGAAAGATAGTTAAAAATTAGTTTCACCCTTAAAATTGTCGCTACTCCACTGTTGTCTGTAATCACTAACTTTAACCGTTCAAAGTAGAAAAAGAATATCAATTCGTACCCGTATGACACCGCATAATATATACACTGCTGGCCACCGTAAATGCAACACCCTGAAGGAAGCAAGCAACTAACATGAAATTTACAACATGCATTAGCGGAGGTAAGACATGCAAATGATTAGAATTTCAGCTCAGACCCACATCACGCGTGCCTGTGGCGGCACCTCAAAGCGATATTTAAGGCTTAGAGATTTCGACGATTTCAAGTTCGGCAATTGTGGTTTATCAAAAAACGACCAGTTATGTCTTGTAGAAAACAGCAATCAGCTTTTGATCAAGTATCCGAGTTCAACAGAGGAAGGATAGTGACCAACCGAGATATTGTGGATTATCTTTCAGGAAAATCGGAGTCGTGTTGGACGAAACAAAACAGCTGTAATGCGGATATGTGACCGTTCGATGCAGGAGGGTACGACGGACCGACGTGGTCGATCGCATCCACCTCAGTGCACCACTTCGTGCGCATGGCAGTGACGGATCGCTCAGTCACATCACGAAACGTAGCACAGCACATTGAGTCTGTAACGCAACATTCAGTGTCTGCGTGTACCATTCGACGCTGTTTACAGCAGAGTGGTCTGTCCGCAAGACGTTCTCTGCTTGGTCTACCCTTGACGCAGAACCTCAGACGTCTCCGCCGCCAATGGTGCGATGAAAGAAGGATGTGGGTTATCCGACCACGATGGTCGGATTCGAGTCTGGAGACACCGTGGGGAGAGGATGCTGAACAGCTGCGTTATGCACCGCCACACAAGTCCTGAACCGGGTATTATGGTATGGGGCGGTATTGGATATCACTCTCGCACTCCTCTAGTACGCATTGCTGGTACTTTAAACAGCCAGCGCTACATCTCCGAGGTGTTGGAGCCAGTTGTCCTTCCTTATCTTCAGGGCTTGGGCACAGCCATATTTCAACAGGATAATGCGCGACCACACGTGGCATGCATTGTCCAAAGGTCCCTTCGTCAATCACCAGATTGAATTGCTTCTCTGGCCGGCTCGCTTTCCGGATATTTCGCCGATAGAAAACATGTGGTCCATGGTTGCTCAACTATTGACCCAGATTACACCCCCAGCTGCCACACCAGATCAACTTTGGCAACGCGTGAAAGCTGCTTGGTCTGCTGTACCCCAAGAACACATCCAAACTCTCTTTGAATCAATGCCGAGGCGTGTGGCAGCGGTGATCTCCAACAATGGCGGCTACACTGGCTACTCATTCTGGCAGGAACCACACTTCACAGAAGTCCACAAATTTAATCATTTGATACTTGGTCAACATGTTATCTACAAAATAAATTTTATTGTGCTATCTCTTGTCTTTCTTGGTGTTGCACTTACGATGGCCAGCAGTGTCTTTGATTTCTTGACAAAGAATTTCCCATCAAAATTTTAATACAATGTTCTTAAGTAAATTTCTCTGAACAATGGACCATGACCGGGCCACCTTAAAAGGTTTAGTGAGCCACAGGTTGAGTATCGCTGATCTAGTCCCTTGCCACGAAGAATTTAGTAGTCCTGGATCTGACGCAGTCGATATTAGGTGGCATAAAAGGAAGAAACAACAACATAAAAAACAGGACTTTGAGCCTGACAGATTTAGAGTGCATCAGCTTCTCTACATGAGGGATCTTCAGTGGCATCGTGACTGAGTCCACGTCACGCCAGCCACGAGTTTGTGACCATAGCCAATGAGCTACCACTGTCAGAATTTAGCTTTGGAAAAATTGGTAGTGGCAATCTAACAAAAATGTCTTCCCTAGCTACTAGTAGGTTTGGCGATTACTGGTCTAAGGCAATAAATACTAACGCTTGTGTATTCACCGCTAACCTGACCCAGCGATGAAACCTGGAGTTAAGTAACCGGCAGTCAACCCCAGGTTAGAACTCCCATTCACAGCTCTTTTTCGACCTACAGTTACTTGACTCTGAGTTTCTTAACTTGGATTTACTGATCGATTCCCATTGGTCGAAATAAACCCCGTGACTTCCGACTGGAGCTACAATTTCTGTCTTCGCCTCGTGCCAGCTTGTTTTTAACCTCGTGCATCGCTATCTGTTTAAAATGAATGCCTACAGAGTTTATTTTACGCAGTACGAAAAAGAGTTGGTGTTGGCTTTGATGAAGCCGCACTTACATATAATAGAATTTTCTGACTTTTCTGGTTTCCAGTTTTTCTAAAAAATCAAATTGAGTAACAGTGGAAACTTTCTGAATGGTATTCATCGTAAACTAAAAATCTATCCAAACTCAAACTACTTCAAAACTTGCACGAAAACGTAAACACTCCAAAAATCGCTTACTGCGCATGTGCAGTTAAAACTAACCCAGCTGTGACCTTGGGTAAGGATTTTTTAACTTGAACCAGAGTTAAGTTATTAACTTGCGATGGTGAATAACGTTTTCGGTGAAACCCCGGTTTCCTTCCTCTAACCGGCGGTCAGGTTAGCGGTGAATATGGGCGTAAGAGGAATTCAAGTCTACTTAATCAAAGAATAGAGTAAAATCAGTTTAAAAACCTTTTTTTTTAAATTTCTTGCTATTTTTTAAATTTTTATCAACACAATGTGCATTAGCCATAAACCAACGCATTTATTGCGATCGAGAAAATATGTCTTGACCAGTTGAAAATAATATTTTTAGTTCCTTTGCGTGTGTGTTTTTACTAAATATTTTTAGTTACGGAGAGAATCTGAGCTTTAACTGCTTCTATAATATTAAGGTGACCAATAGTCCTTCCTCCTTTAGTGAGGACAATCCTTCTCTTATAGGTTCTGTCCTTCCTCGAAAAGTGTCCTCCTTTTTAAAATTTTAAAATTGATCTGCTAATCTCTGTATCCAGAGATGAACTTTCCAAATGATGTTTCCAAAATGTCGAAAAATGGTCTGTAACAAAAAACACAGGAAATAACAGTTTCCAATGGTGCTTTTTGATTTGGTCTCAAGTAAAGTGGGCAGATACAGAAAATTACGTTGAATTTTTATCGAAAGAAATGCCTGATATTAAAATCGATGACAATTGTCCGTTTGAAATAGAAAGAAGACTGAATGTACATTTAAATTCTAATAAATTAGAACAATTTGAAAATCAACATGCTGAGAAATTGTTAAAAGATGGGTGAAATTACTTAAACCATTTCAAAAATGAACACATTCCATATGAAAATGTAATTATTCTTGTTGAATTTACGTTGTGCTGCCCTGGAACTAATGCAGCAGTTGAAAGTATTTTTTTCAGCCAATAATAATTTTTGGACAAGTGAGAAATCAAGATTGAATATTAATATATTAGCTACAGTGCTTACCGTAAAATTCAGTATGAAGGATATTTTTTGCCCGAACTTTCCGATATATTAGAAAATGATATGTTGACAAAAAAAAAGAAATTCATTCAATGGAAAATACTCTTTTAAGATAATAATTAAAAAGAATGTAAGCGTAATTATAGCGTACTGTTGTTTGAGTTAATAGAATGTTTCATAATTTAAGTTGTAATTTTTTTTTTTTTTTAGTTATTCGTCCTCCTTTTCATAGTAAAAAAATGGTCACCTTAATAATATGTCTAGTTAAAAATTTGATTAGAAATTTTGGTACTTTTCCGTTTTGCTGGCGCAGGCGATATAGTCACCAAAAACGGTAGTACTGATTCCAAGCGGAATATTCCCGCTGGTAAATATTTACAACCACATTTTCAAATCAAGTCGCGATCTTTTCTATCATTAGCGTCTTTTTCACAATCCATCAAAAATAGATGTAATACCAATAAGAACTAACATTTATTACCTTTTTTTCATGTACATTGCATGTTGTCGCCAATACACCTGCTTGGCGAAATTTGCGCAGGGGAAACGGAAAGTACAGGTGTTTAATTTTGTCTTATCTTTCAGCCGAATAAAAATAGGTAGAACAGGGAATTAAATTTGTTCTTAAGATGTAACTTGAACACTGGAATGTTATTGATTTTTATTTTTTATTAGTATTGATGTGTGGTCAGTCTTCTAATTCTAGAAAATAAAATAAAATTTTGATTAAAAAAGTATTTATATGATCTAAAAATAATAAACATTTCTAATAATTTAAAAATGTAAACATTTCTAATAACTTAAAATAGTAAATATTTCTAATAATTAAAAATATAGTAAACATTTCTAATAATTTAAAATAGTAAACATTTCTAATAATTTAAAATAGGAAACATTTCTAATAACTTAAAATAAATAATTGATACGAGAAGATTTTTCTTATCTTATATTTTATAAAAATCCATAGCACATAAAAGTATGTTATAATAAATTTAAATAAATGAAAATGCATAAATTTTAAAAAATTAGTTTTGAATTTATTTATTGGTTTGAAAAAAGAAAGTTTCAACATTAATTTCCAATTGCTTTTTTTTTGTTTCTTATTTCCTAGAATTAAATAACAAATCGAAGAATTAATACTTTTATGTTTATGCAAATATGTATATATACTTTTATGTTTATGCAAATATATATTTTTTCTAATACTTATATTAAATAGCGTAAAATAAACGTAAATCATTTTAGAGGGATGGAATATTTTTAAAAGTATTGAAAATGAAAAACTAATAGCACAAAATTAAAACTAGGCACAGTTTTTCAACGTTACAATTTTTATTCTCTTTTTTCTTACATTTCTTACAAATTTTGTTCGTTTTTCAGCATTTCTTTCGATATTGTCAAACCTCTTACAAATCCCATTCTAGAATATTCTTAGTATTACTTTTAACGGTTTTCTAAAAACAGGTACTTTTTGTTTTAAAATAAAAATTGTTAAAAAAAATTAACTTTTGGATTTGAATTATAGAACATATATTGCTATTTAATGTGATTATTTGTAATACTTTCAAGTAAATGTTGACTTGGTGAATTAGAGTTAGCATGCCCGCATCTCGTATGCCTAAGTTTGCGGTTTCGATCCTTGCTGGTCCCGATAGATTTTCTGGATGTTAAAATCATAATAACGCATGTCATATGATTGTGTGGCATTTAAAAGATCTCTTGAGTATCAATTTGGCTCTGGTACTCTGGACAAGATTAAATGATAGCAAAGTTTATACTGCCGAAATGCAGCCCATTTAAAAGAAACAAAATTTTTAAGTGAATATTGATTTACATCAATGCTTCTCAAACTTTCAATACTAGCGACCCAATTTTCAATCGTAATTTTCATCATGTCCCCCTCCCCTCTCCATACAATAACAATGTATTGAATTCAATAAAATGTATTTTAACGTAAAGCTACAATACGACTTTAATTATAAACCGTATAAATTACCAAGGTAGTTATTAAATGTTGCATATAATTTTATATATGATAAGCCAATGGAGTTACTTAGTGCCATAACGTACACTCTCACAAACCGGTGGGTTGGGGCAGGAATCTAGGAGGCTAAAGCCTGACTGACACCGAGTACGGCTTAAGGCCGTATTACATGTACATTTTTGGCGCAATTTTTTCGACCAATTTTTCATCCTATCTAAGGGTGAAGGGTTGCTGTAAGCAAAAGGACATACTCTGACGTCAGACGCGCTATATCACCACATTAAAAAATTACTCACTGATATTTCTGCTTTGGCAAACGAACATCCAAAATTATTTCTTTTATTTCGCTCGGGTTTTTGTAGATGGGTGTAAACAGAAATGGAGTACCATTCTATTTAAAATATTGTACGCTGTTAAAAAGTTATACAAAATTATACGCCATATCTGATGCATTTGATGAAATCGCAGCCGCCATCTTGTTTATGACGTAGGGTGCCGAAGAACCCCATTGGCTGGAATTTCGAGCAACTTTTATTTGAAACAAGTGTTTGAACACACAAGCAAAGAGTTGTTGGAAAGCCGTTGTTATGGCAATTGAGTAAAAATTGCTCGTAACGTGTAAGTGTACCCAAAACTGCGGGGGAGTTCCTATATTCTCCGTTACATCACTGGGGTCACTGGTAACTGTTAAACTTGTTCTTGACTTAGTATTGTTAAATTAATTATCAAGTACATCGTGTAATACTGAAGCATTTTTAAATATATAATATCTGTGTAAATGAGTATTTTACTTTTTAATGCGCCAGAATGTGTTTTGTGTTCGCTTCCTTTCAGTAAATTAATAATATTTTTAAATAATATTTTACTTTCGACTTTTTGATATGCTTGCGCCCCCATGTAGGGTTATCACGCCCCCCTAGAGAAGGTGCCCCGCAGTTTGAGAAACGCTGATTTACATTATTTATCGATTGCATTTTAGAATCTTTTTTGGTCAATTTGCTAATGTTTGCAAGCAATGTCAAATGGGATATTATATATATATATATATATATATATATATATATATATATATATATATATATATATATATATATATATAGTTTTTACTCTTTCAAAGTTTTATTTCCTACATAATTTTCATTCCGTATATTTAAAACTTTAATTCGTTGAAATGTTTTCATAATCATTGATTTTTTTCCCCTTTGCAGCGAGTGGAAATAACAAATTTTTCTACTTCATGGAATGACGGCATGGCCTTTTGCGCTCTTATCCATCACTTTTATCCTGATGCTTTTGATTTCGAATCCCTCAATCCAAAGAACAGGAGATACAATTTCGATCTCGCTTTCAGGGTGTCAGAGTAAGTATTTTTATAAAAATATTTACGGCTTCTCTCCTTTCAAGTTAATTACAGCTGTTATTAGCTTCTATAAAACAATCCAAGCAAATAAATGCTTGTTTCCATTTTTCCCAACGTGTCTGAGAATCCATGAGAATTCCCATTTAAAACTACAGTAATACCTCAATTTTTAAGCTACCACTACTAACGCGAACCCAGAGTTACGAGCTTTTAGAATCTTGTCAACTCGTCTATTGTTTGAGGAAAAAAAATTGGTAAAATTGGTTATACGATATAAGAAGTTGTCGATCTTGGCAAGCAAATAAATTTAGAAGTGTATACTAAGTAGAGAGGACATGGATTCGAGAATTGCTGGATTCCCACAAGCTTCAGGAGGTGTCAACTGATAAGCTCATAGAAATGATTGAACAAGAACAAGACATTGAAGAACTTGAGCCTTTAGACCCTGTTCAATCAAAAGACCGAATGACGGTTGGGGATTTGACAGAAGGTTTCAGTTTAATTGAAAAAAGTTACACAAATTTTAGAAAAGATATTCTCCAACGATAAGCGTATTTTTTCAACAAAACAAGGAATAAAAAAATTATTATCATGTTAGGAGGAAATTTTAAAAAATCTTTGAGCCAGTAGAGTATTTTGTTAGATTTTATGAAACCTTCTACATCAAAATAACTTCGGTTTGCGATTTTGTGTTTGTAGTATCTAAACTTGTACTATAATCATCAGTACTAAAATTGTATATATAATCATTTTTTTTCTAAATTATTATTTCTTTCGTCTCCGGCACCAAACAAAAATAATTTACGTGCCTTTATATACTAAATCATGCCCTGACTCACGCGAGTTCGAATTATCACTCAGCTCCATCTATCGCGTAAGTTCGGGGTATTGCTGTATATCAAATATTCCACCCAAAATCGAAATTTTGCTTTCATTTTCGGTGCCTGCACCGTTTTTGAAGCTATTTTTCTTGCACTCTAAATACATTTTAATATTTTTAATTTTTATATTTCTTATTCTCCTGTATTTTTACTTTAAAAATTTTAAATTAACAAAGGACAATAGTCAATATGTTACAGTCACTCGAAATCCTAACAATGTGAGGTTATAGATCGGAAGAGCTAGGTATTCAGGTCATCCACTCAACGATGTATCAAATATTAAATGCAACGCTTTAAATGTTACGAAAAAAATCAATACTACCAAATATTGATGTAATCAATTAAGAGAAATTTTCCTTCGCGGTTTTGGAATTGTTAACTCTTCACATTTTATATTGTCAATTAATAAATCCATACTCATTTATCATATGCATATATTGATTTGTTATGTGTGATATAAATTGTATAAAGAATTTTATTTTACGATTATTTTCACTGTGTTCCTTTTCGTTGTTTCCTTTCTACTGGAATATGACCGAATAGATGTAATTTTTTCTCCAAATTAACCAATATAAAATATTTGACTTTTAAACTTACATTTACTGGTGACTGTTGTAGTATACTTATTGTAACATCTCGACCTGTTAGCGTTAACAGTCACACAGCTAATTGTTAAGAGATACTTTATTTCTTGATTAAATATTCACTAACTATAATTTGATATTATACTTTTAAACATACAGCAGTACACTGTGAAGAAGTTCTCGTTCAAAGGTCAGTCCGGGTCTCTCAAACCGTTGCGCCGCTGCCTCCCAACTTCATCAATTAATAAATGCCACAGTTCTTTTTTATCAACTTTCATTCATCGGTCCTTGAGATCCAGAAGTCGAGCAAAGCAGTCCTTCGGTCTTTAGGATGCTCACCCCCGCAAACACCAGAATAGCAGAAAAATTGTTTAGTCCATCGAAACCAAGAAATCGAGAAAAAAGTCCCTGTCAAATTCCGAACGAGCCTTTAAACTCCAGGGACGGGTCATCTTCACGCCCCTAGCCACCTCTCATTGGAGGGCCACACATTTGCTCATGGTTCCCCCGGTCTCATTCGCACTCCACTGGTGCGGGTGAACAATTGGTCAGATCCTCTGATCTTTCCTCCAACACGGGCTTGTGTCTAGCATCTGGAGGCATCCGAGTTTGCTTCTGATACTATCCTTGGCGCCAGTATACTCTATACAAATTGGTTACGTTAATAGGAGAGCAACCCAGCACAAAGGGGCTATAACTAGTATCTTCCTTCCTATTGAGTGTCTGGACCAACAGTCGTCTGTAAGTCATGAAGAAAGGAAGGAGGGCTTCTTCAAAAACACTTTCCGAGATCACCCGGCGTAAGTGGGAGGTGAACCATCGGAGCCTTTTATCGAGACCCAATGGTTCACTTGGACAACTGACCTTCCATACGTCAATCATGACATGTATAGATGGTGAGTTTTGTAATGAGCCGACGTTACATTATATACAATTGTGAAATAAGATCCCATAACAGTATAATATTTACTTATACTTTCTGACCAGAAGGAAAAGGTGAATTAAGTTTATGAATTGAAAAAATGCAAATTCTATCTTTTATCCCCCCCACGCCTCAAAATTTAAGAAAGTTTATTTATATTAATGTTTCTTAACCTTTTAATGGCCGCATAATTTCGAAGAAAACGGTCTTATAGAAGTCCCTATTTTTTATTCAAGAAAATTATACCAAACTAAGTGTATGTTCAATATATGTATTGATTTTTAAATTTTAGGTAAATATTTGGCTTGAAATACAAACAAAAAATTTTTTTTAAAGAAAAGCCAACATTTAGAGTTATTATGACTGAATGTTGGTTTTCCTTCAAAGGGAAAAAATTAAAAAAAAACATGTGTTTTAATCATTAAAGGAAAATTTATATTACACAAAAAGCATTAGTAATTCTTTCTTGAGAAATAAATTTCAAAGCATGAGATGCAAAGGCCAACATCACATATCCATCATCACTGCTCTCAGATTCCATAACCGAACTTTCAAAACAATAAGTATTTCAGAATCACTTGCATTTCCATTTATACTTAAAGTAGAATCCTATTCACTTCCTGACTACCTCCATAATGCATATAATTTTAAACCCACCCACACAATGATACAACCCAAGTTCATTCACGAAGAATGGAACTAAGTAACTGAGCTAAAGTTACAAAAACATATAGCTAATATATATTTTTGACTGTGCTAACATCTTGTCAGGGCTGGTATATCCATTGAGCGCTTGGGGCAAGCGCCCAAGGGCCCGGATAAGCTGGACAAACAGATTTTCTGGTTATAAATTTCGATCCACCACTGCCAAGGGGGCCTGTAGATCTTCTGCACCCAGGGCCCGAATTGAGTTTAAATCGGCAATGCATCCAGTTAGTTTAAAATAAAACAGCTACCTCTAAACATGTTTCTAATAATCTGGCACTGCCACCTGTTAAGAAATAAACACGATTCTAAGCAAAAGAAATAGATAGTTTTAATCTTTTTAGCAGGTTTCTTCTGAACACTCCAGCCCGGAAATATCACGGGCACGAGAAATAGAGAAAGAAATTTCACCCCGTGATTTTGACGGCAGCGAGAAGGAATGGGTTAATTTAGTTCAAGCTTACATAGTTGCACAATATATAAAAATAATGACTATTTATAAATCGAAAGTACTGACAAAAACATTTGAAAATGCAAATGAATAGTTCATTTTAAAAAGGAATGTATATACATATAAGAACCTGAGCATTCTCGCAACTGGTTTAAGGTATCTAGAATGTTGTTTATTCTCAAATATTTTACTATATATATATATGATGTCAAGAAATATTATCTCTAGTTATTGCAGAAACTAATAGAATATATCGTCTCTCTTTGTGATTTCCCTAAATTCACTCGAAGTTTTTCAAGATCATTTACATCTTTGCTACAGTATTAAATTAAGTATAAAGAAAACTTTCATAAAATTATTGATTTTACTACGGAACAATAATTTTGTTTCTTATTGGTGAAATTTCTCACCAGTGGCCTTTAGAAGTTTAAATTAAACTAAACTCTTTGATTATGAATATTTTTAATAATTCAAAATTTGTATTTTTCTACTCGAATTGGAAAAACTGATGAAGGAAAATTTTTACTTAAAAGCAAGAGAAAAAGCTCATTTTAAAAATACATGCGCTTTATGTAAGGAACAATATCAGCAAATCTTTTGCTCAACAATGATAGCATGTTTTCTTCAAAATTAGCAAAGATATTTAGTAAATTTGCTCAAAAATATAAATATTTTGCTTTAAACTATCATTTTTTGTTTACATTTCATTCCAATACTTAATTATAATTGATCCTCTTAAGGTAAATCAATATAGCACGATTAATATTGCAATAAAACACAGTACGCAATTAAAACTGTTCATATTAAATATAGTATATATACAGTATATTATATACGAAAGAGTTATAGGCATTTTTGCAGTCACTTTACGTTTATGTTAGTCTAAACATCTTAATGTATGAAAACTTTTGTTAGTCCAGGAGTTGCAGTAACTGGTTCTTACTGGTCGATTTGCATATGGATTTCCATTCGTATATTTACACAGTACTTATTTAAAAATGTATAAGGACATATTTTATTTCGATCTAACTATGTGATATATGTTTTAAAATAATAAACTGTAATTTTTTTAAAGAATGTGCACAAATTGAGAAACTTTTCCTCGCAAAAAAAAGCAATAATACAATATAAAACAATAAAAACGGTCACCTAAGGTACTAAAGTTGTTAACTAAGAGGAGTCGGAAACCTCTGTATCGACAATGTTATATTGATTGTTTTCGATGTACCTTTTCTCAAAATCTGTTATATGTACATGCTTAAATTTTTTCATACAATTAAAGTACACCTTTCTCATTATACTGAAATGAGCTTATAGCTAATTTTGAAATTTTTCATACTTTATAAAATATTTTATCAAACATAGTGAAATTTGAACCATTTTTCACACCAAAAAAATTTGTAAGAAATTAATTTTTAAGTTTTTTACAAAAAGCTCATTTCAGCATATATTAGTCATCATTATAAATTTGTCATAAAAAATTTACATAACTATGAACAGTAGTTTCTCAGAAAAAGTACATCGAACATCAAAATTTACATTTTGAGATAAATTGATTTTAATGCATACAGTGAGGCTTCTAGTCGGCTTGTAAATAAAAAAATAATAGGCTCAATTTATAGTAAAAGATAAACGTTTTGGTGTTTATCACACGTTCAACTTTTAAGTAAAAATGAAGTACATTGTTTACATTTTTTGCCATTCAAATGGGCATGGCCCAGTTTCAACGATTTTTTAAAAATAGGTTTTAAGGGCTTCTAATTACCCTAGAGGTTAAAGTAAGGTATTTTTAGAAAGATTAAAAGATTAAAATCTGTACAATTTGAAAATGTAAAAATCTCAAATTCTCAAAAAAAAAATAAGATCTTAGGTTTCCAACACCCCGCAAAAATCAGTATAAAAACAGTGGGGCATATATTGAAATGATCCCCAGCAATAGTGCACATCCTCCCATATATAAAGTAGTAATATTCCTATGTATAAAGTACGTAAAATTTAATGTGTTATTAGTATTTTATTTCATTAATTAATGCTAATTATTAATTCAATAGTTTATTTTGTACTGTTTTTTTGTTCCCGACAATCGACAAATAGAAAGAATATGTTTGGTGGCGCATTGGGGTATGATACGAGAATGATGGACTTTCAACCCTGCCCCCTCCCCTTCTTGAAAAATTCCTGTGAATGCCATTCATCCCCAGTCATGGTAACAAAGTGGGATTGAACAGGGATCTCTTAAGTCCCTTTGCGGCCTTGGCCCCCTTTGCAAAAGTAGGCCCTACCTGATATCTTCAGAAATAGACAGTATGTAGCATGTATTGTCGAACATTCGTTCAAAGAGTAATTTGAAATAAATAAGTGTGTGCATGAATCATAATCTCAAAGACCTATGCACCAACTGGCGTGACCTATAGCCGCATTACGACTAAATGAGTTGAATAATTGTTTATGGTATTAAGTCTAGGCCTAAACATGGACAACGGTCATCCCATATAACACAGTCTTACCATTTTTTCCAGTTGACATGGAGTTTGACATTCACTGTGTTTCGGAGATTACGAACGGGAATAATATTTGATCATATTAAAATTATCCTAATATTGATCTTACTAAGACTGAGTCAAGAACGAAACGAGGCCCCTACCGGGGGTGGGGCCCTGGGCTGGAATCTCTGTTCTTTACAGGTAATCCTTCAAAAAGTCATGACCAGTACCAAGTCTAAAGCAGGACACAACGACTGTCCAAGGCAAGGATCCCGAAATTCTTGTTTTCGGTTTTTTGCCTTACCTCCCCCTAGAAACTCTATAATTAAAAAAATCATAGCGTCTGTAGGGGGTGGTACTGTCGATTTTTAGAATTTATGTATTAATTCCAATGATTTTCTTTTCCTTTAGGGAGAAGGCTGACATAGCCCCTTTACTCGACGTAGAGGACATGGTGCTGATGAAGAAACCCGACTGGAAATGTGTCTTTACTTACGTCCAGAGTTTCTACAGGAAGCTCCATGATAAAGACTAAGTTTCTTCATCATAATTTTCATACGAAATCGTTTCAAGGACGTGGCATCATGTCTGCAGTAAAGTCACGATTGAATTTATTTGTATATTTGATATGACACGCTGTTTGAGTCACGTTTACGCTACTTAAATATTTTTTCGTTCCCTCACCGTTCGATTGGGTTAGAATAGGTTCAGAGAGAAAATGACACGACTGTATGTGATTTCTATTTTTAGTTTTGGAAGTGTTCGAATCCAGAGGCGAAATCCAAATAAAACTAAGGTTCTATGAATGTTGAAAAACACGTGAGCAGAAAAAACAATGAAATGTTTCAGTTACATTGGCTATTATTTTGCGGCTATTATTGTTAAAGTGGACGCTTGATTGATTTTTGTTATGATAAAAACCAGATTTAAAATTTTTAACAGTGAATTCGTATGTTTATATTGTATAAGATACCTAATATAAATTAGTTGTTTTATCCCAAATATTTTATATCGAATTGTTTGTAGACCAAGGAGTAATTTAGAATTTTTCAGAGAAGAATTATGTAGTGGTTTCCTTCGGAACAGAGTTGAATATAATATTGTGTCTCAGAAGTTGTTATTGCACGCGCATTTTTAATTTAATTATTGTAAAAAATAATGTATTTTAATTTTTTTTTTTAATTACAATTTTACGTTTTAAAAAGTTTATTTACTTCAAAATCAAATTATAAGCGAACAAAACAACAAACTTTTACAAATTAAAAATTGATTTTTTTAAAAAAAATAAATGTTTAAATTAAAAATTATTTAATTTATAATAATTTAAAATTAAAGTTTTGAAATGTAAGGAATACTTGTATTAAAATCTATATTTTATGCTTCTAGAATATGATTGTTTTCAACATAACGAATTACTCAATATTTTTCATATAAGTTCAAATAGCTCTTTGTTGATCAATTAATTGGATTTTTCAATCATATTGTGTACCATTGCCACCAATTATGAACTTTTAAATTTTAAATTTTGATAGAATAAAAAAAATCAATAGCATTTTATTAGTTTTAAATATCCGTTTTAATAACCCATATATAATGAAATGCTTTATATTAAATGTTCCTAAATTCAATTTATAAAGTTTTTCAGTTTATAAAAGTTATTATAAAGTATTAGTTTTCAGCATAAGCAAAGGATCAAAAACATCCATTTCCTAAATAAATAATTTTGATTCTGGTTAATATATAATTTTGAAAAATATTTATAGCCTTTAAATTTGACAAAAATTATCATTAATAAGCTATTAAAATAAAAATTGTTGTTTTTTAAGAAAAATTAGATGTAGATACAAGTGTTTTATGCTAAAATAAATATGGTGAATACTTTAAAATGTATTCTTAAAAGAAATAGTTTTTGAAACAAACTAGATTGGAAAATAACGAATGACAGCTTTTTTTTAATCACGTAACGGTATTCTACATCTGTAGTTAATTTAAATGTTGGAACATTTTCATAAAAAGTAAAAAATTTTGTTCCGAAAATCTTTAAAATTCTATATGGAAAGATGTGCGTGTTTTTAATTCTATTCGTCTCAGCATTTTACATAAATTTTCTATTTAAGAAAAATGAAGTATAATTATTTAAATATTTAAATTTCATAACTATTTATTAGTAAAATAGTCTTGCTATGAAGTAGTCCACTAGTCAAATTTGAATGACTGAGCTTACAACAAAGCTTCACTTTTTTGTACAGTTTTCATATTCTTTGTTATCCTTGTTTTATGTTTTTATTTTATAAGCTTTGTAATTGTCTGAATCAAAATGTATCCAAGTGGATTTTCATCTAACAAATGTTGTTTTAATAAAAGATTAACCAATGTTGTTAAGTTTTTTTTTATTTCAAATGACATCAATAATTAATATAAAGTTATTTTAAAGAACTTAAGTTTTATTTACTAGATTAGGGGTCGGCAGCCTATGGCACGTATGCCACATGGACACGTGGTACAATTCTCAGTGGCACTCTACACTACTCTACAAATTTGTCAATTTTTGAGTGGTTAAATATTGATAAATTTGTAATGGACCTTCTTGATAAACATCTTTAAAATTATGGACATTTACGAAATTATGAAAAAAACTGAACGATAACTCTTAAGATAGATTTACAGCTATCTGGTAAAGTATTGAGTGTCATTGTTGGAGCGTTTTAATCGTTTAAAGAGAAAAAATTGCATGTACTCTGCTTACCGCCTTTGATTCTACATATCTAAGTAAAAATGTTTCTTCACATGAAAAATATTTGAGTCCGCAACGAAATTGTTTAACCACTGAATGCTCAGAATCATGTCAAATTAAAAAGTCACACATTATACTCCTGATTTTGCGATATGAAAGTAGAGAGATGCAAGCACTAAGTTCGCATTAAAATTTTTATTTAACTTTAATGAAGGAAAATATACCTAAAATTTATGCAGTCTATTTCTTATTTTAATAAATATGTTTAAAAATACATAACATATGTACAATTTTAATTTGTTTAAATTTTTGTCAAAGAAATAGTAATACTTTATGCTGCTTATTTTTATGTTGAGTAATATCTTTAAATGATGCAAAATTAATATATAATAAAATTGTAAATCTGAAATTATATTGACCTTTATTCTCTAACTCTGCATGCATTATCGCGGGAATCGAATTGTTTCAAAAACGTCCTATTGAGAGGCACGATGAATCATATTGGTAGATTGATTTGGCACGCCACAACTAAAAACTGATTACTCATTTATGATTTGTAAGACATTAAAATAAATAGAATTTTAAAATCAAAATACAATCGAACCTCGATTTTGCGAATTTCTCTTTTTAACGAACTTTTTCCGGGAACCAAGAACATTTTGCTATTTTCTTTGTAAAATAACCTCCCAACAGCGAAGAGCATTTTCCATTGAACGAACCCTCTCTTGTGATTCGATTTTTTTTCTCCATATTTTTATTCAACTCTTAATTGGCGATTTATTTCAATGCCATTAAGACATTGCCATGCTATGAATTCCATCGCACTGTGGCATTGATGGGAATGAAAATGTCGATCTCTTGGCGAAGAAGGGGACAAAAACCTTTCAAACATCTAACAATACAGTTCTTTTTTTATAACGCCAAAAGAATCATAAAGAAGTACTACAAAGAACACTTCTGGACCAAATTTAACCAAAAGAATAATCAAAAAGTGTGGTTTAGCAGACTCCTTCATATTTCAAAATGGCCTCGAGATAGAGCTGTGGCCGATTTTCGAATCACTACTGGCCACGACTGCCTATCGAAGTATGTATCTAAACTTGATAGGCATTGCCCAGAGTCCTCTGTGTAAACTGTGCGACTTCAATGAAGAAATGGACACCATTCATTTGGCACGCTGACGTGCAGTAAGCTCTGGATCTATGTGGAGCAGATATTGGGAGGCCAAACACAAAATGTGTGATTTGTAGACTATACTGTGGACTTTTCTTATTTTATATACCCTCCCCCCCTTTTAGTTAATTTTTGTTTTTAGTCAATATTCTCTGTTTTTCATTTTGTTTGCAGTTGTCTTGTAATCCACCATTGGAAAAAAAATATTTTAAAAATATTTCTGGGCCACTTAAGAAGGTTCGGTGGGCCGCAAGTTGAGTATTGCAGCACTAGTACTTTTGATTTTTTTTAAAAACAAACCTACTTGTTTTTAGAAAGATGAAATTTTTTTTTATCCATTCTAGAAATAAAATCTCACTTTTCTCGAATGAATTTTTAATTATTAATATTCTTTGAAAGATTAAAAAAAAATCGATTTCGACTTTTACAAAAATGAATTTCTTTTTGTTTTGAGATTTATAGACTTTCTTTATTCTGTCATTTCCATCCTAGACAATTGGTGCAAATGCACATTTGAAATCAAGTTTGTATTTAGAGCAGTAGCTTTCCAGACTATGGAACACGCATCCAAATGCAAATGGCTTAAAGAAAGTACACGAACACACTTGAAAAGAGAATTCTCTTAAAAATCAAGAATTTCGTTCGTAAATTCACGAAATACTGATTTGACAATTATGTAAGCAAGCTTAGAGACCCAAGCATTCATGTATCAATATATCGATATATTAAGTAGGCAGTTATTAACTGTCGAATATCAAAGATAATTAACTCCTTTGCCCGTACACTGTACGGGCTACCGAAAGATGTCACATCATAGTAGTAGTCACTAGTCCATGGTATTGAAACGCTTCTCATCCGGGATTTTCTTTGTGGTGAAGGCGGGAATTTTTCATTGAAGGAAGGAATTTAGATTATTGAAAATATCAGATAAAGAACAGTGATTGGTAAGACAAAATGCAGTTTGTTGCTTGAGAAGAAATGAAAAGGTGGAGATAATCCAAAAATGCTGATATTATCTTTTTTCTCATAGGAATGTAAGACATAGTATTACACCATGTTTCAAATTGTGTATGCATGTGTGTGAAAACGGTAAAATTGAAAATTAAATTAAAATTCTTCCCTTTTTGCATTCTGTTAAGTTAGCATTTTATTAAAAATATGCCTTTTTATGGAACACTTAGGGCAAAAAAATCAACCGCTTAAGGGGTTAATTATAATCATACTTTAATGTACTTGACAATTACTCTCTGAAAAGTTTCAGAAGTTATTCATGATCTCTACTATTACAAAACTTTAAATCATTTATATTTTCGGCATCTCCTTAAATCATTTATTTAATGCATCAAAAATGCATTGATAATAAAATATATTGCAAGCATAAAATTTTAAGGAAGCTTTATACTTTTAAATTTTTCAGCATGATAGTAATAAAAAATTTCCCTCATATAATAATCATATTTTAATTAATGTCGTAATATAAAGAAACACGAGTGCTCTTTGTAACAAACCTTGTAATTTAGAGCCACGGACAAATGACGAGAAAAACACCTGAGATGGCATCCGTCCTTTGAAATTACCACATCCCGCCAACGGGATGAAGCCTCGACAGATTTGATAAACATCAGCCTCTCTGTTAGTCAGGAAGAATTCAAGTGAAAAAAAAATCTATGATACATCTAAAACATTTGCAGACAAGCTGCTCAGTGAATGAAAAGGCCTTCAGAAAATTAGGCAAAGATGATTTTATAAATTGCTGTAACATAAACAACATGTCTCACAAATATTTAAATAGTACGAAATTGATAACTAAAATTCATAAACTTAATGAAAAAACTTGCAGCAATAGAACAACAGCAGAAAATATTTGAAACAACAGAGCTCTATTTATGCATAAAATATCGAAATGTTTTGTAATTTTTTTGGAAAAAATTCTCAAATAAATGATGATAAACATTTTACGTTGAAAACCGCAGCTTCATATTATCAGGCATTTATTAAATATTTCATTCGATTTTGTAAATTTGTTCGATATTATTTTAGAATTTTACGTATTATTCGACTTGTTTCATTGAATTCTCTCTCTCTCTCTACCGCATATTCTCACTAAAACTAAAATAAATGAAAGTCTGAAAATTCATAAAATAAAAAAATGACCGTTTCCATAAACCGTGTCTTAAAACCTTTTTGACAAATTGAGTCTCAACGAGTAAAAAATCGAAAAGGCTCTTTAAAAAAAATATAAAATTAGATTACAAAATGAAAATAATAAAATTCTTTATTATGCAAGAGGGTATATATTATGTTAAACTATCGATTGTTATAAAAATATACAACTATTAAATATTTAATGAGCTTGATTATCATCAATTTTTTTAATTATTTAATTTTTCTAAAGACGAATTTGTTCTACTATTCTTACAATTCCACTTTTTTAAAAGAAATAATCAAATTAAATTAAGTCAACATATTGAACTGTACTCTTTAAATTAAAGACAATAATTAATTGCAAATCTTTCCATTTCTGTTGAATCGTATTATTTAAAAACATTTTATTTAAATAATCTTAAGTAAACATTACTATTATTTATAAAATTTTGCATCTTTCCCCTTTAACAGAAGCGACAATTTTAAGAATAATGAAGCAAAAAAAAATTTTTTTACAATTTTTTATTTCATATTTTGTTCCTAATCTAATCTATTACTGTTATAAAACATTACTGTTATTTAGAAAAATTTGCATCTCTTTTAAGAGCAGCAACAATTTTAAGAATAATCAAGCAAATTTTCTTTTACAATTTTTATTTCTTATTTTAGTGCATTTTTAGTGTTGTGATTTCTATTATTTTTCCACTCCTACCAACTAACTGCACATTCATTGAAAGAGAGGGAAAAACTATTTTCCGAATTATGAGAATTAAAAGCACTCCCTTAAGCTCCTGTCGCCATCTACAGGAAGAAAATAAAAGTAAATTTCTGGAATAATGCGATTTACCACACTTTTCTCTTTCTGCTATTTGAGTGTGCGTACGCAATGGATCTTTTTCTTTGTTTACTATTCTTATTTTATTGTGTTAAAAAAAACTGAGGTTTTTTTTTTTACCATTGTAAGTAAAAATTTATAATTTGAGTTGCATTATCAAAATTACGATAAACATTGCAAAATCATAAGGCACTTTATATAAAAATACAAATGAAACAGATAGTAAAACATAAAAAAAAGAACTCGAACCTCTTTCTTTTATGTTTCGTTATAATAAGGTGATCAACCGTCATCCTTTAGAAAGTATAGTCCTCCTTTTCAATATTTTAAAACTGATCTGTTAATATCTATTCAGAAATGAACCAAACATGTTTCCAACACGTCGTAGAATGGTCCGAAACAAATATCACTGTAAATAACAGTTTTCAATAGTATCTTTTGACTTCATCGCAAGTTAATTGGGCAGATATAGAAAATTGTGTTGAGTTTTTATCGAAGGAAGTTCTTGATATTAAAATAGATGACAATTGTCTGTTTGAATAAATTAGAAGATTGAATGTATATTTAAATTCTAATAAATTGGAACAATTGGTAAATCAACATGCTGAAATTGATAAAAGATGGGTGGGAATAAGTGTTCAAAAATTAACACTTTCCATATGATAATTTAGTTAGTCTTGTTGAATTAACGTTGTGCTGACCTGGACCTAATACAGAAATTGAATGAGTTTTTTCAGCTGGTAATGATTTTTGGACAAGCGAGAAATCAAGATTGAATGTCGATACTGTAGCTATAACACTTACTGTATAGCTCAATATAAAGGATATTTTTTTATTCGAAATTTCGGATGTATTAGAAAATGATATAATGTCAAAAAAATATTCGATGGGAAAATATAATACTTAAGTAAATAATTAAAAGGAATGCAAGCGTAATTAGCATATTTTTATTTGAATTAATAGAATGTTTCATATATTTACGTTGTAACTTTTTCTTAAATTTTTCGTGCGCGATCTCCTTTTCATTGTAAGAAAACTGGTCACCTAAGTTATAAGAAGAAAAAAATTCTTTCTCAAAAGTAAATTCTGAATCTTAAGAAACCATAGCTTCTAACATAATAGATTATGTAGTGCATTTTGAACAAGGAACTTCCGCGTTCGATTTCGAGTTTAATGTCAAAGTTATTTCAATTCAGAGAGAGATATTTGGTCAAACAAATAAATATTATTAATTTATTTTATCAAAAATGCACATAATTTTGTGTTTTACTTATTTTTGTTTATGTAAGAATGAAATAAAAGAACTGTTAACTATATATAACTATTCAAAGTAATTTGAGTTATTCGAACTTAAAAGAATTTTATGCATCCCTTTTCAAAAGATTAAAACTTATAAAAACATTTTCAAAATGTATGGGTACATAATTACTTTAATAAACCCTTAAAGGAAATATCTTTAAAGTTTAAAAATTTAAAATTTCTCCTTTATAAAACATTATACTTACCGTAAAATCCGGCATATAACGCCCACCTATACTTTCAAGCAGCAATTTTTAATTTTTAGGCATATTCACCGTATAACTAGCACCCCCGTTTTTATGAAGAAACCTGAAACGCACTTGCGCAATACTCTTGTGTTTTGGAATAATTTATTCGAGATATTATTCAAAGCTTTAGGGGGAAAAGTATACTTATAGAAATACAACCCTTTAAGTTCATAAGAAGAATGTCATTTCTTTTAAACAAACTGTATTCCGATCTATTTTTAAAACTTTCATTTTCATATCCGGCGCATCACACGCACCCGTAAATTTCGATCTTATTTTTTGTGTTAAAAATGCGCGTTATACGCCGGATTATACTGTAAATATATATGAGTTTGTTTCTCCTTTTTTTCTTCTTTTTTTTTGTAAGAGCCGTGGTAGCCGAGTCGTGGCTGGCTTTGTCACGAGTTCGAGTCCAGTACCACTAGAGACCCACCGTGTAGGGCAGCTATGCACGCTAAATTTGTCGAGAGCTGAAACGTACTCCCGTTGGTGTGGTGTGGTAGTTAGGAGAGGGGGTGCCAGCTCCGGTGTCGTCCACGTCACTTTTGAAGATCCCCTTGGATCTCAATTTGAGAACGAGAATAATTTGAAGTCAGATAAGAGCCAGTAGCCATTTTTATAAATAACTTTCTTTATTTGGTTATCTTTTCCAAATAGAATCAAAGACTTATTAACAAATATATCTAAATAGTTTTATGAGGTTTAAAAGGGACTTTCCTTTAAATAAACTTAAATATTTAATGATCCAATTAATTAACAATTATAATATCGATCACGCAGAGATGACCGCGATAAGAGATCCCAGATTTATATTCAATAATGTTCCTATTGAACATTTAATTTTAATCTCACTCTAATATAAAACTTTAACGAGACTTTAAATATAAATCAATATTTACCACACTGCAGCTCAGCTCTTCCTGAGATTTATCCACCTAAAAATCTAACTTCACCGTTATACCTTCCTGCTTCAATCTCTCTCTCCTACTGCTTTTTACTTTACTATTCCGTTTGACTTAAATACTTTATCTAATCTGCATATATAACAAGGAAATCCTGTCCTCCTTTTGGAGCTGATTGGAAATAGGTAGGGGAATTAAATTTCCCTAAAAGAGACGACTCAGAAGGTTAGTGATAAAGTTCCGTATAGGTTTGTCACAACTTGATCATGGTTCAAAATTGCGAGGTCCATCGCCAAAAGCCCTCGTGTAACCGAACAGTGCGACGTTAATATTCACTCACTCCCTTTTTTTTTGAAAAGGGGGCAAACGTATAATATTGGCAATTGGACCTCTTAATTTTGAACCAAGGTCAAGTGACGTGGATGACACTTGAGCTGACAACTCCCTCTCTAAACTACCACACCTCTGAGTAAAGGGGCTCATCACAGTCCCTCTACTCAGAGGGTCTTTAGTGGCAGCAGGACTCGAACCCTTGACACACTGGTCACACGAATACGTGACACAACCATAGCTTACCGAGGCCACTGGAGGCATCCCAAACTGGATACTTTCTAGTAAATTTTAAGAATGTGCAGATATTTCGTTAAAAAAAGGAATCAAATTTAATGATGCGGGTTTAATTATTAATGGAGTTATATACATAACCGCAAAGAAGATCCTCTATTCTTTAACTAAAAAAAACGTTCTCCTCTTGTACAACCCTTCATATTTCAATTAGCGTTAAATAAGGGAAAAATTATAGGAACTGGAAATTTACTTACTTATTGAACTTCAATATTATTTTTTCGATTAAATAATTTTTACGCATTTCTAATTTTCAAAAAATTTATTTATGAAAAAATTCTAAAGACATTTCTCTCTCTCTCTCTCTTTTGAAAACTTCGCTTTAATTAAAAAAAAGTATTTTTTCTTGTTAAATGAGCAAGTTTTTATGTATTTATTCGAAATAAATAAATCTTGGTTACGTTAGAACCGAATCAGCGTCATTGGAGAATTTCAACAAAAGTTCTTTACCTTTGATTAAATATTGAATTATGCAAAAATCATTGCTGATTTTTTTTAAAAGTGTATTACAGTGTTTCTCAAACTTTCAATATTTGCAAATCAATTTACAATCATAATTTTCATCACGCTCCCCTTCTTACAATAACAATATATTGAATGCAATAACAATATATTGAATGCAATAACAATATATTGAATGCAATAATAATATACTTTGAAGCTAAAGCTGTATACGACTTTAATTATAAACCATTCCAATTATCGAGATATTAAATTTTGCATATAATTTTGTAAACACCCTTTGCTTAGACTCCTCCCATATTAACAGCAGAAAGACTTTCACGCCCTCTAGCGGGTAGAACAATATTCAGAGATGGTCAAACTTCGATACTGTAAGGACTTTCGAGTATGTGCTTCGATCCTTTTTATTCTGATCTAAATGTTTGTCTTCTAGTTATCTATGTAAATGTTTGCTTTGCTTAACCCTCTTATTGTCTAGTGCTACGTTTACGTTACCCATGGAAATCGCGGGATACGCAGCGAGAGGATTAATAAACACGTTTTAATTAGCTAGTGCACTTAGTTAAGAACCCCTTCCCCGCGAGTCCTTTTATTACTATAACAACCGGTTAGCGGTTCTTGGTGTTTGGGGGATCGAGTAAAGATCTGTCATAACTAGTTTCAAACTCAGGTTTATTATCCCACTAACTTAAACCAGACAACTAAAGGTAGGAAATGCACTACGTAACTAATTAGAAGAGCAATCACATGGCTTAAGGATGCTTAATATATGAATATAATCTATTACACTTACTCTGGGAGCACTTTGAATGGCTACACTATAATCACCGAAATTCTCTTACTAAATTGTACAGCCTCCGGTCGTAATTATAAAGCTCAATTTTATCACTTATTCGCCAATTATCAATAATTGACCATCCAGTGACTATTCGTCGACTGACTTTTGACTAACTAAATGTCCATGATTAAATAGAACCACTCATTTGCATAAATTAAGTCTTCTTCTTTGGAAGAAAGTTTTCAATAGAACATACAGTTAAAAAGAAATAAATTTACCCCAAGAGGATTAGTTGAAGGTTCGCAGATAGACCTGTCACAATTAGATTGAGTTACTCCTCATGATTTTGTATATGACAAGCCCATGGGAGAGCCATTAGTAATTATTAAACTTGTTCTTCACTTAGTATTGATAAATTAATTATTGAGTACATTGTGCAGTGCCGATATATATTTCTAAGTATATTATATTAGTGTAAATGTGTATTTTATTTTTTATTATATCAGAATGGTTTAATTTAATTTAATTAATTAATTCTTTGCTTCCTTTCAGAAATTAATAATTTTTTAAAATAATCTTTTCAATTCGACTTTCCGATATGATCCCTTCCCCCCCATGTAGGATTATCATGGGAGGTTTTGAGAAACGCTGGTGTAATATTACTTATATTTTGTCAATTATTAATTTTATATTCTAGTTAAACACTCTTCTAAAGAGAAACGTTCATTACTTTTTTATATACTTCATTGTAAATGTAACATACGTATTTTGTTACACCAAACTATTTATTGACATTCATAAACTAGTTATATTTTATTTATCAACGTTAATTAGATGTATTCATCATTTTTTACGTTTTTATACAATTAGTATTATAACAGCATTACATGATTATTTTCCTGTTCTTTTCTGCTTACAAGCTAAAACAATCTTATTTACGTAAGAAAAAAAGCGCAGATTATTTTATTATCTTCAGACAAGGCATTGCATTCATAAGTAAACATTAAAGTGAAAGAGAAAACTTCAATTGGTTAGTCTTAACAAACTAACAAGGAAGAACTATAAATCAAAGACTTATAGTAATGCTTTTAGGGTTGCGTTGGCTATTGTTTCTTGCTTAGTTTGTTTCGCATGCTTCACTCATTATATAAATATTATTATGTAATCCATTTCGAAACAAATTTTTAAAATAAAGAAATTCGAGTCAGTTTAATAAACTAAATCTCGCACAAAAATTATAGCCTGAAAAGTGGGGAAAGTAATTCAAAAGAATTACGTTTTAGATTCAATGGAATACAAAGCCCCTCATTTTATTTTATGTCGATTGTGATTTTAAGTGTTAGGTATAATTTTAACAGTCAAATGTTATTCCCCGACATTTTCTTCGTAAAGTTAGGAATTTTAAACTACTGCCAACTGGTATCAGAGGCAAGATTGCACTATTATGTCATGTCTACCGACCTTGCCTAGGCCTAGGTCTACTACCATGCACCATCTTTAATCACTTAATCATAAGCGGTTTTTGGTTGTTTTTTTAGACTCTATGTAAAGATTTTTTGTGTACCGATGTTCAAATTCAAATTTAAAATAATGTTCAAATTCGTAATTCATTTGTTATCGTATTTCAAAAATTCAATTCAATTTCGTTCACAAAAAATGTAAAAAATTAGCTCTTACCTGTCAGAAGTTGTGGCGACTACAATGATACGACCAGTCGGATGGAGGGACAAACATTTATTTACAAGACAAACAGGAATACTATATACACTTGAAAACAAGCGTCTGCAGCGCCGCTGAACTAGAATTACAACAGCCGACAAAAGTATAACAAAAAGCTTACAAATTTAAGTCAATACTCAATCAATAGTAGTAGGAAGTTTCAAGTAGAAACAGGCTAAATCTCATCAAATGGAAAAAAAATAAGAATGGATGGAAACACAATAAATAAGAACAAAATACAAAATTGCTCACATGCAAAAGACGACATTTAGTAATTAAAATTATACAATAAGGGAAGATTAGGAAACGTGATCATAATAAGATTTTCAAAATACAAATACATATAGTATGCATTCAGTATACATATATGTGGCAGCCAAAGCCAAGCAGTCTTCGCGCGCAGGCGCAGCTAATGAGAACTGAAACCTGTGGACTTTTAAACATTAGAGAAACAGCGGAGAGAACGACAGAGGTGCGCGAGCAGGCGTTACCTTCTGCTTATCATCGTCAAACTTATCTGTTAGAATAGCTACCTTTTAATTAATTTTTATTAAGTTTTAAAATAAATGTGAAAAAGACAAAAGTCTTGGACCCCTTGTTGTCTCCCACAAATTATGGGGGCTCGGCCGGGATCGAAAAATTTCGATTTTGAACCAAAGTCTGGACAGTGAACAAAAGCGTCCGTGAAGGAGACGCTCCGCCATTTTTGGAAACTTCGTTCAACCTGTGTAGAGGTTTGAACTCAGCATGAATACTCCGCCTGTGTAGAGGCCGGGATTGAAAAAAATTTCGATTTTGATCAAAGTTTAAAACGTGAACAAAAGCCGTCCGTGGAGGAGACGCGCCGCCATTTTTTGGAAACTTCATTCAACCTGTGTAGAGGTTGAATTTTTAAACTTCGTTCCGCCTGTGTAGAGGTTGGAACCATCGACAAATATTCCGCCTGTGTAGAGGTTTGAACTAACTTAGTGTGAATAATCCGCCTGTGTAGAGACCAAAACTTTTAATCAAGGTTTTTCTTCAATTGAATTCTTCATTGGAACCCTGTGTGAATATTCCGCCTGCGTAGAGGCCGGAACTATTATATAATCAACGTTTTTCTTCAATTGAATTCTTCATTGGAACCCATCGACGAAAATTCCGCCTGTGTAGAGGTTGGAACCACTGACTTAACACCTGCGAAGAGGTGAGATCTGTGAAATCAACGTTTTTCTTCAATTATTGTATACATCGTACGTGCGAGCAACAAGGGAGCTAGAAAAAAAGGTAGGATCTTTCCATATTTTTTATAAAATGTATAAAAACGCTCTTAAAGAGGATTTCATAAGAGTTGTTGAGGATCTAGACGGTACTGTGGAGAGTACGGACACCATAGCTAAACTAAAGACTAAAATTGAGAACAGTAGTACATTTGAGAGTGATCCAGATTTCGTTAAAACTTTAATTAAAAACTGTGTAGATGAGAGGGTATCGCGAAACGAAAGAGAGGTAACTTTAGAAAAACAGAAAATTGAGCTCGCGAAACTACAGCTAGCGCAATTAGAAAAAGAAATCGAACTTCAAACGGATAAAAATAAAGCTTTAAGTTTAAATCCTGCAGCTAAAGTCGAAGAGAAACAGTTCGAAACTTTAAATAAGGAAACCGCAACTCATATTAGCATTCGAGAAGCAGAAGATTGGTTTAGGCCTATTGATTTAGCTAAAGAGTGCGATATTTATATTTCATCTAGAAGCGAATCACGTAAGGAAATTCCTATTACTTATGGATATACCCAAGACCCCTTTACAAATAGATCACAAAACTTTAAACCAAAGATTAAAGAGAACTATCCCCAATATCTTGAAAGAGAAAATAAAAATTGCTTTATATGCGGTGATTTATCTCATTACGCCAGAGACTGTGAGAAGCGTTTTAAGCTTAAAGAATCTAACAGCCACATCCATAATAGAATAAACGCGAATACTTTGAAAGTCGAGAGTGAAAAACAAAACGATGAGTTTGCACAATTTCAATATGTAAACATTTTTGTAGAAAATCAGCCCGTAACAGCCTTGATTGATTCAGGTTGCCAGATCCCAGTTTTAAATTCCTCACTAATTAGAGTGAACCAGCCTTCCGAAGAGATCATAACATTAAGCTCGTGTTTTGGCGAACAGCGTATGGTAGAAGTTAAACCCATAAATATTTCTCTTGATCAACACTCTCCTGGTCTAAGTGTTCGAACGGCAATATCACCGACCTTGACCGAAGAATTTATTATACATCCCAGTGTATATGCTGAAATAAAGAAACTAGGCCACGCAAAGAGCGATGTTTTATTGAGTGAAAGTGGATCCTCTTTGGGTGTTCATTTTAATTCAAATGTTTCTGTTTCAAGTGTGATAAAAAAACTCTAGTTATGATTTGCCACATGTTAAAAACTTTAATACTAGAAATGATTCGAGTTCTCTAATTAAGGATTATAAATGTAATAAAATTAAGAGTACTAAGTTAAAATTGAGTATTGTAAGAGCAAAATGTTCTGATATAGTATTGTGTAAGAAAGTCAATGGTGCCATGAAAACGAGTTCCGTGAACTTCAACACTCCTTCACCTATGAAGACTAAACATCGTCGATTTGCAATGCTCCGAAGGATCTTTGAGCCCTGGCAGTGGAAACGAAGGAAAAAGAGAGATCGTTTTGAACAGACGTCCAGAACTCTAGAGAGGAAAATATCGATGCGTTCAACCAAAGATAAACTTGTTAAAAAAGACGTTCTTATGCCTGATGGAACTGATAACGACCAAGATAGCAAAATAAATGATTCCGTTCATCCTACCGTACTATCGTCATCTCAGAATCATGCCATGCCTGTGAAACACAATGTGTGTGTGTGTGTGTTTTCCTGTGGAACTTTCCTGATGTCGAAGAGGTGCCTTCACATGATGGAGAAACTGTCTAGTTCAGAAAAATTATGATATGTTAAATCTCTATGTATTTGTCGTATAGTCCTTGTCTGTTCCGTCTTTATTGTATGTTTCAGATTCTCCTCTGGTCTCGATGAAAAAGGAAAAAAAGGGACGTACCGCTGCGGACAGCGTACAGTCAGGCTGGCTGATTGTGGCAGCCAAAGCCAAGCAGTCTTCGAGCGCAGGCGCAGCTAATGAGAACTGAAACCTGTGGACTTTTAAACATTAGAGAAACAGCGAAGAGAACGACAGAGGTGCGCGAGCAAGCGTTACCTTCTGCTTATCATCGTCAAACTTATCTGTTAGAATAGCTACCTTTTTAATTAATTTTTATTAAGTTTTAAAATAAATGTGAAAAAGACAAAAGTCTTGGACCCCTTGTTGTCTCCCACATATACATACGCATACATTCATACAACACAAACATATATATACATGCAAATACACTTGCAGTAAATGTTAGCAAACACACAAAATTTATAATCTAAATAACACGGGAACAAAAGTTATTGATGTATGCACAAAACAATGTAAAAAATGATTTGCTCTGAACAAAGGCAGAGAAAGGAGGAGGCCACGCTATATTGTTCTTTTGTAGACAATTCATGAGTGTACGTCTTTCGAAAGTGAATTTAATACATACAAGAAGCAGATGTTAGGCGTCCTAGACTGAGCCCCTGGAGCAAGAACACTTGGTCACTTAGGCAACAAACGGAAGGGTTTTAAATAAGTTTTAAAGTTTCCATGTCCAGTTAGAAACAGGGTAAGTTTAAAATTAGGTTGAAAGTGGATAGCCTTTAAACGTCTTTGAATAGAAGGAATAAATTCCTTGGTGAATTGCGCATTATTCGATATCATAAACAGGTTGTGTATAGGTTTGCAAGATTGTGTATCACGCTCCTTAATTTGTTACTGGCTACAGTTTGTACGAGTTTTTATAACGTATACTAAACACTGTGTACTCAAAAGGGCCAACTTTTGCATAGGGGCCCAGGATCTCAAAAAGTCACAAGACCCCATTGCAACTTCTATCATTAAATGTTTATCAAACAGTTTAAAATTGGATATTTATAAACACGTTTACTTCTTGTTTAGACATGATCAAATGTCTCATGCCGATATACTAATGTTATTTATTTATTTTTGTAAAGAAATGTATGAAAGCAGACTTTTTAAATTTTTTTGTTATATATGAAATTGATTGAAATTTACCATCACCAGTTTGCATCTTGATGTCTTCCGTTTAACTTTAGCTTCTATCAAAAAGAGTCGCATTGCTGTCTTCAAGAAGTGGACACTGTTTACTTTAAATAACCTAGACTTTGAAAAAAAAATGCTATGAAATGTGATTACCAATTTTTATATACACTGCTCAAAATAATTAAAGGATATTGCGGTTTAAAGTGGATCTTGTGGCTGGGAAACTTTTTAGCTGATTGATACATGGTCGACAAACGTAGTAGGTTATATGAGAATAAATTACACATGTTTGACAGAAAAAAATGCATTTTATTGAGAATTTGTGTACAAAAGGAAAAAAAACAAAATTTGTGCATATGAGAAAAAAAGAATAAGAAAAGGTTTTTTCTTCAAAGGAAATCATTTTCAGTAGGGGGTATGGTTTCCACGGACGGCCAGCAACGTTGAGCACCTTTGAGGCATGGAGTCAATGAGGCTATTAATCACGAGTTGGGGTATTCTGTCCCACTCTTCCAGAAGAGCTCTTTCCAGTTCTTGGAGAGTTTGTAGGGTGGGGGGGGTTGGCGGCCAGTAACTCGTATTCCTAGAGTGTCCCAAACGTGCTCTATTGGATTCATGTCTGGAGAACACGCTGGCCATTCAATTCGTACGATTCCTTCCTCGAAAAGGGAATCTTCCACGAGGTTAGCACGATGTGGCCTGCTGTTATCGTCCATTAAAATGAAGTCATCTCCGATTGCTGCAGCGTAAGGGACTACAATAGGTCTGAGGATCTCATCCCTATATCGGCGAGCAGTCACAGGTCCATCTCGAATGATGCAGAGGTCTGTGCGCCCGTCAATGGAAATACCACCATACACCAACACTCCTCCACCGCAAAATCTGACACTTTCGTGCACGAACGCAGGATTATTCCTACTGCCACGGTCCCTCCAGATGAAAATACGCCTATTATCCGGATGAACAGAAAAATGGGACTCGTCAGAAAAAAGAACATTGCTCCATTCATTTCTCCTCCAGTTCACATGCTCTGTTGCTCACTCCCTGCGGTCGCGACGATGCCTTGATGTTAGTCTAACACATACCAGAGGTCGGCGAGCATACAGACCTACACCATGGAGCCGGTTTCGGACAGTCTGAGTTGAAACCATGGTGCCAGTAGCCGAGCGAAGGTGTTGTTGGAGAAGAGTAGCGTTCATATTTTGGTGTCTCCGAGCCGTTAACACTAAAAACCGATCTTCATTGGGCGTTGTTGCCCGTCTATGACCTTGTCCTGGTCTTCGGCCTGCACTTTCAGTCTCCAAAAAACGGTTCCAGATCCTGGAAATCACACTTTGTGACACTCCAATGGTTTGCGCTACTTCGGCTTGAGTTTTGCCCCCATCTAACCTACCAACAACTCTCCAAGCTTCTGAATCGGTTAAATGACTTCGCTGAGACATCGTATTCATCGAAACAAAGCAGTTACTGAATGCCGATCATCCTTGTCTTCATTTCAGTTGAAAGTCAAATTTCATTCGTTGCCACTGAAGCGACGTTTTTGACGTCGAACTCAAAATTGGCATACTCCACTGTTTGAAAATCAGAAAAACTTGCATTTGTGATTCTCTTCTTCCATTTTCGGCAAAAAAAATTTCGCTTATACCTTTATTTTATATAAAACTTACAATATCCTTTAATTGTTTTGAGCAGTGTATATATCAATAAGTACAAAGACTGATATAAGTCATTATTTATTGTTTACTTAATTAAATAAAATAATTTATATATATTTATTATAATTTCAATTACATAAGATATACTTTTTACATTTTGAGTCAATAGTTTCAGTAAAATAGTTACCCTAAATCTTACAATGACCTCATATACCACGGCAACATTCCTCCTTATCAAACCCTTTCAGTAAATTTTATTTTAAGTACTTAAGATAGAGCATTAAACACAAATCACATACCAGGAAAAGTTCATTTGTTAATAAAAAGAAATACCATTAGATATTTTGTTAAAAAATAATAATTTTTAACTGCTTGAAATAAATAGGTCACTTCCGTAGAAATCTTGTGTGAATAGTTAGCCTTGTTGATTACGATTCTGTTAATACTTTCAAAAAATTCTGCTGAATAATTTTTTGTTTCTTTAGTTCTTAGCAGATTCACAATCAATATTAGACTAGCCAGTTATTAGTTATGGTTTGAGAGGGATACTTTAAGTCTGTGTGCTGTTTTCCCGGTATATTTAATTTATCTTTACGTACTAGATTTTTATTTCTTACTGAGGATTTACACAAATGAGAAATGACAGAAGATCTTAAAAGAACAGTGCTGATTTGCGTCAAGTCATTAAACATACACATTAAGGTGTGGATCGAAATTTGTTCTTTTCAGAATCTCAAAACATACCTATACGGAAAAGATGTTCTCTAATTTATAGATGAAGAGGAAAACAAAGTTAAAAAAAATATATTTCTTACTAGCTGGTATACCCGTTCTTCGCACGGGTGAACTGAAAAATTAAACAACACAGATTGAATGATAAAGAAGTTTTTAATGAGTTAATTTTACGTGAATTTCAAATTAAACAAAAAAAGCTTTTTGCATATCTCGGCTAAACAAAGAAAAAAAAAAAAAAAAAAAAACACCCTTGTTAAATTTTAAGTATGTAAATCTAATAGCTGATAAAAAGGATTTTTTTTTTATTTATAACTCCCCGTAACACTCTTGAGGGTCGATTTTTGAAAATACCTCCCTAAGATGATCTCTGCTCAGCAAAAGTAACACATTGTTAAAAGTTTTGTGTAATGAATGCTTAAAATAGTGTAAATAATTTATATCTGAAAGTGTAATACATTAATATTACTTTCTGTTGTGTTTATTTTATGTTAAAAATGTAATATTCGCAAGCAACGCCGTTTCTTAAATTATAATGGCGATTCAATGAAATTCATAGCGAAATGTTAACGATAGAGTCAAGTTGGCAAATGTCTAGCTACTTTCATAGCTCGAGCTTTATTAGAGATTTGTAAGACCCGCCGTGTAGGGGAGCGATGCACGTTAATACTTTATCCACCGCATTATGATTTACTGCAGTTTTTTTCATACGATATTTTTTTTGGATCACTACATTGAAAATTAAGGGATATACATAAACAAAATACTCCACTTTGGGAAATTTAATCCGTTAGAGCTAATAAATTAATTACAGATATTCCACTGTAAAATTAATTATATACACCTTTCCCTTAAAATAAACAGTCAAATCGTTTTCTAAGGTCTTCATTAACACACAAAAACATGACACTTAAATTTTGACATAAACTATTTTTTCGGGACAAAAATAATAATCTTTGAAATCCACTGAAAACGCAATATCTGTAAAAAAACTATTCTCCTTCCCCGCTAAAATACTCATCATAGAACCCGTGCTGTCATATACCTTTGAAGAATGGATTTCAAAGAATATTCCTGCTAAGTACTGGTAGAATATTCCTTCTAAGTTGGTGTAGTGTGATAGTTAGGAGAAGGGGGTGCCAGCTCAGGTGTCGTCCACGTCACTTGACCATAGTTCAAAATTACGTGGTTCGTTGCCAAAAACCCTCGTGTAGCTGAACAGTGCGACGTTAATATTCACGCAGTCCAAAAAATACAGTACAGTATAGTTATAATTATTTGTATACTTAAAAATGCAATATCTGCTATTTCAATTAAAATTATAGCGTTATAATTAACTACTAACCACAAACAAATTTTGAAAATTTGTACAAATGATGTAGTGTGAAAGAGAAAGTTTATTTACTTTAAGTATCAGAACTGATAAAACTATTTATTTTGAAAAAAGATCAATTTCTTACTAAAAATGTGCATAATAAAATCATAAAAAAACCCCATTCAAATAAAGAGAGATTCATAACAACCTCTCCCTTCAAAACTTAGTTTTATTCTGAAATAAGAAAAATTAGGGATTATGCTGATCACAGGAATTAATTAGAAGCGAGCGCCTTGCGTAGCCAAAGCAAAAAGGGTTTCTTCACAAACAAAAGATAGATATATGCTGCCGTGAGTTTTTTTGCAGCATACGCCAGAATTGCTTCCAGATGGCAGAATTTTGTCCTACTTACTTGACAAATATCGTTATATTATGGACACTTCACACAATATCTTTATATATAATAGCCTGTGCTATAAATCATAGCCTATGTCTTATTCTGATGTATAAGCTATATTACTGTAAAGTTTCATTAAAATCCATTCAGTTGTTATTGCGTGAAAGACGGCCAAATATCCTCAAAAACCTTCGCATTTATAATATACTAGCTGCATGGCCCGGCGTGGCTCGGGCTTTCTCTACTTTTATATAAATGTTCCCTTTCCTTCATAAAATCAACAGTTGTAATACTCTTTTTCAAAATGACTTTCATCCCCCATCCTCCCCTTAGCCCGGCGTTGCTCGGCCTTTTTCCGAGTGTATAACTTAAAATTCGCTGTTTCGAAATTTTTTTGCTCTTCTATTCTGTCAGACAGATTTATTTCCCCCCGGCGATGCTTGAACATTTTTAAATGCATTACACATTGTCATGGAAATTCCCCATCCCCTCTCACTATATCTCTTGAGTAAGTGAACATTGGGACCTTAATTTGCAACTTTTTAGGACCCGAAAATGAAAATGTACCTTTTTAAAAATAGTTGTATGTTCAGAAAAGTAGAAATTTTTATAATTACAAAATTTCACAACTGCATTAAATGTTAAATTAAAATTGTGATCATTTTTTGAAATGTTCGATAAACGGAAAAAAAAGTTTCATGCAATTATTTTTATAAAGGAAGAAGTTATAAAAATTTTTAATTGGATAAGTTGTTATTAAATATTTAAAATTTGAGTATATTTTAACTGATGCAACATATTTAAAAAATAAAATACTGTAAAGAATTAAAATTTATTTAAGTAATTCTCAGTTGAATAAAAATGTTACTTTGTCTTCTATTTTTTTAAAAATATTAAAACTACCTTTTTACTAATTATTATAATACTTATTATTACACTTTCTTGAAAAGTTTAGAATTATGCATTGACAGACTTGTAAAACCTTCGATATACATCCAGTATCAATTTTACTGTAGTTTTGTTATAGGTTTATAATATTCCTAACTATCCACCGTTCTTCCAAGTTTAGTGAAAAGGGTGTCCTACACTTGGCCTTTTTCAACTAAGTTTGTTTTGTATTTCGATATTACAAAATAATTTCACTAATGTCATTCAAACTATCAAATATCGGTTTTTCTCACGTTGTGTAAATCGAAAAGTACACCGAATCTTCGAATTCTGTGTAAGCGACCTTAAATTACCACATCTGAAAACTACACTGGTGTGCAGAAATTAAGGACGAGACGGTTTTTTCAATATAACTTTGTACAAAAGCTTTCCAAATCAACACATTTAATACCGTAAGATCCCCAATACGTAAGGACGTGTGTAATGTAAGCAACACTTACTAAAAGAGAAATCAGAGGGATAAAAAGAAGCTTGATTGAAAAAGTAGCATGGAGCGCAATGCGACTGAAGGCCGAAACATCCCTGTGATGGGTGTCCAGCAAGAAACATCCGGTTTTTAGTAGGGGATATGATCTCCCCTGACTGCTAGGCAGGTTTCACAGCGTCTGCCCATGCTGAGAATGAGGGTGTCAATGAGTTGTTGAGGCATTGCTGCCCATTCGTCTTGCAGCGCCAATCGAAACTCCCGAATCGTTACTGGCGGTAAGGTACGAGCTGCCAAGCGTCTGCCTAGAAAATCCCATATATGCTCGATGGGATTGAGATCCGAAGATCGTGCCGGCCAATCCATACGTTCAATATCCTCACTCTCTAAGAGCTGTTCGGCAGCTACTGTGCGATGACATGGTGCATTGTCGTCCATGAAAAGGAACTGCACACCTATAGCGCCTCTAAAAAGACGCACATATGGAAGAAGAATCTCGTTACAATAACGGGTCCCGTTGACTGAACCTGCGTCGAGGATGTGAAGGTCTGTACGACTACCAAGCATGATGCCTCCCCAAACGAGAACACCGCGACCTCCATACCTGTCCCTTTCAATGATGTTCGAGGGATGGTTGCGGCTTCCCCGCTCTCTCCAGATGAGTATGCGATGAGAATCGCTACTCAAACTGAATCTGCTCTCATCTGTAAAGAGTACTCTTCCCCATTCATTGTCTCTCCAATTCCGGTGTTCCCGGCACCACAGAGAACGCCTTCTCCGATGGGCAGGCGTTAAAGGTACACACCGTACAGGGCGTCGTGCAAACAGGCCACCACCGTGCAGTCTTCTCGCCACGGTAAAAACGCGATATCGGTCGTCCAGTCGCCTGTATCGTGTGTCTAGCGATTTCTCCCGCTGGCTGCCGCCTGTTTCTTCTGGCCTGTAAGACAATCTACCGGTCATCTGCGGGTGTGGTTCCTCGTGGACGACCACTACTGAACCCCCGGATAGCTGTTCCTGTAGTTTGAAATTGTCTCCAATGTCGTGAAACGATGCTGTGAGCAATTCCTTCACTCCTCTGCAGCCACACTTGTCACACTGCGGCCTTCCTCCAACTTTCCAATTATTCGACCTCGGGTAAAAGCATCCAGATGTCGTCTAACAGATTGATTATTCGCCATTTCTCGCTGAGGCAGCAACTCTGTGTGATTTTAACTGCTATACGGCGTGCAATCTCTTTGCCAGAAATACTGATCTTATACCGACAATATGCTTTATACTACTCAGACACTCCCCCATTACGTCTACCTGCATATCTGCGCATGTGCTACCGTACATCACCTTACTTAATCTCCTGATTGGTCTTTCTGTCCACTTTGCCTCTTCGTTCAGATGATATGCTAATTTTTCGACTTCGTCCTTAATTTTTGCACACCAGTGTATATAGCGCGATTTAAAAAACAGTGAAAAGCTTTTTCTGAAAAACGGCGTAAATGAATCTTAGTTCAAAATGCATTTTTTTTCAGGTTGACTGATTCGAGACGTATTCGTTTTTGCAAAGATTTTTATAGAATAATTGTCTCCGTTTTTTCTTTAGAATTTCAGCGAATTTTTAGTTTAAGTAATATTGCGCAGTCCGTAAATATTAAGATTTAAAAATTGGACAACGTAACATACTCGAACTTTTCTAAAATCATAAGCAAATAAACAATTTTATTTTTTTCATTAAAATAGTATAAATAATTTATATCTGGAAGTGTAATACGTTAATATTACTTTTTGTTGTATTTTTTATGTTAAAATTTTCATCAGCCTCACACTCTGCCTGTTCAAACTTTCGCAGTTCCTGGCGCCTGGCGTAGACAAAACAAAATGCAAAGGTTAGCTTCACACATAAAAGATAGATATTTGTTGTCGCGGGCTTTTTTGCATACTGCAGAATTTTTCCCTACTTACTTGACAATTATTGTTATATTTTGGACACTTCACACAATATCTATAAATTATAGCCTATGTATTATTCAGATGTATAAGCTATACTATTGTAAAGTTTCATTAAAATCCATTCAGTTGTTATTGCGTGAAAGACTCCCAAACTTTCACGTTTATGATATATATTAGGATATCTAGATGGTAAGTATTGATGTTATAAAAAGTGATAAAAGAGTCATAGTAATTTTTATCAACCCCTTGCATTCTATGTAACCTCTAGTGCAGGGATGGCGAACCAGTGGCATGCGAGCCGTCAATGGCATGCGACACAATATTTTAGGCACGCCAGCAATCAAAATGACTTGCATTTTATTTCAAAATAACAAGGTTCACTATGAAGTACCTGTATTACGAACAAACGCGGACGGGAGCTCACTCGTTTATTATTGTCCTGCTTAGTTACAACGTGGACTACAGTTTCTTATGATGCAAAATTTGTCTACACATAGCAAAGTCAGTTTCGTTGAAACTACTGTAGTTAAAAGTTTATTTGTATTATATTTACGATTTTTATCAGTTATTTAACATGGTTAGTTCATCAAGAGAACAAAAAGTGCAAGATAGTAAGTGTTACTCAAAGAATTTCAAAGTTGGTGAATTTAGAAATATGGCAATATTAGTAAAGGCGATACGGTGTGCGTTTTGTGTTCATGAACAGTGGTATGCAGAACATCGTCTGTAAAGTGACATTTTGAAACAAATGACAAATATTTTGTCAAAAAAGTGAACTACAGCAAAAATAATTAATTGTTTAGAATCCATTTGGCAGATGACTCCGATTCAGCATGCATTCTACTAAAAGCAACACCTCACAATCTTAATATAAGTTATTTGTCATCCAATCTGCAACAACAGAAGTCACACTAATGTTACTTTAATTTGAATTACACGTATAACTGAAATATTTACAACTATACAGTGCAAAAGGTATTTTTTCTTAGTAAATAACGAGTTTTGAGTTGTTAGTATTTAGTTTTATTATTTTTCCAATAATCACAAGTCAAAATTATTTGACGGCACGTCTATACCTTATTAAGTATTTCTTTAGAAAAACTGGCACGTTGATCCATAAAGATTCGTCACCCCTGCTCTAGTGGATACATGCTATGTATAGGGCAAAATCCCAGTGTAACCTCATATGAATACATGGATTATTTAGGTGTACACCTGTGTATATAGCACAGGAAGCATTATAAGGTAGATTTGCTTTTATCGAGATTGTATAAAACAACAAAAGTTGTTACAAAAATATGAAAAAATAGGAAAATTAAAATTAAAATCACAAATATTTGTGAAAATGCTAGCTATGTCCCTTGGGGAAAAAGGCTTTACCCATGCGTTACATAAGTGTACTGTCATTTTTGTTCCATTTCTTCATCTTCTTTATCACAAATAGATCAAATCGTATCAGATTCACTGTCACATGCTTCAGTTTCCGGCAAATACTCTCATTCAGTACCACATTTGTTGAAAACCAATGATGATGCCATATTGGCAAGAAAAAGTAAAACTAAACAACAGAAATAGTTATACAATCTTCAGAAAGCGAAACGAAACACGAACGAACGTGCGCCCTAGGAAAGAACAAGGAAAAATAAAATGTGCGTCGTAACATCCAGTTCAGGGAATCTTTAAATTCCTGAGGTTACTAGAAAGAGCTGTCATGTTCGCAAGGGGTTAAAGAAAAAGTTATTTTTTAGTTGTTTTTAACATTTATTGCATGGTAAGGGAACTTACAAAATAATTACAAGGGAAAAAAAACATCAGTTACGTTTAACAGCTACTTTAGAATTAAATTTAAAAATCTACTACCGAAAAAGTAATGCACGATAAAGCAGAAAACGGAAGAAAGCTTGGACCACACTTATTCGATGGTGCGAGGTGAGAGTGCTGGGGTTATGAAACGTTGCAATACACATCATACTATTTATTACTCAGTAATCATTTATCAAAAATAGTCATTTTTCGGTCATTACATAGAAGAAAAATTTGCTCGATTTTAAAATCATTTAACCCAGGGTGTTTCTCAAACTGGGGGGGCGCACCCTCCTAGAAGGGCGTGGTAAACCTACTTGGAGGGCGCGAGCATATAGAAAAGTTGAAACAAAAAATTTTAAATTTTTTTTAATTTATTGAAATTAATTTTAAAAAACTACGTTCTGACATAATAAAAATAAAATTCACATTTACACTAATATAATACACTTCTAAATGTATCAGTACTACACAATGTGTATTTTATAATTCATTCAACAATACTAAGTTAAAAACAAGTTTAGTAATTACAAGTGACCCCATGAGCTTGTCATATATAAAATTATTTTCAAAATTTAATACTTATCTTGATAATTTGTACGGTTTACAATTGAAGTCATATTGTAGCTTTAGCGTCAAAGTATATTAATATTGAATTAAATACATCGTTATACTGTACGGAGGGGGTCGTGATGAAAATTATGATTAAAAAATGGGTCGCAAGTATTGAAAGTTTGAGAAGTACTGATTTAACCAAAATTAAGTCTTTTTTTTTCGAAAATTCATCCCCTTTGTGGCAATACTAAATTAAGCTAAATTATTTTTTAATGATATTTCTTATAATCCACATACAACGAAGTATCTTTTCAGCATAGGGTAGAACGCTCAGATTAATAAAGCTTTTTTCCCTCATATTACCGATACATAAAAAGACTTTCTTAAAACCAACTTCAATTTAAACAAGAAAAGAAAACCGTTGTGCCAAATCAAATAAAACCATTCTGAATGAGTTTCTAAAATAAAAATTATGTTTGTAAAAATATCAAAACAGTTTTTATTCTAAAGAACTATTTATAAAAAGATACAATTGGTTTTATTTAAATTTACAGAGGGTTTTCCTATTGTAATAAGTTTAAGGTATCCGACTACGTTCGGATCCGTGATTTTAAAAAAGGCACATAAATGGATAATTTTCATCATATTTAGTGTCACTTAAATTAGAATAAATGTATAAAATTGTTTTAAGGACATTATGACAAAAAAAATTATTTAAGTACAATATTTTTACAAAAATTAACTTAGAATAACCTTTTTTCAAAATGTTCTCCTTTTATAAAAAATGCTTCTATTATAATAATATTTTGCCTGTCTATAGCTCAAACCTCTGTACAGAGTCTCAACTATGAGTTTTGAAAAATTCACATTATTTTCAGAGTTACAACCATTTTAAATAATTATCGGCGTTTTCTTCTTAAAATTTCTCTCATCTACTGTAGTAAAACATGGATAAGCCCACTTCTAAGTTATATATTTCAAAAATTCTAGTTGATCCTCTGTACAGAGGTCTAAGCTATATACAGGCAAAATATTATTACAATAGAAGCATTTTTTATAAAACGAGAACATTTTGAAAAAAAGGTTATTCTAAGTTAATTTTTTGCCAAAATATTGTATTTAAATAACTTTTTTGTCATAATGGTCCTTAAAACAATTTTATTGATTTATTCTAATCTAAGGGACACTAAATATCATGAAAATTATCCATTTATGGGCTTTTTTAAAATCACGGTTCCGAACGTAGTCGGATACCTTAAGTTGAAAATAAGCATACTATTCAAAACATGCTTCAACTAACTTCCAGTTAACACGAAAATTAAAGAACAAAATGGTTGAATCAATTTTGAAGCATGTAAACTTTGTCCTCTTATCATACAAACTTCCAAATTTAATAATTATAATATTACTCCAATTTAAAGAATGCAAAAAGAGAGTTTACTATTATTACCCTATTTAACATCATTCTACATAAACTCGTTTTCAAAAAAGAAATGTTCCAAACTGTCAATTTATAATAATTGATTATAGGAGAAATATGATAAGTTTTTTAATGCCAATGAATTTCGAAATAAATGATTATGAGTTTGAAAGTTTTCATTTTTGATGTATCTGACACTATGCAATTAACAAACGAAGGACATCAAATATCAAATATTTGTGAAATGCGAGGCAAAGATGTTCATAAAATAATTTGATGAACAATTAGTCGTTTTGATTATAAGCAGCAGTTTATATGGAAAGATGAAATTATAACGTTTCTTTGAGATGATAGACACAAATGACATGTTTTTTTCCAAATCGTGAGTTTTCCCCTAATAAAAAAATCATATTTAAAATAATCTTGAAAAATGTTTTAAGAAAATAACATTTCCCTTATAAGTAAGATAAAAAAATCAAGTGAAATACTTCAATGATTTATTTTATCGTGGCCTGATTTTTAAAAGAATTTAAATTTATTGAGAAACGTGTGTTGGTTTTATCTGATTCCTTTTGACTGGAACCGGACTAGAATAGTAAGCAATCCGTTAAATGGAATAAGTAATGTTTGTCACTGTTTATCAAGCTTTGTCTAAACTGGGAAATTTCGTTATTATTTATATAAACTGTGGCTTCATTTACGCGTGATATCTAACCAAATCTAAATCTTATAAATAAATATGTGTCATATATATATTCAGATTATGCATACAGATTTCATTATTATCTATTGGAAGATGTGATATTCTTAAATGCCTGCAGATACGGAAAAAATTATCATTTTGTTATATTCCCTGCTTTACCTTATAAATTTTTTTCCTTGGGTTAGAAAAAGGAATTCTTTTTTAAATGAAGTAATAACGATATAGATGTTGAAAACATGTTGCATACAAACTATTTCAATTACAGAGTAACAAAAATTAATGGATGACTTTCGGTATTTCATAATGTAAAAAGTATATACAAAACTATAAATGCTTCTTGATATATATGACGCCCTTTGACACCAAAAATTAATCTTCATCACAATACCAACGAATGTGGAGCACACACAAATAATCTTTTTTTCCCGAAAATTCCAATAGAGGTTTTCTCAGTTTCTCATTTAATTCCTATTATAGACACTTCACAGAAAATAATCGGATTAAGCCGCATAGCAAATGCTCCGCTATTATTACTGTGGGATTATGAATCATAATTTTTTTTATTTATGGATGAGTTTTAGGGCGCGTTTAACAACCTACACAATTTAGAATCATGGTGAAAACAATATTTTCTGTTGTGGATTTTAAAACAAAAATATTCTTTTAAGGGTACTTGGTACCCTTTGAGCAAATTTCTTTATTTACGTATTTAAGAATTATATTTTAGCATTTTATACAATGTTTCTATTCAAAAAAAATGATACCAGATGAAAATTTTCATATATTATTCACACAATTTTAAAAATTTAAATTTTTTGAAGAAAATTGGGAAAATTTTAAAATCCTACTCCTTTTGTAAAAATTAATTTTCTGACCTGAAATTTTTTTATAATATTCTTATGGATGTTCTAAACAACTTTAGGGATCGATTTTAGAATAACTTCATTCGTTTTCGAGAAAAAAAATAAAATGTTGATACACAGGCTAAAAATCAACGAAAAAGCCAACATGTCTTACATTTTATTTTTTTTAAAAAGTATTCAGTTTATAGCAAAACGGATCCCTAATTTTATTACATGCTTTATTTTTAACACGCAGGAAAAAAATGGAAGTGATTGGTAAGTAATTGTCGAAGGAGTAGCATTTTGAATGCACTAAGGTTTTGAAAAACACAAACTGAGAAAAACCAGTTTAAAGATTATAATTCTCAAAAAATAATTATTATAAGCTTAATTAAACTTAAAATACCACTTTAAGATATTAGTTATACGTTTTTCTTTAAAATAATTGCATTTTCATATTTTTTCAACCCACACATTTTTATAAATGATCAACTTTTAGAGAGTACTAATTGCACAAGAAAATTGAAGAAAAACGTTAAAAAATTTTTTTTCTGTCACGACAGAAATTTTAGCTGTTTTTCTTCTTATAATATTAAAGTATTACATTTGTATGAAAAATATATCAGGAATAAGAACTGAAATTATAAAATTATTAATATAAAATGCTTTAATTTAAAAATTTTACATGCACACATTTCACAAAGAAAAAAAATGATTGTTTGTATTGCCTTGGAAATATTCTGCTTTATATATTGATCATTCTTTTTTAATGTTATTATTTCTCTTTATAAATTAGATTTTTTTTATCAAAACGCTTTTTTTAGCTTTTTTTTCTAAAAGGGGGCGTGGCTGAATCGCCTAATTTGTTTACAAATGAAGTTTTATTCAACTTCTAACTTTCCGACATGCACAAGTGATATATCAATCGAAAGATAATAATGCAAAGAATAAGATTAAATGAAAATAAAAAAAACGATAGGTTTGTGATTTTTGGGGTACCAAGTCTTCTTAAAAAGAGGACTTAAATTTGTTTTGCACCTAGTTCTTTAAAATACTTGCTGAGGTTACAATGAGGTTTTGCACATTACAAAATTGCTTATGTAATGTGCAAATTTGGAAGGGACTGAATAAAACTTGCACTTCTGATGAGAGGAGATATATCAAGATAGTTTTGATGTGTGTGGGGTTTTTTTTCTTTCAATAATTTATTTTTCCGAAAGTAATATTTGCGAAGTCAAAAGGCTATGAACCCCTGCCCCTATAAAGATTTAATATTTAAATCTGGAATATGCAAAGCTAGACAGAATTTTTTCATCTTTAAGTACCCCTCCTTTCATTCGGCTTAGCACCTTTTTACAAAAAGAAATAATAGTAATTTAATTGCTTACTTGTATATTATGATTTAATGCTTTTTATTGGTATGTCTTACTGATTAGCTTATAGATTTGTTATTTAATAATAATTTATTTTGTTGACTTACAATTTATCTGCAAAATACTTTTAACACGCACATGGGTTGATCTTAAATCTTTAGAAAGTTTGCTTGCTTTCTGTGAAGAAACTAATTAAAACTACTAACTTTTATGACATTGCAGCAGCGACTCCTTCTACAAGTCGCAAGCAATAAATGACAGGAATAAATGCTGGACCCAAAAAGGGATTCTTTTCTGGAACTTCTTAATCATTTAAGGCAGTACTCCGCAACCTTTTTATCGCTGCGGACCGGTCACCGTTTGATAATTTTACCGCGGCCCGCTGAGGGTGGCACATGTTGATTGTTGATATTTTAGATTGGTTTGATTTAACAATTTTAATTAAGTAGCATTTAAATATACCTTCAGAATAAAATATAGTTACACCAAAAATAAATAAAAGTGATTTAACGTGGAATAGAAAGTGATTTCCGTGTGAAGTTGCGCAAATCCGAGAAAAATGGACCAATTTAAACAAAACGACAATAGTTTCATATTCTTTAGGCGGCCCGGCACCATTTGATCCACGGACAGGTACCGGGGTTTGCGGATCACTGATCTAAGGCATTGTGACATCGTCTGTTGTCGTGAATCCCCATCTTTCGATAAGTGTTATGGTTTCACCAGCTGGTCAAGGACAAGTTCGACGTCATCGATTGTCCCTGCATTTTTACGATCAACCAGCTGAGGAATGACCACTGCACGTGGCCAGGAGGCCATTGTTTATTGTCTGAACTCAGGGAGTGGAGAGAGACAGACGGGTCGCCACAATAGTAAAGTAGAGCCGGCGCCCCATTGACAATAGGCGAAGCCTATCTTAAAATAATCATGTCATCTTTTCTAGGGTTTTGTGAAGGGGATACTAGAAACAGGTGGCGTGATGGACAAGTGTGTCCAGATGTGGACAAGGAACTATGGCGCCTTGGGCCAGACGGCTCGGGTGTGTTTTGGCGTTGGACAAGTGTGTCCAAATGTGGACAAGGAGCTATGGCGCCTTGGGTCCGACGGCTCGGGTGTGTTTTTGGCGTGTTATGCGCCAATAGGACGAGGGAGGTCAAGAGAGACTTTGGTGTGACCTGCCAATAAGAAGGAGCGAGGGGCGTGTTGTGAACACACCCCTGGTGTTTAAAAGGGTTCTTTTTGAGGAAAAGAGAAAGAGCAAGAAAGGAAGGACAAGAGAGTCCGGGAGAGCGAACGGACGGAAGGAGGAGGAGAGACGGAAAGAGAGTCGGGGAGAGAGAGAGTGAAGCCCACCTTGAATGGAGAAAAGGGCTGAGTCCGGAAATTGGAGTGAAAAAGACGATGAACGCCGGTGGCGTTGAGTATGGGAATATGAACTGACTACACCGGCTTGGCAATATTACTTCATTAAGAATTGTTTATCAAATAAACAATATTTTTTTATTTCTATGTGAAGCTGTAACCTTATTTATTGATGGATAGCTACTCACGACGTTACAGCTAATAATATATATATATGAAATTGGTGGCAGCGGTGTTGATCCGGCATTTAAGTAAATAGATGCCCGAATCCTTTGTTTTAAGTGAAGAGAAAAAAAATGCCAGCCGTGTGCGATTGTGATGAGACGAGTTGGATGACTGCGAATTCCTGGAGTTCCCAGCTGTGAGAAGTGCTGGATGCAAGTGTCTCCCGTTCCTGCTAGTGATGAAGTGTGCCCGCCTGTATGTGCCAGTTATGAGATGTGTTCCTGTGTGTCCTCTACAAATTTGAAGGTGAGTCTTTTCATTGAGATTATTTTCGGGGCAGCAACTGAGTATTGATTTTGTATGTAAAATGTTTTAAATAAGGAATATAAAGACTAGGTAACGTTGGTAAACAATAAGAGACTAGAAAGATTTTTAAGTTTTGTATGAAGTGTATAAATGTGCAATATTAGTGTTGTGGCTTTAGATTTGTGAAATTTAGTATACAGTAGTTATACTTGTTTTGTTGGCACAGTATTGTGTAGAGTATTGTTGTGGATATAGATTTGTGAAACGTAGTATACATTAGTTATACTTGTTTTGTGACACAGTATTGAGAAGGGTATTGTTGGGGTTATAGATTTGTGAAATTTTTCGTATACGGTAGTTATACTTGTTGAATTGGAGAACACTGATGTGTAGCTTATTTGTGTTTAGATTTGCGCATATGGGTAAAATATAGTTAAGTCTAGGTCTAGTGTATTGTTAGGTTACCTTGAGTCTTTGTATAATTTTTGTAAGGATTAAGTTTAGATTTGATTTTGTGTGTATTAGTGCATCATGACGTTTCTGTTAAGAGAAAGAAAAGACGTATTGTTAGAGGTTGCGAAGGAATTAAGGGTAGAAATTGATATTACTTTACCCAAGATAGAATTCAAGAAAAGAATCTGTCAAAGTAAATACTATGACGAAGAGTCAGTTAAATGTTTGTTGGGGGGTATTTTGGAGGGGAAACGGGAAGAACGTGAAGAACGTAAATTAATTAGGAATTTGAGTTAGAACGATTGAGAGCTCAACTCAGAAATAAGTTAAATGGAAATAAATTGAAGGCAGGGAATAGGATTAACGATCTCGCAAATGTTTGTATTTTGTCAGGAAAACGTACTGCAGAAGTTAGTGAACCGGTTAATAAGTGCAGGCCTTTAATTAACCCGGTAGTTAATAAAAGCGTGGAGAACGCTACGTCTTGTGATTTTGAAAAGAAGAATTGTGACCCCCAGGGAGATGGACAAACGTTTCCCACCCGTCTGAAGTAAAAGGGAGAGGAACAGAAAAGAATAATCTATTTAAGATTGTGGAAGGGAAAGAATTCAACGTGTATAGGAGTAGTGATTGTGACGTGAAAATGAAAGTAGGGGTATGTGAAGGAAGGGTCAGAACTGTGGCGATAGGTGCACAGCGGGTAATAAATCCGGATAATATTGGAGTGGCTCTTTTGAATTGAAAAGAGATAAGGGAGTGGCGAACCCTGAAGGATTGATTTGTGAGAATAGCTGCGAGGAAAAATATACCCTTGGGACGTTAATGGGTTGTGAAAAGCAGTTAACAGTGGATCAGGAAAGTTTTCGAAATCATACAATGGCTAAGATAGCGGGGCAGTCAAACCGTACTCTGCCTGTTGTTTGGTTAGGAAGACCGTACTCGCGTATCAAATGTATGAAGTATAGGAATTTGAACCAGGTGACGCGAGCCGAGATTTATCTTTTGTTAAAAAGGGAAAGTTTGGTAGAAAAGATCAACGCGGCATCGTGGGTGACTGTATCGGATTTGTGGAAGTGGTATTTTCGTCGTTCTCTAATGATGAATTATCCGAAGCACACCACATGCGTTATGACAGTTGGCATGTACATTATTAAAAAATCGAGGTTTAAGTTTTTTTGTGCTTATGATGGATGTAATTTAACGACTCTGATTTTGAGGTTGTTAGAGCAGATTGGTGTATCGCGAATGGTCGACATAGACATTCTGATACAAATTTGGAAAAACCGTGTAAAGAAAATAGACTTTGTGTTAAAATGGTTGAGTAGGGTTGGGTCGGAAGTCGGACCGACTAAAGGTAAATTAGAGCCATGGGCAAGTTTGTTCCGTGTAGATATAATGTAGATATAGTGAAAATTCATTGCATGAGCTACTGAGGCTTGTTAATTATATTCCCAATTAAAGTGTTTCCTCAATAACTAACGTAATGGAAGACAATACCATGAATTGTGAATAACCTGTTATGATGGTTGTGATAATGCTTGCTGATAGCCATAATTTAATAAAATTTTAAAAGTTTTAGTTTAAACTTCTTAATTTAAAAATTTGGTTTTTAATGTTTTTTGCAAAGCTTGGAATTTATAAATGTTTATTTTGTTTATTTAATATCGTTGGAAACACCGTTGGAATAAGTAGATGGGAATGAGTAATTCGTAGGGTTGGTGCTAGGTGTGAATTAATATTTGTATGGGTATGTGTTGGTGGTGTAAGGTGGAAGGAAATTATGTGTTATGGTAAATATTTTGTGTCTCTTAGGACTGTGTACGCTCACAGATGTTTAACACAATTGAATGAGCGATTGATGTATTAAAATTATAGAAATATTATAATTTGAGTTAATTTCTTTAAAACCCTAAATTTTGAAGTGTGATGTAACTGTATGAAATGGAAAAAATGGTCCAAGTTTCGGAATTTAAGTTTTTTTTTTTTTTTGTAAAGTGTAAGTTTTATAGACTTTTGGATTTATTTGTTTAATTTACTTGTGATTGTATGTGTTTCTTGGATTGCTTTCCTGATAGGTCTCATTGATAAGACGACCCTTTGGTGTGAAATGTTACGAACTGAACCAAACTGAGGCCAGAGCAGTCCAGTGAAATGGACCTTTTTCAGGGGGAAGGAGTTGTGACATCGTCTATTGTCGTGAATCCCCATCTTTCGATAAGTGTTATGGTTTCACCAGCTGGTCAAGGACAAGTTCGACGTCATCGATTGTCCCTGCATTTTTACGATCAACCAGCTGTGGAATGACCACTGCACGTGGCCAGGGGGCCATTGTTTATTGTCTGAACTCAGGGAGTGGAGAGAGACAGACGGGTCACCATAATAATAAAGTAGAGCCGGCGCCCCATTGACAATAGGCGAAGCCTATCTTAAAATAATCATGTCATCTTTTCTAGGGTTTTGTGAAGGGGATACTAGAAACAGGTGGCGTGATGGACAAGTGTGTCCAGATGTGGACAAGGAACTATGGCGCCTTGGGCCCGACGGCTCGGGTGTGTTTTGGCGTTGGACAAGTGTGTCCAGATGTGGAAAAGGAACTATGGCGCCTTGGGCCCGACGGCTCGGGTGTGTTTTGGCGTGTTATGCGCCAATAGGACGAGGGAGGTCAAGAGAGACTTTGGTTACCTGCCAATAAGAAGGAGCGAGGGGCGTGTTGTGAACACACCCCTGGTGTTTAAAAGGGTTCTTTTTGAGGAAAAGAGAAAGAGCAAGGAAGGAAGGACAAGAGAGTCCGGGAGAGAGAACGGACGGAAGAAGGAGGAGAGACGGAAAAGCGAGAGAGGAGACGGAAAGAGAGTCGGGGAGAGAGAGAGTGAAGCCCGCCTTGAATGGAGAAAAGGGCTGAGTCCGGAAATTGGAGTGAAAAAGACGATGAACGCCGGTGGAGTTGAGTATGGGAATATGAACTGACTACACCGGCTTGGCAATATTACTTCATTAAGAATTGTTTATCAAATAAACAATATTTGTTTATTTCTATGTGAAGCTGTAACCTTATTTATTGATGGATAGCTACTCACGACGTTACAGCATGCACGACGTAGCTGCGGATCCGTAAATCGGGGAATCGAATAAACACCCCTGACAAGGTCAACAGCTTGTCGCCGAAACTTTGTAAATTTTTTATTTCTGAAAGTTTTTATTACGTTTTTGACTCAGCTAGTTTATAACAGTAACAATAATTCTCTCTACGAGGACATCTCAGATCTATAAATATTTTTATTAGGCTTATTTGTGAGATTTGTCATGCGTTAGATTCGAATTCCCCCTTTTATCGAAATTGTTTAAATATTTATAATATATTTCTCGATATTTTTACATTCTTCATATTACCATTTCATTTTAATTCTTAATGACTTACAACGTTAAAAATTAAAGTGATCATTTTGTGATTCCAATTAATTTAATTAATATCTAATTAATTTTATTGACATTATTAATCCACCCAATTTTAGTAAAGTGCATAATTTTCAAATTATAAGCATCTTTTCAATAAACAAACTTTACAAATTATAAGCATCTTTTCAATGAACAAATTTTACAAATTATAAGCATCTTTTCAATAAACAAATTTTACAAATTATAAGCATCTTTTCAATAACCAAATTTTACAAATTATACTTAAATTGTTTTAAAGTTGGAAATTCCTTTATTTTTACTCATTTTTAAAACTTTTTTGGCATTGAGGTGTCATAGTTATTGTACCATGTGACTCAAGATTATTACTCATTAATTTCCCCTTAACCTACATTGATTTGGAACAAATAAATAGTGATACAATAAACTGTAAAACTCTTCTAAGAAAAGCATGTTTCCACTATTAGGCTGTGTTAATTTTAAGATTGTAACCTGATATGAATATGAATTATAGAAAAGGAATGCAACTGAATATTCGGAGATAATTCTTTTAAAATGGATGAAAAACGAAATTCAAGTGTGAATACGTATGCACTTTTGCTTTTTGGCTACAATTGCAAGGGGTTTTTTTTTTTTGTTTGTTTATTTCTATAGTGGTCTTACAAAAAAAAATTCAGGGCTGCGGCAGAAACCTTACTAAATTATTAGACTTGATGTTAGACTAATATATATTAGACTTGAATTGCTTTTGAGAAATTGTCAAGAGTCCAAAATTGATTTTGATTTACCGCTAAATATTTAACTTCGAAGTATGAAGCAACTAAGAGTCAATGGGCAAATTCATGATGGCCACAAAATACATTCAATCACGTGTTCTCCATTGAATACAAAACCGCCACTAGACTTGTACTTGTTATTATTCTATTTGTAAAATTTAGATAAAATTTCAAACTGGATAATTTGGTAAAGATGTTCAATTATTAAGATACTTTAAAAGTTTTTAAAAAGTAAAGAAAAATTCTTCTGTTATACATATACTTTTAAATTAAGAGCATTTAGTTATCATTGTTGTCAAAGAGGTACATTTTAAAAGTTTCTGCAACAAGATAGCAAGAGCAAAGCGCGTGAACTGATTGCCTGGAAATATGTGATTGATATCACATGAATTTATAAACTGACTGGGAAAACAGCATTGTAGTTATCATGTGACTATAACATCACATAAATTTAACTCATTTTAAAGCAATCACTTCAAGCAATTGATTAAAAGAAAGAGGCAAAAAGGTTATTAAAATTAAAATGATTCATTTTAAAGTTCTGCCACTTTCGGAGACACGTTTTCTAAAATGCCACGCTATTAGTAATTGCATGTTATTTTGTTCGTGCTTATGACTTAGCTTACTGAAAAACACCATTCAGGAAATCATATGACAATTTAAACACATTAAAAGGAGGTTTTTAGGTAAAATTTGATGAAAATTATACGGAATTTCAAAACGCTACATGGAATTTCAGGCCATACATTAAAATTTTTATTACACACCATATTAACAGTTATAAAGGTAACAAACTAAAACCTTAAATATGTTTACTATTACCAAAAAGTTATGCTGATGGAACGTTTTCTTATAAAAATTTTTATAAAATGTATGGTGTTCGTAACGATAGATTGTTCAAAATAAAAAAAACTATTGATGTTAAAGCTAAATCTTTTAGTTCATTGCCTTTATCATACTTTAAATAACACGTATAGAAAATCTGAAAAATGCATTCATAGATTTTTGAGATATCGGGTTAAAAGTGACATAACTTTGGCAAAAAAAAAAATTCTATCTTCATAAAAGGAATTTAAAGTTTTGATTCTTATTTTACTAAAATAATGCTAAATATCAGATATTTAGAATTCACCACTTTTATAGCATAGACCAGGGGTGGTGAATCTCTTTATGTATCAAAGTTACTTTTTTTCTAAAGAAGTTTTTATTTGAGATAAAAACGTGCCGTGTCAAATAATATTGACTTATTATTATTGGGAAAATAATAAAACTAAATACTAACAAAACTCAAAGCTCTTTATTTACTACGAAAGAATCCCTTTTGCACTGTATAGTTGCCAATGTTTTAGTTATACATGTAATTCAAGTTAAAGTAATCTTAGTGTGACTTCTGTGTTGCAGATTTAATGGCAAATAACTTATATTAAGATTAAAGATGTATCTTTTAGTAGAATTCGTGCTGAATTGGAGTCGTCTGCCAAATCGTTTCTAAGCAATTAGTTATTTTTGCTATGGCTCACTTTTTTGACAAAAGGATTTGTGATTTGCTTCAAAATGCTGATTTACAGACGATATTCTGCATACCACTGTTCCAGAGCATAAAACACACACCGCTTTTCCCGCCTTTACTAATAATGTCATATTTCTAGAATCTCAAGTTTGAAATTCTCTGTTACACTTACTATCTTGCATTTTTTTGTTCTTTTGTTAAACTAGTCATGTTAAATAACAGCTAAAAATCGTAAATGTAACGCAAATAAACTTTAAAATACAGTTGTGTCAATGAAATTGACTTTGTAATGTGTAGACAAATTTTGCATCATAAGCAACTGTAGTCCATGACGTAACTAAGGCAAGACAATAACAAACGAATGTGTTCCCAGCCGTCTGCGACCGATCACTCGCGTTTGTTCGTAATACTTCACAGTGAAATTTGTTATTTTGATATAAAATGCAAAAAAATTTGATCGCTGGCGTGCCCAAAATTATTATGTCGCGTGGCACACGTGCCACTGGTTTCCCGTCCCTGGCATAGACTTTCCTCGTTCTCTACCTCTTACATTTTCTTCTTTTTCTGTTCGATTTTTTTTCCTACACAAAATGGCAAAGATAAAAAAATTTTGAATTTCAGTCAAACATTGATTTAGAAACGTAGGCAGATATCTTAAAACGGCGCAGATATTTAATACAACTAATTAATCCTTTCACACTACAATAACCATATAAACCAGCGCTTCTCAAACTTTCAATATATTTGCAATCCAATATTCAATCATAATTTTCATTGCACCCCCTTCCATACAATAAGAATTATAATTCAATAATACTATACTTTGATGCTAAAGCTACAATACGACTTTAACCTAACCTCTTAAGTACCACCGACGTATATAAACGTCTAGCTCAACAAGCGCGTTAATTACCCCCGGACGCATATATACGTCTTTCCGAAGTAAGATCTTTTCTGTAAACTGCTCTCCATAAAATTATTCCGAAGGTTTTGGAATGCAATAAAAGAACGTTGACAGTGTTTTTGAAGGATTTACTTATTTCAGAGGATTTGCTTACTTATTCCTTTTCTAGCTCCCCTTTCCCTCCTCCAAATACACCACATACGCTCGCTTACGTGTTAAACGATGGCAAGTAATGGCAAGTAAGCCATTAATTATAAACCTTACAAATTTTCAAGATAAGTGTTAATTTTTGCATATAGTTTTATATGTAAAAAGCCCATGGAGTCACTAGTAATTAATTAACTTGTTCTTAATTTAGTATTGTTAAGTTAATTATAAACTGCATTACGTAGTACTGATATATTTATAAGTGTACTGATTATTTGTAGCAGTACTGATATATTTATAGCAGTACTGATTTTTTATAAGTGTACTAATTATTTATAGCAATACTGATATATTTATAACAGTACTGATATGTGTGTGTGTTTATAGCAGTGTAAAAGCGTATTTTTTATTATGTCAGAATGCATTTTGTTTGTGTACTTTCAATAAATCAGTAATTTTTTTGAAACAATCTTTTGTTTTAGACTTTTCAATATGCTCATGCCCCCCCCCTCCCCAGTAGAGTTATCACGCCCTCCAAGGTGGGCGTGCCCCACAGTTTGCGAAACACTGATACAAATGAATCATTTGCATGATCAAATGCCTTAGATTGCACTTATAAAATGAGTAGACCGAATCTTTTGTTTAAAATACAACCTCAATCATTTTAATCAAAAGAATAATTCGAGTTAAGTGTGCTTAAGGAATCATACCGATACGCAGAGAGAATGAAATCAAAACAAATGTATATTTGCTATATAATTTATAAATTGTTCAATGACTTTATGCTAATAGCCTTAAAGTTCCCATTACCTATTGTGAGTGCTTAATCTAGTTCAATAATTACAGTCAAATACACCCAAATCATTAAGAATAAAAGACACGCTTAATTAATTAAGACAAATAATTTATCACTTAATTAAACATTGGCAGTCGATTATTTAAAATAAAAGCAATTTAAGATAGTGTTTACCTTCCTCGTTCTTGTTTTATGTGTTAGAAGCGACTCGTTCTCGTTCATAAGTGTCCTAATAATTTGAAATCGTGTTAAATAAACTCTCTCAGACAAGAAATGCTTTGAATTTGTTTGTAAGTATGAAATGAATTGCTGAGATAATTTGAAAATTCTAGTTCATATGGCGCTTGAACTAGAAATGAAGTAAATGCATTTCAAGTTAAGCGCATTTTTCAAGTTACTTATTAAAAAAGGATTTTTAAACATTGGTTCTTTTTTTATGAGTTTAAAGTATTTTTGTAACATAAAAAAGACAATGTAATCATTGCTTTACAACTTTCTTATTTTGTTTCATTCATTGATTAATTAATTTATTTTAGTAAAACATTGATTTGAATAATATTATTTGAAGAAAGTGAAAAGCTGAAGTTTTTTAAAGCATAAAAACGTTGAAAATAATCGCTCATTTAATTGCTTCATTTTAATCAATGAACGATGTTAAATAAATTTTTCAAGTACTAGGACATTCATAGCTTATTTTTTTTTCGATCGAATAGCGATGTTCATCGTTATTGAAGCATTTTGATGAGAATGTATGCAAAATTACCAATATTATATATTTGACCGAAGACTTTGTTTTATCAACAGAGTAATTAAACTTTTAGTACTTTTTTCCAGAATTCGTTTAAGTTCACCAGACTTAAATAATTAGTAATTAAAAATGTTCTAAGGCCAGGGTGGGCATTAAGTCGATCGCGATCGACCGGTGGACCGCCAAGACATTTTGGGGTGACCGCTTTCACTAAGACCTAATAATCATTCCATCATACGAAGGTCTAGAAAACCGTATTTATTCGAATCTAAGCCGCCATCGATTCTAAATAGTTCCCCGAATTCTCTAGACCATTTTGTAAAAACTGAAAAATATTCTAAAATGGTTTATCGATTTCCAATTTTACGAAATTAAAATAAATTTAAAAGGGAAACTAATAAGAAGAGTGAATAATTAGTTATTTTATCAGTATTATAAATTTTAAATACATGCATGAAGCTGTATTAATTTCTCTAAATACCCCATCCAACAATTTTTTTCCCCTTCGCACCCGATTTTCAGTTGCATTAACATTGAGGGAAAATGCGGCTTAGATTCGAATAAATAAGGTATTTTAAAAAATACGAAGGAAAAAATCGAATTATAAGAGAACATTTCGTTGAATAGAAAATGACATAGCGATTTGGAGGTTATTTTACGACGAAAATCGTAAAATTATTTTGGTTCCAGGAAAAAGTTCGCTAAATGTAGATATTCGTAAAATGGAGGTCCGACTGCCTTGTATACTTTTTTTTTTTTGCCCACTACACCTACGCCACTAGGTGGACCTCAACACCTTGAAGAAATTAGAAGTAGCCCATACCCTGGAAAAGTCTGCCCACCCCTGTTCTAAGGATTTACTGAAGAATTTTAATATTTTTTCACTCGCACGCATTAGAGAAAATAAATCTATATTTCTTTAAATTTTAATAATTATCATTTTTATTTCATACAATTATAAAAAAATATTGTACTTAAAAATTTGTATTAAATAGATATTTTACAATATTTGTTTATTTTTTATGCACTTTATATGATTTCGAAAAGGGTAAATACATTTTACTAGATTTAAACTCCTCAACATAAAAATTGTAGACAAAGATAAAGGCACTGGTAAAGGTTATTTATTTTATGTAGTTTGTTAAGCCATTTTGGCTTAAAATTCTGCTTTCCTTAAAATTTTCTTGTTATGCTAGATTTTGATTTCTATGTTTTATAAATTGAATTTCTTGTATACTCTGTGATACCCAGTGGAGATATTTTTTCCATTTTATTTCTATCAGTCACAAAAACACTGCGGATTTATTTCGAAAAATAATCTTTTAGAAGCAAGTAATAATTTTCTTTCTTTGTTTATAACTGTACTGCGCTAATAATATAGCTGTTCTTCCCACAAAGGGAAAATTGTTCAATTCATAGGAAAATAATTAAATTAAAATGAAGATTCCTCTTTATTTAAAAAAAAATGCTTTTCTGTTTAAAATTGTACGGCATAAGTAATCACAAGAAGGTATTCAATTACTTATGAACCAAATATATGAAGTATTGCTTTTATTTCAGAGATGACAAACAAATTGAAAATAAAATGAGGATAGGTTGAATTTTAGAAGTGTGGAACACTACTAAACTGACATGCTAACGAAAAAGTTTAAAATTTGTGCGATAATTTATTACTTAAAAACTTTCCACAAATGTATTATTCACGTTAAAAAATAGATTATGCACAATCACTGAAACGACTTAAGTCAAAAGCGGTCACACTCAGTCTGTTCTTCTCAGCTGCCGAACTCATTGTTTAGGACAATCCTTTCTATTGCACCTGCTCTTTCATTAGCGAAAAGGCCGACTTCAGAAGAAAGTTTCCCGCGCATTGTACTGTCAACACTTTAGAAAGGAAAATTAATGGTATTTGGAGAATAAATAAAGGGTACAGAACTTTGATCACTTGTAAAAACCCATATTTTGCCTTATTGATCTATTTTTAAGAAAATTTCACTCTTGCTTCCCAGATATTCTCTACAATTAAAGGCATTTCATCGAATGTTATAGCATTAACAATACTGAATAATGTTGAGTTTCAAAATATGCTATGAAACGGAGATTCACAAAATTATTTTCAATAGAATAGTTGCTCAAATTGTAAACTTTTATATGCACTAATAATGTGATGTTCCGGTATTTTTAATAAAATTAATTACAAACTAAAATCTAATCTAACTAAAAAAAACTAAATTAGTTGTATGCAATCAGCTTTTAATATCCTTCCTCTACGGGGAACACTGTTGCCCTGAAGGGGTGCACCTGGTCTGCAATGATGTTCACAAAGGATGACAAGGATTTTTCTATGGGAATGATGAGTCCTAATGTGCCCCATGAAAACATTGACAACGTTATGTATCCGGGTGTCAAAGCTTTCTTTGAAAATCGACGTATTGTGCTAGGCCGTCAAAACGGTTGATTAAAAAACGGGATTCGTTAGACCAGACAACTCTTTTCCATTTTTTTATAGTCCAATGGCGATGTTCCATGACCCATTACATGCCCAGTTGACGATTACGTGCTGAATAAAATTAATAATAAAGGAGCAATACACAACCATGTAGTGTTTGCTACACTGTGTGTTACTTAAATTGCTAGAACACTGGTGATAGAGGTATTTGTGGCTTTTCGGTCATGTCGAGCAGTGCTCAATATTTTTGCTGTCCTCTGGAATCAATGCACCGTTTTTTAAATCGATGTACCTGTGCGCCGAGTAATAATAATTTGATATTAATAGTAGCCTGATAAATTAGTTGTTTTCCCCCCCAATATGTTGCTAAACACTCCACGTATGGGAATACTCTGCAATGGCGCTTTATATACTCCAGAATCAGCTGCGCGTGTACCGAAGTTTTGTGTCTCCAGGTTTATCTCTAGTTCATGAGAGGTCGTTAAAATGTAATGGCTCTTCGATGCATATATGACAGATACAAAGAATGCTTTATTCTATACCTCTAAAAGCTGTACCGAGTTTATAACAAAACACGCATTATTTCCCTTCATTGCTCACATTTTATACTTATTTTTTTATACATCTTACAAAATATTCATGCGTTTTTTTTACAAGTACTTACTTAAAATTGAACGATTTAGAGCAATAAATGATATTTTTCATAAGTATAAATAAGAAAAAGACACATTTTCTTTAGAAACAAGAATAAAAACTATGAAATGCTTTGTGTAAGCATGTGGATATTTTATTTATTAAAAGCGTCTTGAAAAAAAAGGTATTATTCCTTGTAACGTAACTGATTCCTTCAAAGTAATTTAATATATAAAAAAACATTGAGTAGCGTAAAGTACGAAAAAGTTAGCAAATTTTTTGAATAAAAAATTATTCCATACTATTTCTTATAATTTTAATTCGGAATTGAGAAATTTTAGAAAAAAAAATTTAATAGGAAATAGAACTCCGGGTTTTTAAAGAAAGGTAAAAAATAAAGCACAGGATTATTATTTAAAAAAGAATTTTTCTCTCTACGAACGGAAATTAATCGAGTGTTCTCCCGTTCATTGAGGAAAATTCATTCTAGATTCCTGTATACGAATTATTTGAAACTATTACCAAACGTTCAATATTAGAAATATTCTCTAGGTTAAAGAAGTAACTGCTATTATCTTTGTTCACTAATCATCTAAAATATGACGTAAGTAGACTAAGTAATTTAGTAATTTGATTCGGACCATTTGTGTTGTTTACATTCGGCAGTTCTGTTGTACCTGAAAAATAGAGTACCGCGCGCAGCAGGAAGTGTTACAGAAAATGAACTGACCACAACGTTTTTCAGAGCGTGAGTTCCTTAATTTTTTTTGTACAAGTACTCCTTTTTAAGACTATTTAATTATTGTTTGATAAATAACGCAACTCCTTTATTGTTTTAATGAAATTCAATACAAATTTTCTATATTCATTAATTGTTTTATTTTGCCAAAATATATAGGTTTTTTTTCCTTGTTGGGCCTTTCTCTCTCTCTCTTTTTGGCGAAAAAAAAAGCATGCATTCATTTATTGTTGTCATTTAGAGAAAATTTTGAGAAAAATTAACATATTTCAGAACAGTACATTTGCATATCGACAGGAATCTTACATAGCTGTTAACTAAACTAATAATATGTTTGTATTAGGTCTTTTCAAGTTTATGGATCAGTTCAGTAAAGATGTCTGTTAAACTATTTATATATATTAATGCAAAATCACTACATATAGGCAATTTCTATAAACATTTTTTTCTTTCTTAGAAGACAGTGATGATCATTACAAAAATTCAAGCATATTTATTAATTCAAATATTTTTGCTCTATGAATTCAAACTTTAATTTGAATTGATCTGAATAATTTTGAAATGACTTTCAAGCATTGGGAACTATATCATTGGGAAAGTATTAAAGCAGGGGTCGGCAAATTTATAGCTATGGTGTGCCGAACCAATATACCAATATGACTGAGGGTGTCACGCAGTAAGAAATATTTGAAACAATTCTGTTCCTACAACAATGCATAGAGACTTACGGAATAGAAGTCAAAAATACAGATTTAGAATTTTATTACATATTAATTATGCGCCATTTAAAGATAATTATTAACAAAAAAATTATGCAATATAAATTGTAACTATTCTTTCAACATAAATAAAAAACTAAGTTGTACATTTATTATTTATCTTTTAAGAATATTTATAAAAATAAGAAATAAGCAAAGAATATATAAGTATTCCTGCAACATAGTGAAATAAAAAATTAGAATTTTAATACAAAACTTATCCCTTCAAGCGCTACTTAATACTGCAATATCAAGGTTATAATTGTTGACGTTCAGTTGACATATGATTCTGAATGTTAGGTTTGTTAACAACTTTGTGGATTCAAAATATATTTCAAATGAGAACAAAATCTCGATAATTCTCTAATTGAAATGAGAACTATTTATTAATCAAGTGACTTTGTTGTAGCTATATTGGGAGGCCCGTTTCAAACATCCCGAGTGTAAATCATATACGTATACAATAAAACAAACTAAAACTCCTATAACCCTTTTACGAATGAAATGATTCATTTAAACCTTATGCCTTTTATCAATATTTCTCAAAAAATAGCTAATATCTTCAGAGTACTTTTTTTCAAAGAAACAAGCATATGATTCTGAATGTTAGGTTTGTAAACAACTTTGTGGACTCAAAATATATTTGATATGAGAAAAAAAACTCGATAATTATCTAATTGAAATGAGAACAATTTATTAATCAAGTGATTTTGTTTTAGCTATATTTGGAGGCCCGTTTCAAACATCCCCAGTGTAGTTCCAATACGTATCCAATAAAAAAACTAAAACTCCTCTAACCATTTTATGAATGAAATAATTCATTTAAACCTTATGCCTTTTATCAATATTTCTCAAAATAGCTAACATCTTCAAAGTACTTTTTTTTAAAAAAAAGCATATACTAAAATATTATAAGGGGATCAATACCTATAAATATAAATCCTTAATTTAGCAATATTTAAAATAAATTCTTTAAATTTTACAAAAATCCCAATCATAAGTGAAATTTTAATAGTTTTTAAAAGTTATTTAAGGCAGTTAGAGAAAATAGCATTAAATGTATATGAGAAAAGTATTACTCAAATAAATTACATTTATCTAGAGAATGTACTAAAATTTAAATATTTTATTAAAATATAAAACTTTTAGTACTGATTGAATAAATATAAGAAATGTGACATATTTATGAGACTATTGTTGAAATAACAGGTCATAACTCAAAAACAATTCATACAGTGAGAAACATTTTAGTACATCCCCTGGAAAATAATACAAATATCAGGCTCAAAAAGTATCATAGAAACACATTTATAATATCAGACTCGCCATGATAGATTTTCAGCAGTTTAAATGTCCACTCCTGGCATATTAAAGACCCACTCTTCCAGTTTTTTTAAATTTTATGTAATTGATTGTTACTTGGATTCTATGTAACACAGGAACAAAGTAACATATGTTTTGTAAAATCAAAAGATAGCTCCATTTATTAAGGGTTCTATTCAGGTCTTCTACTAATCCTCTTTAACTGTGATTTTAGTTTAAAAACCGTTTTCCGTAGAGATGACTTAATTTTATGCAAATGTAACTACTATTTAAGTGCCAGGCGTTGGATATGCGAGTCAATGGTTAAGCGTTGATCGTTAAGCTGAATTCCAAGTGTTAGTTAACAGCGACTGGTGGTCACGCATCTTAAGATTAATATAAGGGCCGTGGGTAGCCTAGTGGTTAGAGCAACGGACTCCAGACCGGAAGGCCTGGGTTCGATGCTCGATGCCACCAAATACCCTCCGAGTACACACGGAGTAGGTGCTCGTTAAATCAGTGGGTCCAAAGCCTTGTGGGCTGAGTCACGAGAGCAAGGACTGGAGAATATTTCCCTCCCCTTCAGTTCAATGCAGACATTGAGGAGGTGGAGATAGGGGGTGTCGCCATCTATCGTCCCTTCGGGGAATTTCGCCGAGCTAAATCGTACTGTCACCTCTATAGTGCTCAAGGCCTAGGCCAACGACAGGCGTACTTCTAGTCCCTTGCCACGATGAATTTCGTGGGCCTCAATCTGATTACGTCAGACAGGTGGCATTAGAAACAACAACAACAACAAGATTAATATTCGACGGAGAATCTATCAAGAAGTGGTTAAGTAACCAAATTTGGAGCTGATCATACTATCAGGCTTCAAGAAGAATCATACAAGGAGTTTTTGTCACTCCAGATAAGTACCTTCCATAATTTAGTTATCTGATTACAGGTTAGAATTTCATATTGCTCCCAGAGTTAAGTTATAAAGGTGTACTTCGTAAAATGCTAAAGATAAAGTAAAATTAGCTATTTTAGGATCCTATCTACTTCTTCCTCGAACCTTCTTGACCTTTGGGTCGTGACACATTGAATAAAATAACAAAAACCAAAAATGTGTGTTTTGATTGGAATTGGTCATTTTAAAGGATTAGGATACAGTGTGTGTTAAATAAAATAAATAAATTCCCCTTAACATGTAAACATAAAGAAACGTGGATTCGGTAAAGGACTTAATAAGTGCTTTCTTTTTTTTATAAAGTATTATCACAAATACAGAGGTTTAAACCAGGGATGACCAATCCGCAGCACTCATGCCACAATGTGCCACATTAGAGTTGTTACTGTGGCACGCGAAAGCTTTCTTAAAAATTAAAAAAAATTTTTTAAATAAATTATAAATAACCATTTTTTACAATTTTATTGAAATAGGGTTGTCTCAGACAAAAAAAAACTTTAAAATTTGGATTCAAATATGTCTGTGAATAAATGTTTACAGCAATGAATATGATAAAATAGATATCACTCAAAACCAGGTGATATGCACCTATAATGGGGGCGTATCTACCACCGTATCAATGATACGTGACCCCAATACCTGTAAACAAAAAATCGTAAGATATTTATTGGCCCAGAGGAAGGCCCCCTAGGAATCTTTGATACAGGGCCCATTCAGGACTAACTACGCCAGTAACCTATAATAACCTAATTTTGTTAGCATTTGCAAAAGCTAATCCTAATTAGGCTTGGTAAAAAAGCTGTAATTTAAAAGCCACATTAAGTACTGATAAATAAATAATTGTTTTGAATTAAATGGTTAAAGTTACTTGTTTTTATCTTATACCTAAACTAACTGATTAAACTTGTAAAAAGTTTATTAAAATTAAAACTTGTAAGTTCGTACTTTCGTCTTATTTATTATATTACTTTTAAATTTAGACAACATAGATTTATATTAAAAAATGTTTGTGTTTGCGTAAAAAATCCCATAATAAGCTTTTAAGTGGCATTTTTTTAGTTTTTCATATTTGTTTGCTTGAGTTTTGGAAGTGGCACACATAATTATTTTTTTATTAAATAGTGGCACTCTTCCCAAAAAGGTTGGCCACTTCTGGTTTAAACGCACAAAACCACGATATGGTACTTTACAACACACACAACCAGGTGCTTTATTACAATAAAAAAAAACCCTAATTTTTTTCGTGTCTGTTTCACATGCATAAAAGAACACTATCACTTTCAGACTGCAAGTAATCCTAGAAGAATACATTTCTCACATTCAACCATTTCTTTACAGCAAAAGACAAACTAAAAAGAGGCAATGAAAAAATCCGATATCTATCAAGAGAAAGTAATAAGCACTACGTGCTCTGAATATACAATAGTTTGAGAAAATCAAACTGACAGCGAACATAAGAGGTGAAAATCCGAGCTCCAATTAAGAAGAGACAAAAAATAGAATCTGTCTATCTAAAAAAACGCATTTAGACATCTGATGGAGATTCGATGGATTCTTGTCAGTAAAGTACGAGGAAAGTTGAATAAAAATACTTTTCATTGATTACCTGAGGTGAATAGGATCTTTTTAACATAGGTGAACTGAATTTTTCATGCATTGAATCCTATGATCGTATTGTTATTTTATACCTCTTTATTCAATTACAGTTGTACAGGAAAAATTCATTTCCGGATTAAATTATATATTGAGTTAAATGAATATTTTTGTTCCCTATTATACTGATTGTATATTATTTGTTCAAAAACTCTTAGTAAACAGATCGTAATATGAATTATGTGTAATGATTTAATCTTAGTTGACTTCATCTGTTATTGTATACTGTATTGATTGTTTTGTTTTTGCATGGTGCTGGCTTAATTTATTATAAAAAAATTGGAGTTTTTAAAAGTGACTTTTGTTAATTATATAGTTATTATTCCTCTTTCATGAAGTGTTATATAAGTATAAGTCCATAATAAGATTCAAAGTATGTTTACAAAATTCTGTAATTTAATTTTCTTTAAAATATTTCATCCATTTGTGAAAAAGAATGTCGTTAAACTTCACATTAACGTAAACAAATATAATTATGTCATTAAAAATTTTAAGAAATTTAAAATTATGCTAATTTTTAAGAAATATATATATATATATATATATATAGGATTCTTTTAAAATTCCTTTTCTTTCACACAGAATTATTTTTAAAAATTTTTATAGAATTAATGTTATTTCACGATTTTTTAATAGTTGATGTTGCTAAGCTTTTCGATGCTGAGTTAACTATCAGTTTTTTAATTTAATGTATTATTTTTAATTTACATTACTATTTTTATTTTTTTTCCGTCTGATGAAATTGACTTCTAGGAATTTAATAAGATGAATTATTTATGTATTGTACGCCAAAAATTGAAAATTATATGTTTAATATATCTTTGTTTAGCTATTTACCGTTTTACTCCTTTCTACCATAACATTGATAAGCAAAAAACTTATCTTAAATTTATGTCTTCCTGGGGTTTCCTAATATAAAAGTGATCCGTACCATTGCTAAAAAATTCAGTTAAAACAGGGGTGGGCAGACTTTTCCAGGGTACGGGCCACTTCAAACTTTTTCAAGGTGTTGGGTTCCACCCAGTGGCGTGGCCGCGGTAGCCGAGTGGTATAGGTATCGGACCGTGGCTTGCTTTGTCATGGGTTCGAGCCCAGTACCACTAAAGACCCGCCGTGTAGGGCAGCGATGCACGTTAAATCTGTCGAGGGCTGAAACGTCCTCCCGTTGGTGTGGTGTGGTAGTTAGGAGAGGGAGGTGCCAGCTCAGGTGTCGTCCACGTCACTTGACCATGGTTCAAAATTACGTGGTCCGTCGCCAAAAGCCCTCGTGTACCTGAACAGTGCGACGTTAATATTCAATCAATCAATCAATCCACCCAGTGGCAAAGGGGTAGTGTGCTAAAAGAAGGTATACAATACAGTCGGACCTTCATTTTACGAGCCTCTAGCTTACGAATTTCTCTATTTAGCGAACTTTTGCCTGGAATCAAGAATATTTTACGATTTTCTTCTCAAAATAACCTCCAAATAGCAAAGTGCATTATCTATTTGTCGAGATTTATGATACAATTCTTTTCCTCAGTAATTTTTAAAATATTTCTGAACCTTCGTAAGATGGAAAGATTATATTAGGTCTTAGTGAAGACAGTCACCCCAAAATGTCTTGGCAGTCTACCGGTCGATCGCGATCGACTTAATGCCCACCCTTGAGTTAAAAAAAACAAAGCAGGAGTATTTTTTATCAAGCGTCATTCACAACATCGAGATATTTTTCTTTTCTTTTCGTAACTCATTTGTTCTAATTTAAAGTATTTATGTCGAGATAAGCAATTTTATCGGTGTGATGTTTTTTCGGTTATTAGTGAGCCAATTATGTTTTTATTGAAATTTTAAAATTATAATCTACTCTAATTGGAAGAATTAAATCAAATAATTTGAATTTTTACCCATTATTTACATAGGACTATGGCTTCAAAAAAGTACAAAATGTTTTAAACATAATTATAATTTTAAAAATTATAAGCATATGAAAATAAGAAATAATTCTGTAATAAATATTAAGTAATTTTTCTCTCTCTGATGTATAAAACTTTATAGAATTATAAAATGTGTCATACTCTTTAAACCCTGCATCATTTACGAATAATAATATCTTTTGTATTTCAAAATATTTGAAAAGTATTGAAATATTATTAAAAAATTTGAAAATGTGTGTGTAATTTTTTTTATTTTTTAAAAAATGTTATTTATTATTCTATTTATATAAAATACTACAGTATAATAAGGATACATTTAACTTTATAAAACAACTTATAGCTACTATTTTAGAAAATATCATGCGCAACGTAAGACTTGTATAATATATTTCTTATAGAAATGTTTCTGATTTTTTCGAATGCTTATAATTTTTAAAATTATGATTATATTTTAAACATTTTACACTTTTCTGAAGCCCCCTTCCATTATAAATAATGTGTAGAAGATTTGAATTACTTAGGTTTAGATTCAAAGAGTTATACATATTTGAATATTGTTTATATTTTCAGCCCTCTAGAGAAATTTAACACCCCTGAGACCCGAGCATTTAGTGCTCCATAACGACTAAATATTCCTTATAATGGTGTTTTTCCAGAGTTTATTTCATAATTTATGCTTCTTATGTTCCTTCAAATAATTTCATGGCAAGAAAAACATCAGCATTCCATTTGAGCCCATAAAATTTTTTATTTACTCATTGTTATTGTATAAGATGCCGATTATTGTCTTAAACCTACCTTACAGTTATCTGTCGTTATTTCTTGAGAAATAATGTAGCATAATTGTTAAAGTGATAGATGTATATTATCGAAGGAGAAAATAAGCAGTTGAAAGTGGTAGAATTATTCATAAACTCCTCCCATTTTTTTGCTGTTACTGGGCTACAAACCGAACATTTGATGACTGTAATATGTGTAGTTTTTTATATGGCTTTGTTAATAAATTTTGATTTGATAAATGTTGCAATAAAAATATTCTGAATACCAGTTCTTCGAAATGTAATTTAGTTCTTCCATCATGACCAAGGATATTCAACCTGCGGACTTTTCTGAGTGGCCTAGTCAGTCCCCTTTTGCACTAAGAAATTTAATTATTTAAGAACAGTTTATTAAAATTTTAGCGGAAAATAATATCAATCAAGCAATTAAATCTATAATTTTTGCTATCGATGTCTTACGGGTACTATCTGAGAGATATTTTTTCCCTATGTGTGACTGTAACAGTTAGTAAAAACAAATAACAATGGAGTAACGAGAATGTGTGTGTGCGCGCCGCGTTCACTGTACTGAACTGAGCTGGAGTAGCAACCATTTTATAAGTGAAATTGAGTTTTAATTATCCTTCATGTCTCCCAACCGAAAAATAATCGAGGAAACAACAACGATTGGGATATTGACTACATTGTAGAGAAACATAAACATGGATTAACAACTTGTTTGATTTGTCACGAAAGGGGTAAACTTAATACTGCTTTTCATTCTACCACTAAATACAAATAGATTAATAAAGATATTAATGTGGTTATGATTTATATTAGAGATAACGCAGTATATACGAAAATGAAAGAATTTACCAATATACAATGCTGGCCACCGTAAATGCAACACTTTGAAGGACGCATGTAAATAACATGAAATTTACAACATGCATTAGCGGAGGTGAGATATGCAAATGATTAGAATTTCAGCGCAGACACACATCACGCGCGCCTGTGGTGCCACCTCAAAGTTATATTTAAGGCTTGGGAATTTCGACGATTTCAAGTTCGGCAATTGTGTTTTTCTTGTGGTTTTTTTCAAAAATTGATCAGCTACCTCTCGTAGAAAACAGCGACCAGCTTTTGATAAAGTATCCGAGTTCGACAGAGGAAGGATAGTGGCCTACCGAGATTGTGGATTATCTTTCAGGGAAATTGGTAGTCGTGTTGGACGAAACCAAACAACTGTAATGCGGATATGTGACCGTTGGATGGAGGAGGGTATGACGGACCAACGTGGTCGATTGCATCCACCTCAGTGCACCACTTCAAGTGAGGACAGGCAAATTGTGCGTATGGCAGTGACGGAAAGCTCAGTCACATCACGAACCGTAGCACAGCACATTGAGTCTCTAACGCATCATTCAGTGTCTGCGCGTACCTTTCGACGCCGTTTACAGCAGAGTGGTCTGTCAACAAGACGTCCATTGCTTGGTCTACCCTTGACTCAGAACCACAGACGTCTTCGCCACCATTGGTGCGATGAAAGAAGGATGTGGGTGGCAGAATGGAATGAAATTGTCTTTACTGAGGAGTCGCGCATCTGTCTGCAAGACCGCAATGGCGGGATTCGAGTCTGGAGACACCATGGAGAGAGGATGCTGAACAGCTGCGTTATGCACCGCCACACTGTTCCTGCACCGGTTATTATGGTATGGAGCGGTATTGGATATCACTCTCGTACTCCTCTAGTACGCATTGCTGGTACTTTAAACAGCCAGCGCTACATCTCCGAGGTGTTGGAGCCAGTTGTCCTTCCATACGTTCAGGGCTTGGGCCCAGCCATATTTCAACAGGATAATGCGCGACCACACGTGGCATGCATTGTCCAAAGGTCCCTTCGTCAATCACCAGATTGAATTGCTTCTCTGGACGGCTCGCTCTCCGGATATTTCGCCGATAGAAAACATGTGGTCCATGGTTGCTCAACGATTGACCCAGATTACACCCCCAGCTGCCACACCAGATCAACTTTGGCAACGTGTGGAAGCTGCTTGGTCTGCTGTACCCCAAGAACACATCCAAACTCTCTTTGAATCAATGCCGAGACGTGTGGCAGCGGTGATCTCCAACAATGGTGGCTACTCTGGCTACTGATTCTGGCAGGAACCACACTTCCCAGAAGTCTACAAATTTAATCATTTGATACTTGGTCAACATGTTATCTACAAAATAAATTTTGTTGTGCTATCTCTTGTTTTTTTTGGTGTTGCATTTACGGTGGCCAGCAGTGTAATTCTGTTCAATTATACCAGAATCAGATGTAAGGCAATTGTGTTGGATGTATAAGAACTCATAACCCGAGCCTAAAAATATCATTTTTTATGCCTTTTTTTTCACCAGTCCAATTCAATGTCCAATGTGAGTTTTCTCCATCAATCCTCATTTTGTGGCCCGCGTAAAATATCTACCCTATGTATGCGGCCCAGCAAGATAAAAGGTTGAGTACCCCTGATCATGACTTTTGCAAATCAATTTTTTGTTTATTTCTTTTGTATGCAAATACGATAGTTAATTAAAAAATATATTAAAAATAGGAAAAAGAAACAAAAAAAACGTAATTAAAAAAAATTTCTGTTTTTTTTAAAGAGTTTATTGTATGATAAGATAGGTTACTTACGTATTATCGCAACGTTCAAAATAACTCACCAAGTTCGTGACCCCGATTTCGCATGTGTCACATGTGCTGAATTGTCAATCATGTGCCTTGTTTCATACAATGTCACCAATAGGTTGTGATAATACATAAGTACCTAAAATAGCTATAAAATACTATAAGTTAATTTATAGTCATGCATACATATCCAGAATTTTTTAAAAAAACTTTGCTTTTATATACAAAACAAATAGTTAAATTTTTCAGAAAGAACATGCAGTTTTAACAAACAATTTTTTTGTTTGTATTTATTAGGACTTTTAAAAAAAATTTTACATACTTAAAACCAAAAAGATTTGGTTTTACCATTTAGGATTTAGATTATTTCCTGCTTATTTTAATAATGATGATGTGAAATCACTGAAATGGGTTCGCATACATTTTTGTAATCTATTCTCCCATTTACAGGATATTATTTCCTCCACTTGTTCAGTGTGTTCAATTTTAAAAGCTTTTTTTTCATAAAAAAATAATAAGTAATGTATTTCAGTGTAAGCATTTTAATGCATACATTTTGGAGCAATTTTGTAGCTAAGTATTCTTTTCGATTTTCTGAATTCGAAAAATGGGTGTTTTGCATCTAATTTCCTTAGGTAATTCAAAAAGTTTTCCTTTCTATTGTTACTATGTAGCTTTTCTAAACTATGAATTTCAAAACTGGAATTCTTATAAGAAATGTTTAAGTATGTAATACGGCCCCTTTCTTCCTCCAAATTTCCTTTTTCCTGCGATAAATTCTGCTATTATTTACTAAACCAAACTAAAATGTTTTTTTTTACCACGCTGTAATGTCAATATTTTCCAACATGTTATTTTTGTATAATTTGTTGCTAAATTTGTTTCAATGAAAATATATAAACAAGCCACTTGTTTCTCCAAAACAAGTCTTTTTACAAACGTTACAGAATTTATAACCTTTTTTCGGAAGCAACCTTTTTTGGGAAGAGAGCCACTATCTGATTAAAAAAATTATACATGCCACTTCACACTTTTCCAACAAAAAAAGAATATTAAAAGGTGAAATATGTTACTTATGGGTTTATTATGGAATTTTTACGCAAATAGCATATATTTTATTCAGGTATATATATAAGCAGTGGAATTTTAAAAAATAATACATTCTATATATAAAAAAAACGACGCACCAAGAACGAGTTGCCCGATAGAGCAGTGTTTCTCAATCTGTGGGGCGCGCCCCCCTTGAGGTGCGTGATAACTAGGAGGGGGGCACGAGCATATTGAAAAGTCTAAGACAAAAGATTATTTTTACTAAAATTACTAATTTTCTGAAAGTACACAAAATACATTCTGACACAATAAAAAATGAAATACACATTTACACTGATATAATATACGTATAAATGTATCAATACTACACAATGCTTTTGATAATTATTTAACAATATTAAGTTAAAAATAAGTTTAATAGATATCAATGACCCCATGGTTTTGCCATATATAAAATTATATACAAAAATTAACTCTTATCTTGATAATTTGTTCAGTTTATAATTAATCCCTTAATTGTCTATTAAATGTTACGCAATTCGCTTCCAAAGCCACCGGACACACTGTCAAAGTCCTTTTATTGCATTCCATAACCTTCGGAATAAATTTATGGATAGAAGTACACAGAAAATATCGTACTTCGGAAAGACGTATATATGCGTCCGGAGATAGTTAACGCTGTGGCTAAGTGAGATATTTATAAACGCCGGTGGCACTTAAGAGGTTTTAAGTCGTATTCCAGCTTTAGCATCAAAGTATGGTATAGTAATTGAATTTAATACATTATTGTATGGAAGGGGTGCTATGAAAATTATGATTGAATATTGGGTTATTAGGAATATTTAAAGTTTGAGAAGCATTGCACCACTGTAATCTAACTCAGCAGTGTGCAGGCATGATTGGCAGGGGGCGTAGTGGTCGGTACGATAATATTGCTGTAAATATTGCTCTATCAGCCGTTTGTGAATGTTCATGGTGGTCATTCGTGTGCGGGTCGCACGTCCGATGGTTGATAACGATGAATCAGGTGCTATGACAGATGATCTGACAATCAATTTGTCCTTCCAATCCACTGTGGCCCTAGGTTGACTGCTACCATCATAACTTTGAAATCTGCCATTGTCTTTCCAGCATCTTCTAATGCATCGACATCGCTTCGACCCATATGATGACGGATTCTCCGATTTGCCCAGCCTGCTTTTTTCAATCCAATGAGGCGACCTCTTTTAAATTGCTCGTAATGAGCTCGAATCCTGGGGCGAGGTATTTTTACAGGTGTTCAAAGGTATCCAAAATCTGAATGCAACAGAAATGTTCACCATCAGATTGAGAATCGCTTCTCATAGACACCTGCTCAGTGCACAGTTCCGAGACGCTGTAGCTCATTCATTCATTCATTCATTCTATTCATTTTCGTTGGACACCTATTTTTTGTTTTTTGTTTGTTTTTGTTATAGGAGTGTATATTAAATAAAACAAAAGAGAGTACGAACTTAAGTTTTAGTAATAAAAAAATTCAATTTCAATCAATTAGGTTGAGTATAAAATAAAACTGAGTAACCGGAAAAATTTAATTTTAAATAATTTTTAAGCAGTCAGTACTTTCTCAATGTGGTTTTTCAATTTTTAGACTTTTTACTGAGTCATCCACATTGGGATTAGTTCTCGAAGATGTTTAAGGTGTGCATCAGTTTCTCTTTTTTTCTCCAAAATTGAGACAAAAAAGCAAAAGTATGTTCACAAAAGAGGATGTATGATTAATCGATTGGAAAAGAACAATATTTTCCTTGTAATCTTAAATTCGAATTATTTAAATGTCTCTTAGTATCGGTGAGAAAAGCTTAATCTCAAAGCATGTCTTCATTCTTGAAAAGCAAGCACAAACTGAGTTAACTAGTTCATTTTCTTCCAGATATTTTAAAATACGCTCCCTCAAATTTTAGAATCTCACGAATACACTTCCTTTGGAAAATCAATGCACACAATAATGTAGGAGTGTTGTCTACATTATAATTTTCTATTGTAATTGAACTAAGTTTATTTAAAATAAATTTCGATGTTTTGTTTTGCCTGAGATACGCACCTTTCAATAAAATAGTTTTAAAAAAATTAGTATTTATCATTATGCTTTAAGGCAGGTATGCCCAACCCGCGGCCCATTTGGAGAATTTTTGCGGCCTAATTGAAGTTTCTGTCTATATTATTTTAGACATTTGGACTACAGACAGTTGAATAAAAAATATCGTGTTTTGACCCACCCCCACCTCTCCCCGAGTAGTTTTTACCGAAATAATTTTTTTCCTTCATTTGACTTCCAAGCAATTGTAATAACAGGTGTTGATGGATGAAGGAAAGCAGATGAGTTTGGGTGTGTTATTCCTCTTTCAACGAGAACTTCGTTGAGAGTGAGTAGTGTATTTAGTTCTATTTGTCAGAGAAATAATTTATGTCTATATTTTTAAGTTCAGATTAGTAGTCTTTTTCTTGTTTTTTTGGCAATGAAAGAATCCGATGATAGATTTAATGAGTTGCCTCAGGACTGTCAGACCAGCTAGTAGAAATGTAAGATAATTACGGCAGCAGAATAAAAATGTTTAGTATTTTAACCTTCTGAAATTATATAACTTTTTCATTTTATGATATATATTTAATCACGGTGCAATAATTAATATCATACAATAAGAAACTAAACATTTGGCTATTGGGCAGAAAAAAACTTTTTTTTTTTACAAACAGTGTAATAATTACAAAGCTGTCCTTTACTTAATTGCTTTTTTGCATTTGAAATAAAAAATTTGAAAATCTAAATCAATTATGCAAACATACTGTAACACAAGTATAAAATGTGAAGATGTTACGCACATAGTTGTTATACTACGTAACCTCAGAAGGTAGCATAAATCTACTGTAGATAAGAACCTTGTAGGTTAAGAGATATTCTTCCACCAACAAGTGCAATCAGTCGACTTTCAACTTTGTTGTGATTGTGATCCAGTAAAAGGTAAACTTAGTTTGTTTTTTTTATCATATCAATAACTGAATGTTGATCATATCATATTTTGAATGTTGCACAATAGTAAAATATTTTGAATCTTTTTTTTATTTTGATATGTGTGGCCCACCTCAGTTTAGTAAATTTTTATGTGGCCCACCAACCGATTTGGGTTCGGCACCCCTTGTTTTAAGGTATCCGACTACTTGCGACAATTTTTTTTTTGTTGAAAAAATGAAGATATGAGGATTTTTGTGATTTTTAGATTAATTTAATATATTTTAAGAATAAAAACGTAAAATTGAAAACAGAAAAAAAATTTATTATTGTTAAAAGGGGAAAAAACTGGTGAAAATGTACAAAAAATTACATAAACGGGGCCCGCTCTGTACAAAAAGTTTTTGAACAAATTCTCAATTTTTCACTTTTAATCTGTTACTTTGTTATTAATGTTTGAAATGACCTTCAGGATAATAAATATTTTAATTTTTACAAAAACTAGAGCTCTCTTACCTTAGTGACTATATGAAATTGCTTATAAAAACAGTGATTATATTCACATAAAGGACTGTAAATTTTGAAATAAAACAGTGATTGATAAACCTGAAGGTCAAAACACTTCTACTGATATACAAAACATTCACAAAAAATTTCAGCAAATTATTTCCAAAACGTTTTGAGCAATCAATCACTGTCCCCGTTTGAGTTTTTCGAAAAAAAAACACATTTCGAGTAAAACGCATTTTAAAGTTTGACATCTTGTGTAAAGTTATGGCATCTTCTTTTATTAAAACACTTGTAGTTTTTGTTCTAGTGAATAGAAAATAAAAAGCTTAGTATTTTTATTACGCTAATAAGATGGTCTATAAAATAAAATCATAAAAATTTTTTGTCACTTTTTGAAAAAAAATCATGATTTTAGGGTAGTCGGATACCTTAAGATTTTTTAATTTTTCAATAAGTCTTCGTGCGTGCCACTCTTACAACTCAGTCATTCCACCCTGTGGCACTCAGGCCAAGGGTTGGCCACCCCCAGATTTAAAAAGCAAACTTCATAAAAAAAAGGAAAAGAAAAGCGATTTTATTTAAATGTTCAATAAAATTCCATCACTTATTAAGGTTTTTCAAACATTCTTTCAAAACATCATAATTGATATAATTGAGCTTTCATTATTTAGATCACAAATTACTGTATTAAAATACTGTCAGATCAGATAACCATAACTTCAAAAGCTGTTAAACAAAAAAATTGTTTACAAATACTTTAACAACATGAGACTTCCGTGATCGATTGTTTGATCTGAAATGGACAAATCCCTAACTAAGCTGTTATTATATTTACATTCTTTTTACTTGGTTCTGTGCTCTGATTTTCAGTAATGTGTAACAAAGATATGACGATATATAATAGTTTCTTTAACATGCTTTGCTTCCTATGTTTCAGCCAATAAGAATTTTTTTCCCAAGTTTTATCATTAGAGTAACCTTTTTCTCTATTCCTACTATTATACAGTTCACATTCTCCTTATTTTACTTATATATATAAATATATATCTTGTTCAAATTTTCACAATCGTCAATAAAATACTTTTTAATTATACACTCAAGTTCAAATACATTTTTTTAAACTTGTAGTGGATGGCACTTGATGTTAATACAGTTTTTTCAAATATTAATTCATTAATTCTACTTAATTAATGAATAAATGGTAACAAAAATAATAGTCCAACACATAAAAAAGAAGATCGCTCGTTGTGTTCCTGTAGCGCAATGGATAGCGCGTTGGACTTATAATCCAAAGCTCGAGGGTTCGATTCTCACCTGGGATGGCCTAATTTCTGTGAATGTGATTTCGTTTTTTACTATACTATTTTATTGGAATAATTAAATTTAATTTATGAATAAACAGTAACAAACAAAAATAATAGTCCAACACAATATATAGAAAGGAAAATGGAAAATTTCAAAGAAAATCGCTTTCTGTTTAGTCATTTAATAGTGTGATTCTGTCATATGTATTTACATATTTATATTAATTATAATTATTTAATAAAAAGTAAATAAAATAAAAAAATTTCTTTGTTGACCTAAGTAGGAATTGACTTAATTTTTTTCCTATTACTTGTTTAAATTTATGTGGTTTATATTTGCATTCACTGACAAATTGTTTCAGTTGTTTGAGAAATAAAATGCAGCTGTATTTGATTTTAAAGTTTTATTGCAAAGCTTAGAGAAAGTGATATGAAAACTTAATAACTATTTAAAGGACTGTATCGAACAGAGGTTGGAAACCTTATAGCTATGCATTCCAAACCAATCTCCCAATATGATTCAGGATGCCACACTGTAGGAAATACTCGAAACAGTCCGATTCCCAAGATAATGCATGAGGAGTCAGGGAATAGAGGCCGAAAACTTATATGTTTAGAGTTTTATTATTTATTAATTTTGCATCACATTTAACTCCTTTCAGGTTCATTTTATTTTTGGATTATGGATAAAAAATTTTAATTTTTTCATGCATATTTTCGAACATACATATAATTTAAAACATTTTAACACCACTCGCATACAAAATTTCCTAAAAATTAAATTAAAAATTCTATTTTAAAAAATGAGTAATTAGCCTGTAAAGTTGGCTTTCTGTCTGGCAGAAATCATAAGACTTAGGAGTCAATTAACTCTACCTATAAATATAAAGCTTAGAAAACCTAACTTTTATCTTGAATTACAAATTTTATTTACATAAATGATTATGAAATTGGTAATCAAAATTTGACCATGTATGATAAATTAGAAAACACGGTACTGCATGTAGTCCAACATCGCAATCTTGGCAGCAAAATCATGTTTCTCTTCTTACCTTCTTGCCTTTACTGCCTCTCTCTGAGCAGCAAATAATACACTGTCGTGTTGGATTAGTTTTCTTCTTTGTTGGGGGAAAGTAGTCTACAAAGTGTCTTTCAGGCAAGCATGAAGGCAGCAGAAGAACGTCCTCTTTTTGCGGAAAATTCCCCCCATTTGATACTTTTAAGTTATTCGAAACCATAATTGGCACATGTGAAATAATTCAGAAAAAACCAATTTTACAGTATAAATTTTCACAGCTCGCGCGAGCTACACTCAGGAGGAATCAGGATGGCACGTTTCGGCAGCCAGAGCTCAGGTCGGGAAAAGCTAGGAAGAGGTTAAACATATTTAAGGAATACATAAAAAAATAGACTAAAAAATATAAGTATTCCTCCAAAAAAGTTTTTAGAAAAATAAATACAATCTAACCTCCACATTACGAACCTGTATATTGCGAATTTTTCTATAAAGCGAACTTTTTCCTGGAACTAAGAACATTTCATGATTTTCTTCGTAAAATAACCTCCCAATAGCGAAGTGCATTTTCTATATGACGAACTTTTTCTCTCGTGATTCAATTTTTTTCTCCCTACTTTTGAAATATTTATGGATATTTCAAGTTGTTCTGTCTTTTAAAACATTTTATGGTGATCCTAAACATTGAACTGATTTTATTAGGTACCTAACTCACCGAGAGCAACAGAACTCTGGGTATTTCATCCAAGAAGTGCAACCTTTCACCCCTCTTATCCAGTTCACTGGAAATATCTTCGATATCCCCTTTCACCCTTCTTGGAATGGTCTCACGTCCCCGTGTCTTTGAACTAGTCTCCATTCATTTGTAGTGTTGATTGTCGTACTGGTAACTTCGTTTCTTGTAGTTCGAAAATTTCAAAACGTAACAGCTTGAGAAAGAAATTTAACTCTCTTCAGGAAGTGGATAAAGGCGTTAGAAATTTTTCTTGCCGGTTTTCTTTCTTTCTTCTTTTTTTGATAAGTAAGATATATAAAATAAATATATATTAATTTACAAAAAGGTGTGAATAATTACTTTTTTTTATTACATAAAGGGTGTTTTTTTAGAGGTATAGAACTTTAAATTGCAATAAAACAACGATGTATTATTCGATTGACATGAATTTTTTTATTCGAAAGACAATCTTGTGGCATTACATTTTAAATATTATTTCTGGCATAGGACTGCCACGGCTGGCTCGGATGTAGTCCAATTTTCGATGACTTTTTCCAACATTTGTGGCCGTATATCGGCAATAACACGGCGAATGCTGTCTTCCAAATGGTCAAGCGTTTGTGGCTTATCCGCATAGACCAATGACTTTACATAACCCCACAGAAAATAGTCTAGCGGTGTTAAATCACAAGATCTTGGAGGCCAATTCACAGGTCCAAAACGTGAAATTAGGCGGTCACCAAACGTGTCTTTCAATAAATCGATTGTGGCACGAGCTGTGTGACATGTTGCGCTGTCTTGTTGGAACCACAGCTCCTGGACATCATGATTGTTCAATTCAGGAATGAAAAAGTTAGTAATCATGGCTCTATACCGATCACCATTGACTGTATACCGATCACCATTGACTGTATACCGATCACCATTGACTGTAACGTTGTGGCCTTCATCGTTTTTGAAGAAGTACGGACCAATGATTCCACCAGTCCATAAAGCGCACCAAACAGTCAGTTTTTCTGGATGTAACGATGTTTCGACATGCTGTTAAATCGGTCGCCATCTTGGAAAGTAATGCCAACTTAAACTTCTATACCTGGAAAAAAACACTCTTTACAATAGAACATCGTTTATCCGAATCAATTGGGATCGGACAGCATTCGGATACACGAATGTTCGGATAACCGAAAACAGAATGCGATTCATGCAGTATATGAAACTGGACACTATACGAATATTGAAAATCATCCCATGCGGGTAACGTGCTTGAAGAAAGAGCAAAATAGGTGCAAAATGTCGCAATTTTTCATTTATTGTGGAAAATAATCTCTTATTTGTACACCTTCATTTTTTCGCTGCAAGGTCTCTGAAAAAACTGGTTTGGATAATTGACGCTCCGGATAATAAAAGTTCGGATAAACGACGTTCTACTGTAGTGTTTATGAATTTAAATTTGTTTTATGTGGTTTATAAAGAAAATTGAAAGATGAACCTCTATATAACGAATTCTTCATATAACGAACTTTACTTCTGGATTTAGTGACTTCTTTATATAGAGGGGTCCGACTGTATTTTAATGCGAACCTTGTCCCTGCTTCGATCTATTCCAAATTGCAATATCAGGGGTATAATTTATGATTTTCAATTTCAGACTATTCTGAATGTGTACAGTTCTTAAACAACTTTGTGTGGACTCAAGATACTTTTCTTGTGAGAAGAGATTTGTTCTCATAGATAAGAAGAAAGTACGAAAAGTCTTCAAATAATTAAAGTTCTCCTGCTCTTAATGACATCAAATAATTTAAAAAAGCTATCGATTTATTGTTAGAGTTATCTTTCAGGTTTTTGTCGTAATTCCGTAGATGTTGCTTTCCATGATAATGAAGATGTTAGTTCAAAATTTTCATTTCAAAGCTATCAATTCCATCCTCTCAAAAATTGAAAAATTTGCAGAGTAGTGTAGAGTGCCTCTGAGAATTGTGTACAGCGTCCCAAAGGTTGGCGACGTTTGGTATAGAAAATAACCAAATGTGGGAGGAGAAAGGGATCATCCAAATCTACACCAGTGAGTAACCAAATGTATATATTTATAACTTTATCGATTGATTTTTTTAGTCATCCCGTTGCTGTTTCATTTTTAAACAATCTTACATTTATAGAATAATTATAATTTGCGAGCTGGAAGAATTGAGCAATTTTATTAGTTTTCAGGTCAAAAAACAATTCCCCGTATGGTATTACGTTTGTGTGATTTATAAGGTTGCTTTATAAGGTAATTACTTTATAAGGTAATTAAAATTGAGTTTTTGGTATTTTATAAAAAAAGGAATTTTCCTTTTTATTTTCAGATTTCGATTCTCTTAATATCATGTTTGTCCTTTGAGAAAACAATTTGTCATTTATACAAATTTTCCACTTGTACTATCTCAGGTTTAAAAAATTTGAAAATGTGAATATTAAACATTACTGCACATTTTTTGTACTCACATTAACATTTTCCGCTCTTCTGTATATTAACATTTAATCTCTTATGTATATTCAATTTAACTTTAAAGTCTAATTAACAATATTTTATTGACAATCATTTCTATTTTGCAAAAAACCAATAAAGTTACATTTGATTCTTCTAATAATTGTTATTAAACACTTCATCTTTAATGTGTTCTTCATTCAGTAACCAAAATACCGACATTTAGATCAATAAATTTTCGATTCAGTTTAATAAGATTTATTGGAATAGTTTAAAAAAAACATTTTAAGGAAGTGATTCTAACTAAATCAGAGTTTTCGCGTTCTTTTTACTTGAGAACAAAAATTACAAGGTCTGTTGGTAACAGCCTATCTATCATATAGATCTTAAAAACTTTAATTTGCATGCATTAAATCCAAAACTAAGCCAATTATTTAAACCATACGGTATTAAACCAGTATCAAGTCCTGAATAGTAGTTAACATTAAAAAGATTTGAGATCAAACCAAAAGTAAACGAGTGATGAAGTTTGATATTAATTACGAATTCAGTATTATTCATCAGGTTTTTACAAATTATGGCTTTTATATCGAGAGAACACCTTATCAAACCGATCTCAAATCAATGAGTGAAAAGCCACCCACGTTTTCGTACGACGACTGTTCATAACCGGAACGACTTGATGCATTCACAGAAACAAGTTCTTGAATTAGTATGCAGTGATCGAACTCATTTTTAATCCAAGTAATTTTGGAACTTGACCTCTTGAATGAAAGTACGCTTAGACCCGATGGTACAAGAGTGATGAAACAAAGGAAAGCCAAGATTGGATACTGATTACGGGGAATCTTATTTAAAATTCACGATAAGGTATCCATGTACATCGAGGGACAATTTAAGGAAGTCGTTTTTATGACCATCCTTATTGTGGCACTTAAAGAACTGTTTTTGTCGCAGTATTGTGAAAGTGTCAAACATTGTCGAAACAGAATCTTTCCGGCTTCGCATAATATATGATTCTATATAATGATGGACTCTAACAAGGTGGTGATCTTTACAAGAGTTACTGGTTGAATAATGAAAATTTTATATTTCAGTTGTTGTAATTATTTAAAAATAGAAAAAAAGGTGCAAAAGTTGTGGAGTGCAGGAAAGGAAAATATATGGTACTCAGCCTGTTAAAACGTATTGTGGGATAAAGAGTGATCTTAACTATTAACTACCTGTTAAAAAGGAAGTACATTGTTTACTTAACCATTACTAGGATCGAAACGTGATAAAATGTTGTTAAAAACTACGAAACGGTATCTTATACATCAAATTAATAGAAAAGGATCAGGAACTGTTGATATACAAAAATCAATAAATGATTGTCTTGTCGATATATTCGAAAGAGATTTCTGATAAAACACCAAGTGTTTTACTAAAGCCTGTAGAGGTCTATTATGAAGCTCTTTTGGTAAACTGTGTTAGCGGAAACGTATTCACAAAAATGAGCATCATTAAAATAACATTCTACCTATAAAGTATTCGCATGGTGAAATATGGTAATGGTGTGCAAAAAAGCACTTAATTGTACTCTAATATATATATATATATATATATATATATATATATATATATATATATATATATATATATATATATATATATATATATATATATCATGTATTGTAGTAGCGTTCGCCGGCGTTGGTTGCTGTCATATCTGTTTTATTGAAGACATCTTTAGACTTGACTGTTTCTCCTTTATTATGAAGCTCACATCACACACACAGCAGATTAAAACAAAATTGCAGTACATTTTCACTCTGAATAAGAAGCGGCATGTTGGAGGACACAAAGACAAAGAGCTGCAGTTATTTACATTCGTACATGATGAAGGCAAGCAGACAAAAAAGAACGATTACACAAGATCTTTCTTTTATACTAGCAGTGGTTATTACGTAATAGTAATTCTGATTGGATAGAATGGGCGGGACAGGGATTTTGGACTAGCCGATTACGATTAAGATTACAATGTTATTTTTAACCAAAAGAGTTAAAGTTATTTTAAATATTTTTACAAAGAGTTTATAAAAAGGATACTAGAGGGAATTATTACATACATATATATATATATATATATATATATATATATATATATATATATATATATATATATATATATATATATATATAATATATTATAAATGCGAAAGTTTGTGAGTATCTTTGTGGGTCTTTCACGCAAAAACAACTGAATGGATTTTAATGAAACTTTACAGTAATATAGCTTATAAATCAGAATAACACATAGGCTAAAATTTATAAAGATATTGTGAGAAGTTTTCAAAATATAACGACAATTGTCAAGAAAGTACGAAAAAATTCTGCCATTTGCAAAAAAGCCCGTGACAGCATTCATCTATCTTTTTTATCCCTTCTGTTTTGTCTACGCCAGACCTCAGTGCGCTTTCGCTTTTCATTTATTCCCTTCATCAGTGTCGTCACTATGTTTTTTATTTCATAATAAAACTAGATTTCGAAGGGAGAGGTGGTGGCAAGATTTTAACATAAAATAAATACAACAAAAAGTAATATTAATGTATTACACTTCCTGATATAAATTATTTACACTATTTTAAGCGTTCATTACACAAAATTTGTAACTATGATAGTGGAAGAAAAACTATGAAATTAAAATAAAATATCAAAATGTTTTTATCATTCAGTTTTTTTTTTTTTTTGAATGTTTTTTTTCAGTACATGTAAATATATATCTACGCTTCCCCCATACTGTTTTTTTATAACTTATATATATATATATATATATATATATATATATATATATATATATATATATATATGTGTGTGTGTGTGTGTGTGTTTTAAAAGTATTTCTATTGATTCATTACTAAATTAATTATTTGTTAATTAAAAAAGTATAATTGTCTATTATTTTGGATAATAATACATTTCAGAGACATTTTTAAGCTAACTAAAGAATCGCTTTCTTTTTATTGCTTCACATTAATAATTTTTTAACTAATGCAATATTGTTTTTTAAAAGTCATAGATCGAAATTTGAAGCTATATTTTTTATCTGTGAGGGGGAGGGGAAGAGGAAACAGTAATTTTATACTAAAAAACCCGTGTTATGCCGGGCTAGCGGGAGGGGAAAAAAACCTGTCTTAAATCGAAAATATGTGGAACGAATTTCGAAAAAGGGAAATTTAATGAAATAATTTTAGAAATCACTCACATTGCGTGCGTACAAACACACACATAATTGCTGGCGTCAGGAGGGAAAGAGAAAGCCCGTGAAAGCCGGGCCATGCAGCTAGTATATATTAAAGAGTGTTTTTTTTCCAGGTATAAAAGTTTAAGTTGGCATTACTTTCCAAGATGGCGACCGATTTAACAGCTGTCAAGTGATTTATTCTCAGTTTGGTTTGGCAATTCATCAAAACGATCATCAAGCGAGGCGTAGCTTCGTCGAATGGGCTCAAAACGAGATTGCTGTTGTTCCCGATTTTCATAAGTGAATTTTGTTTAGCAATGAAGCGCACTTCTGGTTGAATGGCTACGTCAACAAACAAAACTGCCGCATTTGGAGTGAAGCTAATCCACAAGTGTATGTAGAAACACCGTTACATCCAGAAAAACTGACTGTTTGGTGCGCTTTATGGGCTGGTGGAATCATTGGTCTGTACTTCTGCAAAAACGATGAAGATCACAACGTTACAGTCAATGGTGATCGGTATAGAGCCATGATTACTTACTTTTTCATTTCTGAATTGAACAATCATGATGTCCAGGAGCTGTGGTTCCAACAAGACGGCGCAACATGTCACACAGCTCGTGCCACAATCGATTTATTGAAAGACACGTTTGGTGACCACCTAATTTCACGTTTTGGATCTGTGAATTGGCCTCCAAGATCTTGTGATTTAACACCGCTAGACTATTTTCTGTGGGGCTATGTAAAGTCATTGGTCTATGCGGATAAGCCACGAACGCTTGACCATTTGGAAGACAAGATTCGCCGTGTTATTGCCGATATACGGCCACAAATTTTGGAAAAAGTCATCGAAAATTGGACGTCCAGATTGGACTACATCCGAGCCAGCCGTGGCAGTCCTATGCCAGAAATCATATTTAAAATGTAATGCCACAAGATTATCTCTCGAATAAAAAAAAATTCATGTCAATCGAATAATACATCGTTGTTTTATTGCAGTTTAAAGTTCTATACCTCTAAAAAACACCCTTTATATATATATATATATATATATATATATATATATATATATATATATATATATATATATATATATATATATATATATATGTCAGGTTTGAAAAGTTTAGGTTCAAAATTAAGGAAGTAATAAATGAAAATAGAGCGAACTCTTTACCATCGCGTAAGGATTTATGAGTAAACAAGCCTGTTAAAAGGAGCAACGAGCGCTGACGAAGGCGAACGCATACTAAGAAAGGACTTGGCTGGTGTCTCCTCGCTGCGATGTTGTATTTCGTAACACCCGGTTGCGCGGCAAAAGGTCCGCCATGTTAGATTATATATGATGAAAGCGTAATAAAGGAATATTATGAAGATGATACCCTCCTCATTTTACCAGCAGGCCTGGGGCCTGTCAAGAGCCGGCAGGATGAATTAACGAACCGAAAAATATGCCACGAAACCAAACGAATTAACTTCAACAATTTTTTTTTCGAACGAGCGACTGCATTGAAAACGATACTACCATGGAGGACGACTCTTTCCGGCAGGAGTCACCAGTCAACACATCCAAAGAACCCTTCTTTTTTCCTGAATTTGATCTTAATAAGTTTAGTAGTTGTAAAAGTTTTTTGGACTGTTTTGATCAACAATGTTTGGAATATCAAAAAGACGAACAATGGAAGAAGCAAAATATTCCTAGATATCTCACGGGAGTTTATCTTAAATTTTGGTACGAAAACCATTTATTTGAAAAGTCGTACCAAACAAGTAAAGAATTATTAATGACGGTGTTCGATGCGACGAAACAAGAGGATATTCGAAAATTTCACAAATTAAAACTAAACGACACTAAAGAATTAATTTCGTTTTTTACGGAAAAACTTTCGTTGGGGAAGAAACTAAATTATGATGACAGTTCAATTGTGGAACATATGACATTATCAAGTCCCATACAGTTTCAGAAGTTCCTGGTTATCAAGAAGATTTCGACACCCTGCGAATGGATCTCAACCATGCGACAATTAATCGCAGTAACACCGGACAGCGCAGACCGAAAACCGGTAGATACTGGAAGTTATACCCGATGGAATCACGCATACGGTAGTGTACACATAGGAACTGATGCACAGAATCGATTCCAGTCAAGAGGAAATCATGGACAGCCACATCAATCGCACATGATGAGATTCAGTGGGAGACAACAGAATCGACATAATCTTTACTCGCCCAGAAACGAAAATAACCAGAGGCAAGGATGACAACTAATTATTGAGTCAATGGTATGTTCCAAGCACTTTTGTACTCTAATTGACACAGGAAGCAATGTGTCATTAATTCCAATAAATTTAGCTAAACAATTAAAAAACATTAAAATTATACAAAATAGTAATGTAAAAATAAATCAAACTTGTGGGACTATTCAACCCAAAGGTATAATTAAAGTTTATATGAATATTGGATGTATATCTAAGCAAATAGATTTGTTTGTAATTGATACTGAATTGCCTTATATTATTTTAGGACTTGAATATTTACATTTATTTAAGCTTGACATTAGTATTCGTAACATGTGTATTTTTCAATGTGGTAAAAATTTAAGTAATATTAAATATGTAAATAAGTGTATTGGTGAGTTGAGAACATATCATGGGACATATTGTAAAACTCTTAATAATGATCAAAATATGAACTACTATAATGCAAATAATGAAGATATTAACGTTAAGAATAATAAAGGTTTAGATCAAATATCAGACAGCCCTGAAGCTGATCTGAAAAGATTGTTTAACCCAGCCATGGTTGTTGAGGACACAGTACCAAAACAAACTAGTGAGCAATGGGGAGATTTAACCCAACTTATTGACAAATTTCAAACCATATTTTCACAAAATAAGTATGATGTAGGTTGTATCAATTTAGAGCCACAAAGAATTCATTTAATTTCAGACCTTCCTATAAGTTTACGCCCTTATAGAAACAGTCAACAAGAATCTAAAGAAATACAAACACAGATAGAAGAATTGTTAAAAGCAGGTTTTATTAGACCCTCTCATAGCCCATATGCTGCCCCTGTAACTTTAGCATACAAAAAGGATGAAGGGAAAAGATCAAGATTATGTATCGATTATAGAAAACTAAATGAAATCACACGAAAAGATTCCACCCCTGTACCTCTGATAGACTTTGTAATTGATAATTTAACTCATGCTAAATTTTTCTCTACGCTCGACTTAACAAGTGGTTATTGGCACATTAAAATTCATGAAAAAGACGCAGAGAAACTGGCTTTCACAACTAATTTTGGACTCTATGAATGGTTAAGACTTCCATTTGGCTGGAAAAATTCCCCAGCTGTTTTCCAAAGAACTATAAGACAAATTTTACAAAAATATCAGTTAACTTTTGCTTTAAACTATTTTGATGATATAATAATTTTCTCACAATCTTGGGAAGAGCATTTAACTCATTTAGATACAATATTTCAAATTTGTAAAAAAGAAAACATTAAACTTAAAAAATCAAAATGTCAGTTTGCACAGGAAAAAATAAAATTTTTAGGATATGAAATAACACAAGGTCATTATTCCCCAAGTAATCCAAATATTGAAACAATAAGAAAATTAGCACCACCTAAAGATGTGAAAGAACTCCAAAGATTCCTTGGTTCCATCAATGTTTATCAAAAATTTATTAAAGATTATGCAAAACTTAGAGTACCATTAAATAAATTACTTAAAAAAGATGCAATTTGGAATTGGTCACATGAATGTCAAGAAGCTTATCAAAAGTTAAAGAATTGTTTAATCTCAAAACCTATACTTAAATTATACAACTCACAATATCCATGTCATGTATTTTGTGACGCAAGTCAGGAATCAATAGGTGTAGTCTTGAAACAACAACACCCAGATGGAACACTTTACCCCATAGCTTATCACTCGAGACAATTACTTAAACATGAAAAAATTATACAATTTCAGAAAAAGAGTGTTTAGCAATTATAGATGCCTTAGATAAATTCCACTGTTACCTACATGGATCCAAATTCACAATACATACTGATCATGCTGCTTTACAATGGCTTAAAAGTGTAAAAGATTTAACTGGACGTTTATTTCGGTGGAGTTTAAAACTTTCTCAGTATGAATATTCAATAGTTTATATAAAAGGTAAATTAAATGTTGAAGCAGACATGTTGTCGAGGAACCCTGTATGCCATTATATATCACCCATTTGTCATTTTTTAAATACTGATGAAATTATTAAATACCAAAATTCAGAGAACATTAATGATCCAAAATATATAAAAATTAATGATGTATTAACAGTTAAGAAAAAGAATTTAATTAAAATTGTAGTACCGTTATCTTTGAGAGAAAAATTAATTACAACTGCACATGAACAATTTGGTCACCCAGGTGTAAAAAAGATGTTAAAATTAATTTCCCCAATTTACTACTGGAAAGACATTATATTAGACATTTCAAATTTTGTTAAATGTTGTGAAACATGTCAATTGAATAAAAAGTCTACACAAAAAAGTATGGATTATTGCAAGAAGTTCCTGTAGCAGAAGAACCATTTGAAATGATTTCACTAGACACTGTAGGAGGATTTAATTATCATAATTCACAAAAGAAATACCTGCATATTGTTCTGGATCATGCTACCAGATATGCTTGGACATTTCCATCCAAAAGTGTCACTTCTGAAACTTATACAAATTGCTTAAAACAAATTTTTTCAATTCAATGCCCAAAACAACTTTTAAGTGATAGAAATGCTGCATTCACTTCATCTAAATTTAAGAAATTCTTAAAACATCATAATATTAGACAATTACTAACTTCAGCAAATAGACCACAATGTAATGGAAAGAATGAAAGAGTTAATCAGACATTAATAGCAAAATTAAGATGTAAAGTTAATTCAACTACAAAAACTCCTTGGACAAAATTATTAGAACAAGTTACATATGAATACAATAACTCGCCACATGATGTTACTGGCTTTCCACCTGCATATTTAATGTTTGGAACTTTGCCATATGATTTGCCATTACCTAATCAAGTAAAATTAAACTATCCACCTATACAACAAGCTAGACAAATTGCAGTAAACAGAACAATTAAGCATCATAAGATAAATAAACAAAGGTATGATAAACATTATGTTGATGCAAAATTTAAAGTTGGAGATTTAGTCTTATATCAAAATTTCTCATACCCTAATTCAAGTAAACTTCAATCTCCTTATAATGGTCCTTTTAAAGTTGTCAGGAAACTCTCAAATGTTACTTATGAAATAGATAAACCAAATCAATATACAGGAAAATTAACAGATATTGTTCATTCTACAAGATTAAAACCATTTCATTCAAAATCCAATTTCCAATTATGCTAAATTCTTATTTATATTTGTTATAGAGTTTGTTTTCTCAAACATTGGGGGGAAGAAGAAGTACATTGTAATTTTAAAAGAAGTGCATTGTAACTTTTGGAAGAAGTACATTGTAATTTTAAAAGAAGTGCATTGTTATGTAAAAAAAATAATAATAATAAAAGTTGTGTTTAAAATTTGAATTTAAGACTTGTTTACATTATGAAAATCAAAATTTAATGTAATTGAATTTGTATTGTATCTTTATTCATAATGAACACATTATTGAAGACTATTTAAAAAAAAATAACTGAATTATGGACTGTATGAAAACATTGTGATGAGGTCATTTTACGATACATTGTGTTATAATAATTTCATTGTGATTATTTGTGATAAGTATATTCTGAAAGTTAACATATAGTATATGATGTTATGAAGATTTTATTATGGTTGTATGTTTTTGAAATGAGTTGATTGAGTAGAGATTCTAAATAAACAAAAGAACTGAGAGATAAACAATAATTGGATGATGAACATTGAACTATGATTTTTCCAAGACAGGACTGTGTGAAACATTACATTACATTGATTGAACTTTTACCTGTACTTGATATATCTGAAATACCCTTATTTTTATTTGCATTTTATATTTCTAGTGATATTTTGATATAATGTTGATGTTGTGTTTATTTTGATAAATTTCTGTGTTATAGTTATGTAATCTTTTCTTTTTTGGGAGCTCCTAAACTCATTTTGCTATTACTTATTTTATATCTATTCTTTGTATGTACTCACTTTACCATTGTTCCTAAAATCATGTTGCTGTTAGTTACTCCATGTATGTCTTTTTTTTATGTATTTACTTTACCATTATTCCTAAACTCATTTTGCTATTACTTATTTTATATCTATTCTTTTTATGTATTTACTTTACCATTATTCCTAAAATCTTGTTATTTACTCTATACCTATTCTTCTATGTATTTATGTACTCATTATTCTAACATTCAATACCATTTTGAAGTACTTGTAACTTTTCAACATTTATCATTTTATTAACATTGTTTACTATTGGTGCACATTTAGTGAGAATTCCACTTGATCTTATGTTATGTTGTTTAGTACTACTATATTTTTGAATGTCTAGTGTGAATTATCTTTATCTTATGTTGTTTGTTATTAACCTCATTATTATTATAGTCATAGTGGAAGTATTAGATGTGTGATATTTTTCAGAAAACAATTCTATGTAACACAAAGTTTTATACCAAATTTTTGATACTTTGTTATTCATTATTGCTATTTTTTTTGTACATGTTAGGATTCACCAGCCCACTCTTTTACACAATTATTATATCTTCTAGATTTTTATTTCATTTGGGGAATTTGATATAATTGAAATATAATTTTTTCCCTGGGTACTTGCCAGTCAGAATTGGCCAATCTGGCTGTGCCAGACTTCAGCGGAGGGGGGGGAAATTTGTCAGGTTTGAAAAGTTTAGGTTCAAAATTAAGGAAGTAATAAATGAAAATAGAGCGAACTCTTTACCATCGCGTAAGGATTTATGAGTAAACAAGCCTGTTAAAAGGAGCAACGAGCGCTGACGAAGGCGAACGCATACTAAGAAAGGACTTGGCTGGTGTCTCCTCGCTGCGATGTTGTATTTCGTAACACCCGGTTGCGCGGCAAAAGGTCCGCCATGTTAGATTATATATGATGAAAGCGTAATAAAGGAATATTATGAAGATGATACCCTCCTCATTTTACCAGCAGGCCTGGGGCCTGTCATATATATATATATAAAAGTATTTTAATAAAAATTTTCCGTTCTTTCCTAAGAATTTTACAAGTGCATGTGTGTGTGTGTGTGCATATATTGTGATACATCAGAATCAAATTTCCTTTCATAATATACAGGGTGCTTGGTTATCAGAAGGACACTTGCAGGGTGTGTAGAGATACGAGTCGGAATTACGGTGCAGAGTCGTAAATAACGTAGTTCAAAGCTGTGATGCAAAGAAGTAAAGAATAAAGGATAGAAACAGCAACACACAGAATGACACAGAAAACATTTTATTGAGAGGTTATACTACAACAGGAGTTCGAAAGTGCATGAACTTTTGTGTTCACAGGAAGAGTTTGGTGTACGAGATACCCGTTGTGAGTTGAAAGAATCACTAGAATATATGTAGCTGCTGAGAGGATACGAGCCATACAAGGAATCTTCCAGAGTGCATGGAATTCCGTGCTGCCCACTGTCAGGTCTACTTGATGACTTCTGGTCGTAATTTCGATCATCTGTTGTAGTACAACATTTCAATAAAAGGTTTTCTGTCCCATTAATGTATTGCTGTTTCTCTCGTTTTTCTCTGCTTCTTTGCACCATAGCTCGCAACTACAGTATTTGCGACCCCGCATTCCATGCGAGTATTTGTTTTGGAATTGTCACATATTTTAATAAAATAATCATTTCCCGACATGGATAGGAATCTAATAGAAAATGTTTAGATTTTCCATATGAAATATTATTTTTAGACTTTGTAAATAATTCATGTAGGTGTAAATACAGTATACACAATGCATAATGATAAATGCTTAACTACTGCATTTATGAAAATTTAAAATTCCTTACTGTAGCATGAAATCTATTTCAAGCGCATTTCAAAATCAGTTGATGTAGGGGTTTCTTTCCCAAAGAGAAAGAAGCCAATTAGAAAACAAAATACTTCGAGAGAGACTTTTTACACTATGTAATAAAGTAGAGAAACCATAGTTATTTTAAATATCTGTTAATTTGTACTGTTAAACTTAAACCTGCCTTCAATAACGAGTTCCAGATTTTTTTCCTCCCGAATGTTAACTATGGTAATCAGACAGAAAGTTTGAAAGATATCATTATTTATATACACTCTGTCGCAAAAAAATATATGCACCCAGAAGAAATTGAGCTACATTCACGAAATTTGGTATGCATGTAGTGTATATGAAAATAAACAAATGATTAAAAATTCAGAACAAAATATCATTTTATTAAGCGGTTACAGCTTGCAAAAGGTTAAAAATCAGTAAGTAGTAAAGCCACCTCTGGCAGCTATACAAGCCGAAATTCGGCGTGGCATCGATTCAATTAGATCACTTATGACCCCCTGTGGAAGATCCTGCCATAGTCTTTGCATCTGCGCAGTTAATTCTCCTGTATCTCGGGACGGCTGCAGTTGCCTTCCCAGACATGCTCTATTGGCGAAAGATCTGGTGACCTGGCAGGCCATGGTAGGACGTCATATCCTTGAAGACATTGTTGGGAAAGTCGCGCAGTATGTGGACGAGCATTATCCTGTTGATAAATGGCACCTGGGCGACTTGATAGCATGGGTAGCACAATCGGCGTTAAAATATCTTCCATGTATCTGCGAGCTGTCAAAGTGCCTTGAAGGACCACTAAAGATGATCGTGTGTCCCAAGAAATTACTCCCCACACTGTCACACCTTGTGAAATTGCTGTATGCCGCTCGACAATAAATGCCGGATCGGACCGCTGGCCGGTGCGCCTCCAGACACGTGTGCGGTGGTCATCAGCACTGAGACTGAATCGGGATTCATCACTGAAGATGACACGTCTCCAGTCTGTCACACTCCAAGTTGCCCGAGGTCGACAAAAATCCAGTCGACACTGCCTATGATGTGGGGTCAGTGGTAAGCGTCTTAGCGGACGTCGGCTCCTCAAGCCAACTTCGGTCAGTCGTCTCCTTATGGTTTCTCTTGATGGCACTGGATGTCTGGAAGGAGGTAAGTGGCGTTGAATCGATGCTAGCGACGTTGTTGGTGCCGAAGTGGCCACTCTTCTGATTGCACGATCCTCGCGATCATTTGTGTTCCTGGGACGTCCTGACCCTCCGCGACGGTACACTCTACCTTCTGTGATCCACTGTTGCCAACACCGAGCAACTACCATATCGCTCTGACCGAGGTGGCGGCCGATACGTCTATTCGACCAACCTGCTTCTCTGAGGCCTATTATACGGCCCCTATCAAAGTCCGTCAGCTGCTCGTACTGCCGCCGGTTACGTCTTAGAGGCATCCTAAGTCTCAATATCGTCTATCAAAGTCATCAGATTCGTTTGGATAGCCGTGCGGCGCTCGTACTCATGCTTTTAAACTCTCCCAGTTGCGCAACTAATATGCGCATAGCACACTTAGCCTTGTCTCATTGGCTTCGAAATTTTAATCATTTGCATATCTCTTACCAGACTACATTCTTGCCGAGTTTCGTGATTGTAGCTTGATTTCTTCTGGGTGCATATATTTTTTTGCGACAGAGTGTATATACTTTTGTATATCCACACACACACACACAAAAACTTTAAGAGGGAAATTTTATTAAAATACGAAGTTCTTTATCCACTGGTGTAAAATTTAAGAAAACCATTGCATATGCAAGTAAAAAAATTCAATATCTCTCTAGTTCAACAATGCTCAATTTGCGCAAGTGGCCCACTGGACCTATCTGAGTGGCCCGGTCATGGCCCTAGCCAATTTAATTATGTAAGAACAATGTTTTAAGGATTTAGCGAAAAATTCTACAAATCAAGCAATCCTATTTATTAATTTTGCTATCGATGTCTTACTGGAAGGAATTGAAGGATAACTATTTTTCTTTTAGTAATTGAAATTGTGGATGAAACTAATTTTTAATTAACCCTCGGGTCTTCCAAGCGAAAAATATCTTAAGAATATCTGTTATTTCAAGATGATTCGGATCTTGATAGTTTCGTCGAAAAAAACAATCATGAATCAACAATTTGTATAGTTTGTCGTGAAAATGCTTTATTAAAAAATATTTAATTTTGTTCTTCAGTATAACACAAAGCACAAATCATTTAATGCCACCCACCCTTTTTTTTGAGAATCTCGTTAACATAAAACGAGATAAATTCGTTTTCTTAAAAAAATCTTTGCAACAGCAACAAAATATTTGGGATGGGGGATTTTTGGAATAATAAATGAAGGGAAATCGAAATTATCTCATAACAGAGTAAAAAATACATAAAACCTTTTTTTGTTTGATGGAGTTAAATATAGTTTTGAAATGAAAAATTCAAAATTACTTTTTTTAATCAATTTCTGCCTTTTAAATGTCCTTGATGTTATAGTGTCCCTCCCCCCATTGATCCTCATGTTGCAGTCCTCACGAAATAGTTGTAATATGTATATGGCCCGGCTGAAAAAAAAAGATTGAGTACCACTTCTCTAGTCTATATTAAAACAAAAATTCATTTCTTATTTTTAGATCTTTTCCTTCAAACTATTCATCAATTTTCTCTAGAAATAAGAATAGTTCATTTCATGACAAAACACACAATGATCACGTGATAGCGATGTGTTATTTAACACATGAAAATCGGAAGTAAAAGATCAAATGTGAGACGAGTAAAGATTAGAATCTCGCTCAATGCGACAATGCTTCGGAAAGAGTTACGTCAGAAAGGAACTACTCAGACATTTTTTATTTGAAAAATACATTGTGTCTCACCTCTGAATATAAATGCATTGTAACACCCTGCTGTTTCTTCTGGTTGATTTAAGTGAGCATCCAATTTTTAAAATATAGACATTACTCACGGAAGTATGACATTATTATGAAGATAAAGTATCAATGTGGTGGTTCAGTGAGCAAACTTACAATAGATGTAAAATTAATTTTTTTCTTCATAACCAAGTAAAGATTTGAAAAATGAATCTAAAATCAAATTTAACTTTCACTTCCATTTTAATTAGAAAAAAATTAGATTTTATCAGCGTAGAAAAAAATTAGACTTCTACATAGATAGAAATACAGTCTATTTAAAAGAAATCACATTTCTTATGAACTTTAAGGGTTGTATTTTTGGAAGCATGCTATTTTTTCAAAAGCCTGGGATAATACCTCGAATAAATAACTTCAAAACATAAGAGCATTGCATATGTACATTTAAGGTTTCTTCGTAAATAAAGGAGGTGCGCGTTATACGGCGAATATAACTAAAAATTAAAAATTGCGGCTCGAAAGTATAGGTGCCCGTTATATGTCGGATTTTACGATAAATATAACTGTGAAAACAATGTAATTTTAATATAATCAGTTTTCGAACAAAAATATATATTTTTTACTATGAATAACCAATTTATTTTCCAGAATACTTTGAAAATTTAGCTAATATCAGTTTATATAAAAAAAATCACTAACATGTATTAAATTATTATCAAAAAATATATGTACGAATAATTAATTTATTAAATGCTTATTTAATTTTAATAAATGCTAAACCTGACTTCCGAAAAAAAGCGCTGATTTAAAACGTTTTTTAATAAACAACTCTTTTTAGAAAACAAATGTCTAAAATAAATCTGAGCGCATGCGCTTTATTAAATAGTATTATCATGTGATATCATATTATGAAAGCGTAATAATAATAAATATCTTAAAGGTGGAAAGAGGATAAAAAATAAATTGGAATCAATATAAATATCATAAAAAATATGCTTAATGCTTTTAAAAAGATTTAACCGTAGATTCCCCGTTCTCCGTGTAATATATTTTTTTAAAAAACATTTAGAGTGTTTTTCTCAATTGTTATTAAAAAATTTCTGATCCAAATAAAATCGTATAGCCACTTCTATGAAGTGAAATGAATACTGAATGGATTATAAGAACAAAAAATATGTTTTATTAAAGAACATTAGGTAAAATACATTCATGGGTAGTCTGAAAAAACTTTCGATAAATACTGAATCAGATTAATATACTTGGAGCCAGAGTAGCGCACACATGAATTTTTCAAGGGGGAAGAGTCCGGGGTGGAAAGTTCACCATTCTTGTAATATGCTCCTTTTGATTTTGTCGATTTTCGGGATCAAAACACAGTAAAAATCTAATTATTGAATAAATAATTGGCTCTAATTAATAAAATTAATCATTAATTAAAAATATATTTAATTAAATTTTACGTACTATATGCTTAGAATTATAATCAATCAGGAAAAAAATCAAGGGCTTTGGGGGCTCGGACCCCCACCCCCTTGTGTGCGCCACTGCTTGGAGCTTTAATAATAAGCTTACAATGGAATATTTACTTTTGTTTTTGATTTAACTCCTTAAGCGGTCAAATGTTTTCCCAAAAAATGTTCCAAAACAAAAGGTACGTTTTTTTATAATTTTACATAAATAAGCATAATACTCTTAATAGAATGCGAGAATGGAAGAATTTGATTTTAATTTAAACTTTAAAGTTTTCACTCTATTTCTTGTTTTATAATTGTTGAACACAAAAATCCTTAAATGTTTGTTTTTTGTAAGTACACACTGCATGCAATGGAGAATGTTTTATATATCTTAAAAGAATTTCTCTCATACTTGCAAAAGAATTCAATTTTCGTACCTTTTTTTTCAAATGCTTGAGGATTTTGTGCGTGCGTGCATATGTACATGCACACACAATTTTAAGCATGGTGCAATATTAAGTCTTGCATTGCGATGGGGACAGAGATATCGGCTTTTTTGGATTATCTTCCCATTTTCATTTCTTCTTAAACAACAAATTACACATTGTCTTGCCAATTTCATTCTTTATAGAATAGTTTCAAGAATCTAAATTCCTGCCTTCAATAAAAATTTCCCACCTTCGCCACAAATAAAATCCCAGATGAGAAGTACTTCAGTACCATGAACAAACTGAATCTCTTAAAAACACTAGCACTAATAATCTCATTATAAGAATTTAAAATATATACAAATCAGAGAAAGAAACGAAAATATTATAGTGCCTGTACAGCATATGGGCAAACTAGTTGTAGCCAGCTTTCAGCATCCCGCACGGTGTACGGGAAAACGAGTTAAGGGGTTAAAATAAAATGAGAGAATAAAAATACATTTTTTGTCATATCTGCAGAAATTAAAGGCTTGTAATTTGCCTCATTTATTGAAACTCTAAAAAATTGTTTATTTTCTTGTTCCTTTTCTTAAAAGTAACGAAAAATAAAAATGACTGAAAAACTTAAGTAGGAAGCTCAGAAATTGAAAAAGAATTAATGACAAATAAATGAACAGTAGAGTTATACCTTATTTTTTAAAAAAAGACTATTCAACATCAATTTGAAATAATTTCAACATAAACTCTTTTTTGTTTGCTCGATTATGCTTTTGTTATTTAAATTACGAGTTCGATTATACTGTTTCTTAATAGTTGTAAAAAATGCTGTTCAACAACAACAACTTAAATTCTCTTTTCATCATTTTCTCCTCTTCATTATCAGACTACGAAGCTCATAAAACATTTCAATTAGACTTAATTTATAAATCAAAAGGAGAAACGAATCTAAACAATAACCCATTATGTCTTTTGCTCTTCTTTCTTGCGTAACTCTTCATTCAAGTAAGGTAAAAAAAAGTATTCGTTGTAAACAAAAAAAACAGATGATCTACAGAACAAATCGCTTCTCAGGGCGTCAAAAATGTAACACGGGTAGCCAGAGATAGAAATGTGATTACAGATCTCAACAGCTCGGCCGTTAAAAATCTAAATTATGATGCGCCGGTTTCATAAAGACATGGAACGTTTGCAAAAACAGGTCAATTGAGGTTTCGTGTGTTAAAACATCACATACAGGCTTGCAAAAGATATTAAGGGACCAACTATGATGATGTCATGAAATATTAGGTTTTTTTCCCTACAAAAATATTCATTGCAACATCACGTTTTGAATTAAATTATCCTAACGTAACTAGACTAAGTCAACACTTCTGATTTGGGGCTATTTAATGATATCGATTGTGCAGACCGATTCTGTGGTCAGTTTAAATAGTTCAATGTAAGAGTGAAAGCTATCTGAATTTATTTTCAAATGGTGTAATGCTTATTAAGGTTTAATTTGTTTTGGACATATTTGTTGGTCCTAATTGCATTTATTTCATTAGATCTGGATGCTTAGAAGAGGGTTTTTTATTAGATATATTATGCATTGTAGGAGAAAGCTTTTTTTATACAATAATGCATCCAATAAATCGTATTGTTGTGAATTTTAATGCGTTTCAACTAACCTCTGTAGAAATCAGTATTTAATTTTAGAACCCTGCCTTGTGAAGAAACTATGATATGTCTGAAACCATGTTACACAGATTAAAATTTCTGTTTCAAAAGATCTGAAGTGGGAAACCAGAAGATGATGAGACTGTAATTATAAGTTGTTTTTGCGATTGTAAGGTGAAATATATACTAACTTGGAGATACTATTTATTATTGGAATTGCGTGAAATTGTAGGCCGTGAATGTACTTTCAGCTTGCGTCTAGCGTTGTTGGGTTCTGAGCAGTAGTGTGTTTTCGAATATATCATACCCAATCAAATTTTGATTAATAATTTCACAATCATTTACGTAAATGTAAAAGATGTAAATAAAAATTTGTAATTTAAGATCAAAGCTGGATATTCTAAACTTTATATTTATAGCTAATGTGAATTGACTCCCAAGTCTAATGATTTTTGCCGTACCAAAAAGTCCACTTTACAGACAAATTATTCATTTATTTAAATAGATTTTTTTACATTAGTTTTTAAGAAATTTTGTATGCGAATGGTGCTATATTATGTTTAAAACGATATATACAAAAATATATGTTTGGAAATTAGCATTAAAAATTAACATTTTTTTTTTATCCATAATCCTGAATAAAATGAACCTGGAAGCGATTAAATGAATCTTGAAGTTTTAAGTTTTTGAAATATTGTTATTCGTTAGGATTCGAGGTTTGTGTTTCGCTCCCATCGAATAATACTACACTGCTGGACAATTGCTAAGGACGGATAACACTATCATCCATAGCAACCACAAAATGAAAGGAAGCAAAATGTGGAAAATTAGAATAAGTGCGGGATATTAGTAAGAAGAGAAGTATGAATATGCAAATTTTTTTTCCACGTCTGTTCATCACGTGATAGCGTTCATAAGAGCTTTAAAGGTTTGACGCGTGAGGACAGTTGTTGTTTCAAGTCAAAGTTTTAGAGGAAAGATTTAATAGACGAACTTAAAATTTTTGGAATGTCTTCCCGACATCACATAGATGATTTTATGCGTGGCCGAATTATTGGAAAGATCGAAGAAGGGCGAAAAATAACAGATGTTGCCAGGGAGTTCGACATCGCTCACAGCGTTGTTTCACGGCTGTGGAAGTCATTTAAAACTAATGGAATGTGTAGTAGACGGCACGGGGGAGGTCGTGTTAGAAGTACGACACCTGCAGAAGACAGATATATCGTCCTTTCAGCAAAAAGGAACAGGCGCACCACAGCTCAGCAGGTGGCAGATCAGTTTCTTGTTGCCTCAGGAAAGCAGATCTCCCGAAACACTGTTGCCAGACGTTTGAGGGGAGGAGGACTATACGCACGCAGACCTGTTGTGTGTGTCCCATTGACCAGACAGAACCGTACTGCCCGTTTGCAATGGTGTCGTGAGGATCACAATTGGACTGAACAGGACTGGGCATGCTTACGATTCTCAGATGAGAGTAGGTTCAGTCTGTCATCGGATTGTAGACGCCAACTGATCTGGCGCGAGAGTGGTACTGCTTATCGTCCAGAAAATATCCAGGAAAATGACCGATATCCGACATGCTGTATCATGGTGTGGGCCAGCATCATGATCAATAGCCGCACGCGCCTACATGTGGTTGCGAATGGGACTATGACGGACCAACGATACATTGATGAAGTTCTACTTCCTCATGTTCGTCTTTTCCGTGGTGCTGTCGGTGATAAATTTGTTTTTATGGACGACAACGCAACATGTCATCGAACACTCGCTGTTCAGGATTGTCTAGACAGCGAGAGTATTCAACGTCTCGTATGGCCAGCGCGTTCTTCAGATCTAAACCCCATTGAAAATGTGTGGGATGCTTTGGGGAGGCAAGTTGCTGGTCGAAACTATCCTCCGACAAACAAGAACACCCTCATCCGTGCACTCACAGAGGAATGGGATAAATTGCCACAACAGCTGCTGGATAATGTTGTGCAAAGTATGGTACGACGTGTGGAATGTTGCATCACACTCCACGGTGGACATATCCCGTACTGATACCTTTCTTTAAGGTTCCTGCTGACTTTTAGATGCATTGTTCCATTTCTCCGTACGCAGATCAAATGAACATTTTTTTCTTTAAGATGTTTCACAGCTTTTGTACTTTCCAGAACAATAAATATTCTTTATTCTAATGTCTGAACAGTGTGGCAACTATATTTTATCCTACTAGGCCTCATGTCTCGCTTAATGTTATGCTACATAGCAATTTGTGATCCGTCCTTAGCAATTGTCCAGCAGTGTATTAAGATGCTGTAAATGGATTAAATAAAGGACGTTGAATTTTAAAATGCTTCTTGAATCTTCCTTTCACACATTAATACGAACTCAGGATTGTTTTGATTCATATAATTGTTTTAAACACTGTGTGTGTTATATTCTATTAATACCTCAATATTTTTCTGAATATTTTCAGAATTAATAACTGAATGGTATTAAGAAATATTGGTGTAAGATTAAGGCCTTATCAAATTATACACTAAAAATACGTTCTATTAGAAATCAAGTTTTAACTATTCCCCTAATTTATTTCATTGGCATGAAACTTTCCTTTCATTTTAATTTCTAAATTTTTGGTAAAAATTTAGTAAGTTAAGATATTCATTTGTTCTATAATTTTTTGTCTTGACTCTTTATATATTGAATTAAATATCTGGAATTCAACTTACAAATAACACAGCTGTGATGAATTACAAATGTTATTCTACATGATTTTCCTAAGTTGAATTATTGTCTCTCTAAATAAATATATTGCATTTGTAATGGGCTATCTCGCGAGGTTTCCCTCTCAAAACTAACTCGGGATTGTTTTCGTAAAAATTCTATTGAAAATTTAACTGTCCCTTTATTACCGCAGAAACGTGAAAAGTGGATGTGTTAAGGCTTATTCACATAATAGCAATGAGTAGTGATTGTCGAAGGTGTATCCATTGGAAGATGTATCATAGGATCATTTGGATCATGAGGGCTCAAAGGCGTTTATCTTTCCTGCACTCTATTTACTGTATTGATGTGAATGAGCACTTATATGTAGTATGTAAATCATGATATTTTCGCGGTTAAGGGGATTAACACAGCCAGAATGTGATACTACTAATTATTCTACTAGCTAAATAGATATTCAGTGCCTAGACCTAGGCGTTTATCAACTGATAAAGTTAATAACATTGGCTCGGATCCAATCAGAGATGTCTTAAGGACATGGTCCCATACCAAAAAGTAGACCCTGGGCCCTAACACAAATGTAGGCCCTACCTATGATCCTTAAAAGTAGACGGTACATAGCATACGTTATCGAACACCCGTACAAACAATAATTCGAAACAAATAAATGCGCATGACTTACAATAGCACAAACCGGCTCTACGGACTGCCACCTTTTAACTGAAGGAATAATATTGGTGTTTGGTGGTAAGCCTAGGCTTATAAAGGGTGTTTTTTTTAGAGGTATAGAACTTTAAATTGCAACAAAACAACGCTGTATTATTCGATTGACATGAATTTTTTTTTATTCGAAAGATAATCTTGTGGCATTATATTTTAAATATGATTTCTGGCATAGGACTGCCACGGCTGGCTCGGATGTAGTTCAATCTGGACGTCCAATTTTCGATGACTTTTTCCAACATTTGTGGCCGTATATAGGCAATAACACGGCGAATGTTTTCTTCCGAATGGTCAAGCGTTTGTGGCTTATCCGCATAGACCAATGACTTTACATAGCCCCACAGAAAATAGTCTAGCGGTGTTAAATCACAAGATCTAGGAGGCCAATTCACAGGTCCAATGCGTGAAATTAGGCGGTCACCAAACGTGTCTTTCAATAGATCGATTGTTGCACGAGCTGTGTGACACGTTGCGCCGTCTTGTTGGAACCACAGCTCCTGGACATCCTGATTGTTCAATTCAGGAATGAAAAAGTTAGTAATCATGGCTCTATAACGATCACCATTGACTGTAACGTTGTGGCCTTCATCATTTTTGAAGAAGTACGGACCTATGATTCCACCAGCCCATAAAGCGCACCAAACAGTCAGTTTTTCTGGATGTAACGGTGTTTCGACATACACTTGTGGATTAGCTTCACTCAAATGCGGCAGTTTTGTTTGTTGACGTAGCCATTCAACCAGAAGTGCGCTTCATCGCTAAACAAAATTCGCTTATGAAAATCGGGAACAACGGCAATCTCGTTTTGGGCCCATTCGACGAATCTACGCCTTGCTGGATGATCGTTCTGATGAATTGCCAAACTAAACCGAGAATAAATCACTTGACAGCTGTTAAATCGGTCGCCATCTTGGAAAGTAATGCCAACTTAAACTTCTATACCTGGCAAAAAAACACTCTTTACATGGACGACAGTCATCACATGTGTAGCCAGTTGACATATCGTCCGAAATTCCCAGTTTTTCGGAGAATACAACCGGAAATAACACTTGATCATTGAAACTATTCGAATTATGATCTTATTAAGGCTGAGTCAAGAACAAGACGACACCCCCATTGTATCTGAGGCCCTAAGCCCAGGTCCAGTTGGCCCATGACTTGAGACGACCCTGGATCCAATCCGACTGTTTCTTAGAAAGCCATCATCAGTTTATTGAAGAATCTCCCAGTGCAACAGCAATTCTTTCGGTAATTACCGATAAAAACATTTTCATGACTTAGAACTAAATATAGTTACGTGTAAATTGATCTTCTTATACTTTAAGTTAGCCAAGAAAGGGATGAACAATTTAATGATTATTCATGTATATGATTACTTTTTAAGATTTGTATCATGTCGAGACTATCCTTAATATCCTAATTGGTTCGAGTCACTAGCGAGTACGAAGCCATCGGAGTTAGCTAGTCAGACTTTAGGGTTTCTTTTCGAAAAAGTCAATAGACATAAATAAATGAAATGACTCCTCCGCAATAGATTAGACTAAAATAAAAATTACTTGATTCTGAATCATTGTATTGGTATCTAAAAAGTAATGCTATACTTAAAACCTGAAAATTTTAGTTTTGTTAATATATAAATAGAAATCCTAATAAATTTCGTAAAATATACTTAATAGTATTTTAGGATTTTAGAAAGCAAATGTAATTAGATCTAGAATTAAAAAAAGAAAAACGAAATTTCAACTTTTTGCGACAATCAGTACTCTATTACTCAAGATATAGTTTTCATAACCAGAATCGAATTAATTCACAATTGAAGAAAATAATGATTTGAGTGTTAGTTAATATTATTTTATTAATTGTATTGGATTACTCGTTTACCATTAAAGGTTATTTTTTGTAAAATTTTCTGAAGTACTGAAAAAAAATCTTGTTCACAAGCCAATGAAATTCCTGTATTTATAAATACCCAGACAGAAATCGAAGGTTTCTATTAACATAACTAATAAAAACATTTTTTTAAACAAATTAATCCAAAACTGTTTTGATCAGCATTAAATAAAATCCAACATGCTAATTTTGCATAAATTTATATCGCAGCTCTGGTGATAAAATTTCATTTGATATCACACTTAAACACTCGATTAAATTCAATATCATAAAGGAAGTAAAATTAAGTTGATGCACATTTTATTAATTGCCGTTGTTAAGCTCAGCATAAAAATAACGTTTTATTACCTCAACACAAATCAGTTGTTGTCAAGCAAGTAAAAGCAACTTGCAAATGCGATCTAGTTAAAAGATTTAAACTTCCTGTTAGTTTAAAATAGTCATAAAATTACTAATAAACGTCACATTCGACATCGAATAAGGCAATTTACATTCTTTAGAAATAAGTAACATGACAGGATTACACCACCGACGTTCTGATTGCAACACAGAAGCGCCAATTCTGTCTGGTGGTCTATGCTTACTTTCAAGCCATCCTGTCAAAGAAAAGGGAAATTATCTAGAAAGTTGTTCAAAGTTGCTCGTCTGACATGGCAGATCGTGACCTTTACCGATTACGTCTTTAAAAAAGGCTCACTTTTACGAAAATCATCTTGCCACGATTCCTTTCAATCTATACATTGTATTTTGCAATATAATACATAGATTTTAACTTCTTGAAGAAAGGTTAACGACATCATGTCAAAATCATGATGAAAACTTTGTAACATTTTGTTACTTACTTTTAAGTTACGTCGAGAAAGGATATTAGAACTCTATTAGCAGTTTAGGGTCAAGGATGTATTTAGTTCAAGCTATCACTTACATACTGCTGTATATTATTTATGAAAATATTTAATTTTCTTTTTTTAATCCTGACCTTTGCTTATTTTGGGCTTAGAGATTGACTGTGTTTTAAGTAACATTTTTTTAAAATTAAACATTTAAGCCAAATGGAGTAAATTCGAGCGGGGGTTCAATGAAGTTTCCGTCAATGTAACAATTATTTTATTAATTTAAGTCTAGTTACACAAAAACAACACATACCGTTAACATAAACAATGGGCAAAGAACATGGGCGGTTTCTCATAGCAAACACGTTTTCTCAACACTTGGTCTATACCAGGGAGGGCAAACCATTGGTACGCGTGCCATTGATGGCACGCGGCACAATATTTTGGGCACGCCACCGATCAAAACGATCAACCGCGATTGATTCTTTAATCAAGGAATTTTCAGGGAGATTTTCTCAGTTCAAAGAATTATCAGAAGCGCTCAAGTTTATTTTGTACCCTGATGTGACATCATTTTATAAACTGAACTTGCCGCAATTCGATTGGTTGGAAATTGAAGAATTTGAAATGTAACTTATCGATTTCTAGTGTAGTTCAATATGGATTCAAAAATTTGTTGAAACAAGGAAACATTTAGAACTGATTGAAACAGAAAGATTGACAAGCAATATAAGTAAAAATGTCAGTAACGAAGTTTTGGAAACATTAAATTCGATTCCAGATACGTTTAACTGTTTGAAGAGGCATGCTCATGCTATTTAACTATATTTTCATCGACCAATGCCTACGAATCATTATTTTCAGGGATGAGTAACATTAAAGACTCGCTTAGAAACCATGTAGCAGATGATTCCAATTCAGCATGTAATCTTCTAAAAGTAACATCCTACCCAATCCTAATATAATTTATTTGTCTTCTAATCTGCAATAGCAGAAATTACATTAATGTTACTTTATATAATTTTAATTACACTTAACTAAAACATTTACTACTATAAAATACAAAATGTATTTTTTTAGTAAATAAAGAGTTTTGTGTTGTTAGTATTTAGTTTTATTATTTTCCCCAAAATCACAAGTCAAAATTATTTGACGGCATGTCTATACCTCATTAAGCATTTCTTTAGAAAAAATGGTATGTTGATCCAAAAAGGTTCACCACCTCTAGTCTATACTAAAGAAGGGTAGAGGATGCTTCTGTTGATTTGGATAGTCAGTTACAGTTATTAATGACAAGATTGTTTACATTTTCAATTTAATTCATATTTTGATTTGTAAATTGATATATAATGGTAGATCAGTGGTTCTCACACTTTCAATATTAATGATCCAATTTTCATCGATATCCCCCCTCCCTACAACAACTATTTATTAAACGCAATAATAATATACATCGACGCTAAAGCTACACAATGCTACTTTAATTATAAACCACACAAATTATAAAGATAAGTATTAAATTCTGTACATAGTTTTGTATATGACAAGCCCTCATGGGGATCACTAATAATTACTAAACTTGTTTTTAATTTAATATTGATAAATTATCAAATACTTTTTGCCGTACTGATACATTCATAAGTATCTTATATTACTGTAAATAAGTATTTTATTTTTTAGTATGTAAGAATGTATTTTGTTTTGCTTCCTTTCAGTAAATTGATAATTATTTTAAACCTTCTATTTTTGACTTTTCGATATCCTCGGGCTCCCCAAGTATGGTTATCATGGCCCTCTATGGGTGGGAGCACACCACAGTTTGAGAAACGCTGTGCTAGAGGATTTCCAAGTCACACAAAATCTATTTTAAAACAAATTTATTGATTTTTTTAAGTAGGAAAAAAAAGACTTAATTTTAATATTTATCATATTTTAAGAATAAGAAAGCACTGACTCAATTGAATTCGACAAAAAATTTATGGGGAACATTCCGTCATTTACACATTAAATATTTTATTATTTAGAGATTAAGCATTACATTATTCAGACATTCAAATATTTTTTTGCCACATCTGTTTTTATCAGTTATAAAAATTAAGCAATATTATACTTATTTATTTATAACTATTTTACTTTTTTAAAAATTAAATTATGAAATTGGCTTTCCTTTTGGTATTTTCCTAATGTAGACATTTAATTTAATTTTTTTTTCAAAATTTGGTACACATTTTATTTTAATCAGTTTTTTTTAAGGAATACTTAAAAATCTTTAATTTTAATTAGATTTATGTAAGAATAGTTATTAATAGAATATTTGGACGTAAAGAAGCATAAAAGACAATACTGCAAGTGATGAATACATTTTTTCCCATTATATTTTGTTTCATTGACACTAAGTGTTTTTGTGTATGTGTGTACCTAGTATGTGCAAAATATTGAAATGTATGGCCAACTGGAAGAGTTCTTTACATTGCTTTGCTAATAGAAAAATATCCCTTCGACAGAAAGTTAGAAATAAAAAAGGTTAAATTTCAAAATTGATTAAATGAAGAATGAAAAGTCCCTCAAAATTTAACACAAAGTAATAGATGATCTGTTACTTTATATCAGTTCTAACCTTCAATTAAATAAATACACTCATTGCCATGAAAATTTATGCACGAAGAAGTATGAGTGGAATTAATACGAAACTTGGCATAAAGGTACGTGTCAGAGAGATATATGTAAATGGTTAGTGATGCATCGTGATTGAGCATTGCTTAATGGCACCAGAGGACGTTGAAATTCATTTGTCTTGGACTATAAAACAGGTAAGTTGAGATTTCTTGAGTGTATTTAATCCGTTGCAGAGGGACGCTTTTTAACTAGATATGCCATAACACCGCCATCGTAGACACTATGAACAACTGTCACAATTCGAGAAAGGAAGAATCATAGCGATGACGCTAACCGGTTAGTCAGCTCGGCAAGTAGCTTGCCTCCTCGGTTGTTCTGACTACACTTTGAGGAGGTGTTGAGAACAGTAGACAAGAAAGTGAGAGAGGTCCATTACACGGTGACAAGGCTCAGGAGGTCCTCCAGAGGACCACCACATCATAGGATACGCACACATAGCCCCAACTGTCTCATTGTCCATCATCCATACACAAACAGAACCTTCACTATGGACCTCTGTTTCTGTCCGTACCATCGCAAGGTGTCTGGCTGAAGGGCAGTTGTTATTGAGGTACCAATTATGGGCACTGCCATTGACACTTACTCACCGTAACTGCCGTTTAAAGTGGTGTCAAGCTTGAAGAGATTGGACTGCAACCAAATGGAATCAGGTCATCTTAAACAACAAATCCAGATCCAGTTTGGGGAGTGATGACAATCTTGTACGTGTGGGGAGGCTCCGTGATGAATGTTTCAAATCTGCCTTCGCTTTGCAGCGGCATACCACTCCCACAACCGATGTGATGGTATGGGGTGCCATCACATATGACATATTGTCACTTCTAATATTGTTCCACGTCACCATGACAGCCCAAAGGTAAGTTCGTGACATTCTTCAGTCCTACAAGTTGTCACCAGTGGCGCACACAAGGGGGTCCTGGGGGTTCGGAACCCCCCAAAGCCCTTGATTTTTTCCCGATTGATTATAATTCTAAGTATAAGTACGTAAAATTTAATTAATTACTTGTTATTAATGATTAATTTTATTAATTAATGCTAATTATTTATTCAAAATTAGTTTTTTACTGTGTTATGTTCCCAAAATCAAAAGGAGCATGATACAAGAATGGTGAACTTTCAATTTCGGACCCCCGCCCTTGAAAAATTCCTTTGTGCGCCACTGGTTGTCACTCATGGCAGGGCTCTCAGGAGCCCTTTTTCAGCAGGACAATGCTCGCCTACACGCAAAAGGGGTTTCACTCCCCACAATTTCATTCTTCCCTGGCCAGCTTGTGATCCTCAGATTTGTCATTAATCAAGCACATTTGGAATCATTTAGGAATGTAAACTGGACAGCCTATGAGTTTGGTCGAATTCGAGGCGCGTTTACAGTAACTATGGTACGAGATGTCCTAAAACATTATACGGGACTTGTATGCCTCAATGACCGACCATATCATATCATGTATTCATGCTAGTGATAGCCCAACAGGGTACTAAAACCTCCATTCATCTAATTTTTTCTTCACTAAATAATCATTTTGCTTTGATTTTGCAATCATTCGTTTACATCAATGTTTTACTTACGTATATAACCCTTTAAGACCCAACCCGAACGCTCGTGCGGGTTAGACATTCTTATACATTTTTGGTTCTGGAATAGTCGTATGTAAGAAAATCCTGAATTCAACGATTGAGTGTGTTTTTAGAACGTGTAAAGTATCATTTTTCATCAACAGAAGGGGGCTGTAGTCCATGTTTTACTTTCAGCTGGCAAATCTAACTTCTTTTTTTTTCAAATACAACGAAAACACGTCTTATTTTTATCTGTCATAAAAAGGTAATAATCAATATATTTCTAATTGCTTAGATACAAATTTTTGTATTAATGGTTAAATAATTGTAAAATAGAAAAAATATTAATTATACTCTATTAATGTGGTTTCTTAGGCTCGAGATTTCGTTTTCCGCGCGATCCTGCGGGTTGGGCGTTACTTGAGTAACTGCAGCTGTAAAGGTAAGTACTTACCATGCAAATTTTCTTTTCTGTTTCAATAATTCTTATGAAAGCCTACATAAAAATGAAATATATATATATATATATATATATATATATATATATATATATATATATATATATATATATATATATGTGGGGGGGGGAGACAACAAGGGGTCCAAGACGTTTGTCTTACTTCACATTTATTAAAAACTTAAACAAAAATTAATTAAAAAGGTAGATAAGTTTGACAATGATACGCAGAAGGTAACGCCTGCTCGCGCACCTCTCGCGTTCTCTCTTCTCCTCTCTTAAAAGTTTTGGTTCTGCTTTCACTAGTTCAAAAGTTTCCACAGTTTCAGTTCTCATTAGCTGCGCCTGCGCGCGAAGACTGCGTTGTTATCTTGAGAACTATTGGATCCTACATCCGGCTATCCTGACTGTCCGCTGTCCGCAGCGGTACTTCTTCCTTTTTCATCGAGACCAGAGGAGAATCTGAAATATACAAAAAAGACGGAACAGACAAGGACTATACGACAAATATACAAAGATTAAACATATCATAATTCTTCTGAACTAGACAGTTTCTCCATCATGTGAAGGCATCTCTTCGACATCCGGAAGGTTCCACAGGAAAACATTGTGTTTCACAGGCATAAGAACGTCTTTTTTAACAAGTTGATCTTTGGTTGAACGCATCGATATTTTCCTCTGTAGAGTTCTGGACGTCTGTTCAAAACGATTTCTCTTTTTCCTCCGTTTCCACTGCCAGGGCTGGAAGATTTTCCGGAGCATTGTAAACCGATGATGTTTACTCTTCATAGGTGAAGGGGCGTTGAAGTTCACGGAACTCGTTTTCATGGCACCATTTACTTTCTTACACAATACTATATCAGAACATTTTTCTCTTATAATACTCAATTTTAACTTAGTACTCTTAATTTTATTACATTTATAATCCTTAATTAGAGAACTCAAATCATTTCTAGTGTTAAAGTTTTTAACATGTGGCAAATCATATCTAGAGTTTTCTATCACATTTGAAACAGAAACATTTGAATTAAAATGAACACCCAAAGAGGATCCACTTTCACTCAATAAAACATCGCTCTTTGCGTGGCCTAGTTGCTTTATTTCAGCATATATACTGGGATGTATAATAATTTCTTCGGTCAAGGTCGGTGATATTGCCGTTCGAACACTTAGACCGGGAGAGTGTTGATCAAGAGAAATATTTATGGGTTTAACTTCTACCATTCGCTGTGTTCGCCAAAACATGAACTTAATGTTATTATTTCTTCGGAAGGTGTTTGCACTCTAATTAGTGAGGAATTTAAAACTGGGATCTGGCAACCTGAATCGATCAAGGCTGTTACGGGCTGATTTTCCACAAAAATGTTTACATATTGAAATTGTTCGAATCCATCGCTATTTTGTTTTTCGCTCTCGACTTTCAAAGTATTCACGTTTATTCTATTATGGATGTGGTCGTTAGATTCTTTAGGTTTAAAACGCTTCTCACAGTCTCTTGCGCAATGAGATGAATCACCGCATATATAGCAATTTTTATTTTCTCTTTCAAGATATTGGGGATAGTTCTCTTTAATCTCTGGTTTAAAGTTTTGTGATCTATTTTTAAAGGGGTCTTGGGTATATCCATAAGTAATAGGAATTTCTTTATGTGATCCGCTTCTAGATGAAATATAAATATCGCACTCTTTAGCTAAATCAATAGGCCTGAACCTATCTTCTGCTTCTCGAATGCCAATACGAGTTGCGGTTTCCTTATTTAAAGTTTCGAACTGTTTCTCTTCGACTTTAGCTGCAGGATTTAAACTTAATGCTTTATTTTTAGCCGTTTGAAGTTCGACTTCTTTTTCTAATTTTGCTAACTGTAGTTTCGCGAGCTCAATTTTCTGTTTTTCTAAAGTTACCTCTCTTTCGTTTCGCGATACCCTCTCACCTATACAGTTTTTAATTAAAGTTTTAACGAAATCTGGATCACTTTCAAATGTACTACTGTTCTCAATTTTAGTCTTTAGTTTAACTATGGTGTCCGTACTCTCCACAATACCGTCTAGATCCTCAACAACTCTTATGAGATCCTCTTTAAGAGCGTTTTTATACATTTTAGAAAAATATGGAAAGATCCTACCTTTTTTTTCTAGCTCCCTTGTTGCTCGCACGTACGATGTATCCAATAATTGAAGAAAAACTTCGATTTCACAGATCTCACCTCTTCGCAGGTAATATAGTTGAAATTGTTCGAATTGACACCTCTCCGCAGGTGTTTATGTGAGTGGTTCCAACCTCTACACAGGCGGATTATTCACACTGAGTTAGTTCCAACCTCTACACAGGCGGAATATTTGTCGATGGTTCCAACCTCTACACAGGCGGAACGAAGTTTTCGAAAAATGGCGGCGCGTCTCCTCCACGGACGGCTTTTGTTCATTGTCCAGACTTTGGTTCAAAATCGAAATTTTATCGATCCCGGCCGAGCCCCCATAATTTGTGGGAGACAACAAGGGGTCCAAGACGTTTGTCTTACTTCACATTTATTAAAAACTTAAACAAAAATTAATTAAAAAGGTAGATAAGTTTGACAATGATACGCAGAAGGTAACGCCTGCTCGCGCACCTCTCGCGTTCTCTCTTCTCCTCTCTTAAAAGTTTGGTTCTGCTTTCACTAGTTCAAAAGTTTCCTCAGTTTCAGTTCTCATTAGCTGCGCCTGCGCACGAAGACTGCGTTGTTATCTTGAGAACTATTGGATCCTACATATATATATATATATATAGTTATATAATTAAAACCAAATTTTCTTAGGGGTCGCCAAGGATGAATCCCTTTTTTTCTTTCTCTCTCTTTTTGCAATTAATTTTCTTTTCCATACATTTGTTGAGGAGTATGGCAGTTTTATCCTCTCCACAGATATATGCACCCATATCTATTAACCCCCCCTCAAAAAAAATCTGTGTTTTCCGATGGTAGTTAGTATGGTGTGGTTTAAATATATATATATATATATTTTAAATAATAAAATTTTCTGATACATTTTACTATTTTTCTTGGAATACTGTATTAACTTTTAACCAAAAACTTTTTCAGATGTCTAAAAGGAGAAGAATTATCACAGAATTTTAATTTTTCAATTGGTGAATGAATCAGATTGAACTTAGATCAGAACTTAGTGATCTCTCGAATGATGACAATGCTGCAAACAAAACATATATGAATCGCGTATACTGGAAGGAGAATCAAGTTCAGATGAGAACGATGAAGAAACAAATGGGAGTATTTGAAATGAAAAGATAATTTTGAATCATTCTTTACCATAAAAGTCTGTTGAACACATTCATTACATTGATTTTGTTGCAAATTCTTGGTTTCTGTGCAAACAAGATGCAATATCAAATAAAATTCCTCTAAAAATCAAAATAGATCGCTTAAAATTTAAGTTAGAGATAGTTGAAGAGTTATCAGCCTCTCCAATTACTAACAAAAGTATTTTCTGTTGATGAAGATAACAGTGTTGTAATTCCACTCTCAAAAAGATCAAAGCGTTATAATCCACCTGTTATACATGTCTGGCTTTTATCCTGGCCATTCCAGAATAAAAGGCTTGGCATGTATAGCCGTTTTTGATGTGTTGATGATATTTCAAGGCCTCGCAAGTGCAGATTTGAAAATTACGAAATCAGTTCGAAAACATGTTGTGAACAATGAAATGGTTATTTATACTTGTCAAAAACAAAAAAAAAGATTCTTTTAGTAAATAAATAATGAATTAATAAAAGATTTCATTTTCATCAATAATTTCCTTATTTGTGTAACAATTAAGAGTGTAACAATTAAGTTGTAAGTGTAAGTTGTACAATTAAGTTGTAAGTTGTTAAGTGTAACAATTGTTGAATTAAGATTGTTTCTTTTATCAACATAGTGCTAAAAATGTATAACTCGTAAAATTTCGTGGGTGACCAGTTTCACAGATAACGCCCAACCCACACGATCGTGCGGGTACCGTCTACATTCCAGGGGGATTTTTTTTATTATTTTTTCCTATGTCATTAGGGTCCATATAGTATAAATAACCAGAAGAATTTAATATTTGAAGATAAAAATAATTCGGGTCTTAAAGGGATAAAATTTCGTTTTATTCTGACAAATCTTTCTTGGTGCGCCAATTTTTATGACAATGAGTGTATATAATTTGACTAATGTATGTAAGGCAAAAACTGAAAGGGACTTTAAATGTATAAAATTTAACTAACATTAAATAGTAACGTATTGGTTTTAAAACGAAAAATTGACTTCAGTCAATAGATTAGCAATATTGACAAATATTGAAACTCATCCTTATAAATAAAAATAAGAAAGCTGAATAAAACAATTTGTTAGTTATCTGTTATTTAACCTGAAAGAAGCTATACTAAATTAGCATTTTAAATTGTTTTTTATATTAATTTTTATATTTACTTTTATAATTTTAATTTAATTTTATCATTTCAAAAGTTAATTAAATCAAAGGGCCTACTCACAAACATTTTTGCAGAATTTCATTTTTCCAATCATTGTACAAATACTTTTTACTTAGCAATGGCTTTCTTTATAAAAATAGCTATGATGGGTGTATTTATTTTTGTTTAAAGTTGAAAACTAATTTTGTGTTTTTTATTACACGTGTTTTTCTCATATGGCAACATTTCAATAAATTCTCTATAAATTGACCATCTTAGAGCCCGGAGTAAATTTGAATGCCTAAGTGCTAAATTATAGAAATCCATGCTATGAAATGGTTTCTTGTGCTTAGAAAATAGCCTTAGAATCAATACAAAATCACAGACAGTTTTTTTTTTAAAAAAAGCTGTAAAATATCAAAATCATATGGTTCGAAATCTCAATGCATTGATTATTACTGAGGAAGTAATCATTCTTTAAAGGGAAGAAAACATCAATAGATAACTGTTTAACCTCTTAACTGCCTCCGGCGTATACACACGTCTCGCTTAACCAGAGCTTTGAGTTCTCCAGACGTATATACACGTCCTTCCAAAATACGATTCCTTTCTTTGCCTGCTGTCAATAAAACTATTCCGAAAGCTTTGGAATGTAATAAAATGACATTGACAGTGTTTGCGAATGATTTACTTATTTCAGAGAAATATTCTTATTAGAAAGGTAAGCGACCGAGATTATCTTTAATATAGTTGCACGTTTTACTATATTCAGAAAATCTTTTGTAGCAAATGACAAATTTTATTATCAAGTGAACATCACTTTGATAAGCAATTGGAAAAATTTACTTGATTTCCTTTTTCTGACTGTTTTATTTTTTATTGCTCAAAGTATATGGTTAATTGTATTAGTTCATATTTTGACTAAAAGACGTGCCTATATTTCATGTTAAATCCTTTACTTGAAAATTCTCGTAATAAACAATACAAGGTTCAACCTTATCTAGTATGTAGAAGTAGGTATACAAACTAGAAGGGGAAAAAAGCTATAATAACGCTATTATAAGTAATGATTATTTTTATTTAAACACTTAATAGAAAAATGAACTCAAAGGTTATTAAATCAGAGGTAAATTAACGTCACATATAGTGAACATAACGCTTACAAAGTTGTCATAGGTTTGACCTATGAAGAAATGCAATATAGCAATATCAACCTGCTATGGAAATAGCTAACATGAAACTTCTTATACAAATGCAAAATTTAATGTTAGTTTATATTCACAAATGTCATTTTCTTCATGAAAATTAAGTAAATGTCCCTTTAAAATTACTCGCTCGTGGGTATTGATGTTTTGAATCATCTGAAACTGTATCTTACATTTACCGTCTCTCTCTCTCTCAGAACATTTTCCCAAATACTTAAGCCAAGAGTAAATCGGTCGATTTATTCCCTTCATTTATTAGTATTTATATACGTGGAAAATGTCAGTGATGGCCGTCGTGATAAAGTTAATTAATATTCAGTTAAATTTAAATTTAGTTGCTCATTACTATTTACAAGTTCTAGATCGTCATTGAGATGGGATCGTCGCTAACAATTACGTCTTTCACATAATCGTCTCTAAACAGTTATTAATAGACACGATGGTTCGTCATCCTTTTTTGTATCATGGCGTCGTCTGCTTCGGGCATCTTTAAATTGTATCGATCCGACAACAAGTAGTGTGTCATTAGACGTGCACCGAAATGTTCAGTCCAGAACTGATGAGGCTTGGCTATAGCGGCCGGCACCATATATATATAGCAAACAAAGCTACTGAATTATGCCTTTTATGATAGTTTTTGTTATATATTTAACTTTTTATAAATTTATTTTGTCATTAAAGTTAAAAAAACATTCTTTCTCAAGTTTTTCGGGAATTAACTCAAATTATATATCTCATTAAAAACTATTAAGATCCACAGACGATCTCTCAACTGAATCTAATTTTTCTGCTTAATTAGAACAAATTTTGTGCGCTTTGTTGAGGGAAAATGCTTTCTTTATGAATCAAATTATAAAAATTTATATTTACGCATGAAAATGCACCCATTTTTTTCTCTATTTTTCAGTTCTTATACAGAGAAATAAAATTATTTTCAAGAATGTTTTATAAAAAATTTTTTAAATATAAATATATTTAAAGAAAATTAAAAGGGAGTTATATAAATCCTTCTAGCCTTAATAGTTTTAAAAAAATATTTTGCTCTAAATAAATGCCAATATGAAATGGATTTACAAAAAAGCGAATTAAAAACAAATTTAGATGGTATTAGTTGAAAGAAAGCTGCTCTTTATACTTGAAGTTTTTCATTTAACATTGCAAATATAAGCAAGGACGTCATAACATAAAAAGAAGAAGAAATAACACTTCTTTTTCGCAATGGCTTTCCATTTGTTTTAAATTATACCATCTAAGATATAGCTCGATAAGAAATTTCTATTAAGCAACAATTTCAGTTTAATTCCAGAGACATTCTTTGTTAGCAACGAAATTGCCCATCAAATGAGTGATTTAAACATCAAGTTTGATAAGTTCGCAAAAAAGAAAAGAAAAACGTAACATCAATATTGCATACATAAGTAACACACCCAATGGTTTCTCACAGAATGAAACAAACCATAAAACTGTTATTATACAATAGCAAAACATTTAACAAACTATTACTCAATGATTTTGCTTCTTTATAATTGAAGATGAGTCTAACAGGAAAGAATTCTCGTGAGCTTAAAGTAAGACACGTTCCACTTAGAGAAAAAAACTGAAACGGTAATGAAGAATTCAACGAAGCATTACGTGTATTCAACTCTTTAAAGTTTACAGAAGAATTAATTTTTATTCTTGGAACTACTTATATTGCTTCCTACGAGAAGAACATCTTTAGAGAGAGAGAATAGTTCTTCCTCTTTGAATTTTAAAAAATACTAAATCGCTTGGTGGTGTGATCTTAAACTGATCTGAATGCTTTTAGAATGTTAATATTTGTTTTTAGAACAATTCTTATCTTATCTTCATTAGAATTTCCTCTTAAAAAATGTTTTAAGAAATAAGAGATTTTCCATAATTTACTATATTGTTTTTTTTTCCTTTTCTATTGAGTTTATCTCTATATTTTAATGTTTAAATGATGATGGATATTTGTTGATGTTTTTGATATGTAGATTAGTGTCTTAGAAATCAAGAATTTAAGCTGCGTAGCTGATAGAGATTGAGAATTGTATCTTGGAAAATATTTAAACATAATACATAATTACTTTGTTTTATATCATTCTCAAAGTTACATTCTATTATCGTATATAAGTATGCAATGATATAGTTGAATTCTTAAATCTTATATGAATATGTAATTATGTGAATAAAAAATAACGTTGTATTCTAATTTGTGATTCTTTGTCTTTTAATGTACAAAGGATGATGGATATTTTGCGGATAGTTTTGATATGATAATTGTTATTATGCAACATTAAAAGTAAGCTAAATTTTTCATCTCAAATGTGAGAATTGCATTTTAGCAAACATTTTAACTATTTTTTGTCTAATTAAGGTTAGGATTATGTTTATTATCCAGTTGAAAAAACATATTCATGATTTCTTGTTATAACTGAAAGAAGACAAACGTGTTGCTATATACAGTCGGACCCCGATTTAACGAATTAATTGGAACCGAACATTTTATTCGTTAATTCGGGGTTATTCGTAATATTGGGCCCAAAAAAATACAATTTTTTCACTCACTTTTTGAAAATTCTATAATAAACAACTAAACAAGTTAGAAATTGCACATACTTTATTCAGCAACTGAAAATATTATTAGCAAATTATTACGTATCAGTTTATTGGAAATTGTAAAGTATTGACTAATGAATGTTTGACAATCTTTTTTGATTCCTGACTGGAAAAAGTTCTTTTTCTACATTATGGAGCGATGAAAATACTGCGTTCTTTTCATCTTGCTGCATGAGGTATGTTTTCACAGTTTTCAAACAAAATAAAGCGTTAGAAAATGTTATACTTTTGAAAGGATTTTCATTATGAATTTTCGCATAAAAATCGCTACGCATTCTTTTCCGACTACCTGTCATGCCTCACAAATATTCAAAAACAAAATTTTCTTCAAAACCGTACGTATAATAAACTTCACTTCCTTCAAGAAAGAAAATTAATGTAAAATATTCTAAAATATCCATTGCGTTATAAAGTGGGGTGAAATAAAGGAATTTCCTGTCCTATTCAAAACTCATGACTCATTAACACCTGTAATGTTTAATAATGTACTGACTTTTCACTGTTGAAATTTGCTACTTAGAAGAGAAGTCTTTTTCCATTTAGGGTAAAAAGAATGTCATTTGAAAGAAATCCAATTTTTTCTATTCCAAACTAGAGAAAATGCTTGTTTTTTTCAATTGTTGAAATAATTCGTTAATTTGGAGTTATACCTTCATTTTAATCGAGGTTAAGAAAACATTCATTAAATAGGGGTTCCTTAAGTCGAGGTCCGACAGTATTACATACTTAACAAGTAAAATAAAAAAATTTTAAATCGATTACCACTTAGGTCATCAAAGAAAAATTTTATTTTAGATACTATTTATTAAATAATTACAATTAATATAAATATGTATATACATATGACAGAATCATAATATTGTGGGAAAATAGAAAAGGAGTTTCCTTGCAATTTTCCATTTTCTTTTCTATATGGGGTGCTAGGCTATTACTTTTGTTTTTGTTTCTATTTATTCATTCATTAAATTTAATTATTCCAATAAAATAGAAAAGTAAAAATAGATCACATTTTCAGAAATTAGGCCATCCCAGGTGGGATTCAAACCCACGACCTTTGAATTAGAAGCCCAACGCGCTATCCATTGCGCAACAGGGACACAACGAACGATTTTACTTTCTATATATATTGTTGTACTATTGTTACTATATATTCATTAATTTAATTAAGTTAATGAATTGGTTTTTGAAAAAATTGTATTAACATCAAGTGTCACCCATTACAAATTTAATAAAATTTATTTGAACTTGAGTGGATGAATATAAAGTATTTTATTAACGATTGAAAATTTGAGCAAGATATCTATATATAGGGAGAATGTGAACTAATAGTAGAATTTGAAAAAAAATAGTTACTAAAAAGGAAACGAAATCACAGAATATATGAAACAGACAAAATATGAAAATTAATTATTATTTTAAGCTTCACATTTGTTATTGAAAATCTTGACAAAAATGGCAAAAAGTACATTAGAATATGATGTGTATGAGTATGCATTAAAAATACTCTGATGTGTTTTTTTTCAAACTCCTCTTACACTAGTAGAGCCAATTTATTTTAAACCACTTTAGCCATGTTTTAATAAATAATCAATTATTTTCAGACTCATAAATTTCATCTTTCCCTTCCTCATTTTCGAAGTTAAATTGCACTCTTTTGTTTCTTTGAATCATTTTGAATCAAATAACATATAATATTTTTAAGAACAAGAATAGCTATTAAAAATTGCTGTATTTACAATTACACAAGTTGTTACATAAGCGTTATCTATATTTTGATTGTTTACTGTAAATACAGTATTAGTTAGTTAAAAAGTTATTTAAAATTCAAATGCAGGTATAGTAAACCCACCATTTTACAAACCTCTATTTAGCGGGGGTTATTTTGTGAACTTTTTTCTGGAACCAAGAACATTTTACTATTTTTTTCGTAAAATAATCTTCAAATAGCGAAGTGCATTTTCTATTTAACATAATTTTCACTTCTGATTCGACTTTTTTTTCTTCCTGTTTTAAAAATATTTCTGGACATTTCAAATTATCATCTCTTTTAACATATTTTATGGTGATCAATGGCCTTGAACTGGTTTTACCATGTACCAAACTCATCTAGAGCAATTTTTCGAATTTTAAAGACCCAAATAAAATTAATAGATTCAGTCAGTAATTAAATTTAAAGACGCATGTGGTAATGTATGCTTAAAACTACTGGTTTTAAAATAATGTATGTTTAAAATTATATAATTTTATAATTATATAGTCATTAATATATTCATTACTTTTAACATAAAATTATTTTTTAAAAATGAAAATATATACAGTGTACTCCTGGACAATATCTTTTTTCCCCTTGTTTTCCTTGTCGATTTCTTTTAAAGTAATATTAATATCTATTTATTTTACAAGTTTATAAAATAAATAGATATTAAATTACAAAAATAAAAGTAAATAATTACCTTTCTTTGATAATATATATAGTGTTTAAGAGTTTAAAATTTGTTTTATGTGGGTTTCAAAGTACCGTAAAATCCGGCATAAAACGAGTACCACCGTATAACGCGCACCTGCACTTTCAAACACCAATTTTTAGTTAACAAGTATATTCGCTGTATAACGTGCAGCCCCTTTTTTACGAAGCAACATGAAATGTAATTGCGCAATTCTCTTATGTTTTGAAGTCATTTATTCGAGGTATTATTCCGAGCTTTAGAAAAAAAATGGTATACTTTTAGAACTGCAACCTTTTAAGTTCATAAGGAATGTCATTTCTTTTTTGAAACAGTATTTCGATCTATCTATGCTCCTCTTTGTTTCTTTTTAAAGCTGGTATTTTTATACCCGGGATATAACGCACACCTGTAAATTACGGTCTTATTTTTTGCTTTAAAAGTGCGCGTTATATTGGGTGTTTTTTTAGAGGTATAGAACTTTAAATTGCAATAAAACAACGATATATTATTCGATTGACAGGAATTTTTTTTATTCGAATCTTGTGCCATTACATTTTAAATATGATTTCTGGCATAGGACTGCCACGGCTGGCTCGGATGCAGTCAATTTTCGATGACTTTTTCCAACATTTGTGGCCGTATATCGGCAATAACACGGTGCATGTTGTCTTCCAAATGGTCAAGCGTTTGTGGCTTATCCGCATAGACCAATGACTTTACATAGCCCCACAGAAAATAGTCTAGCGGTGTTAAATCACAAGATCTTGGAGGCCAATTCACAGGTCCAAAACGTGAAATTAGGCGGTCACCAAACGTGTCTTTCAATAAATCGGTTGTGGCACGAGCTGTGTGACATGTTGCGCCGTCTTGTTGGAACCACAGCTCCTGGACATCATGATTGTTCAATTCAGGAATGAAAAAGTTAGTAATCATGGCTCTATACCGATCACCATTGACTGTAACGTTGTGGCCTTCATCGTTTTTGAAGAAGGATTCCACCAACCCATAAAGCGCACCAACAGTCAGTTTTTCTGGATGTAACGGTGTTTCGACATACACTTGTGGATTAGCTTCACTCCAAATGCGGCAGTTTTGTTTGTTGAAGTAGCCATTCAACCAGAAGTGCGCTTCATCGCTAAATAAAATTCGCTTATGAAAATCGGGAACAACGGCAATCTCGTTTTGGGCCCATTCGACGAATCTAAAAGCGATGTTCAGGCGTGAGTCTATTCATGATGAATTGCCAAACCAAACTGAGAATAAATCACTTGACAGCTGTTAAATCGGTCGCCATCTTGGAAAGTAATGCCAACTTAAACTTCTATACCTGGAAAAAAAACACTCTTTACGCCGGATTTTATGGTGCGTTAACGAACGAACGTATTTAACGAATTTTCCACATAACTATTTTTCGGGATTTAAAGACTTCGTTCAATAGGGGTCCGACTGTATTTTTAACTGCTTAAATACGATTATAGTTGTAGTAAATGTAATAAAAAATCCTGTTTTTCTCAAAAGGTACTATTATGTACATACAGATGAGCCCTATTTTCCGATCGGGAAAGTAGTACCACTGTGTACAAGACTTAAAATTTTGAAATAGTTGATACTGCTATCAGTCAATCATATTTCTGGGATTTCTCCTTGAAAAAATTTACTTCAGTAAAAAAAAAAGGAAATGACCCACTGTGATAAGGAATCAAGTTTTTATGCATATTGCACACTTTATATGCTTAGATCATTATCTTTATTCATTCTTTTCTAAATAACAAATTTAAGAATTTGTAATACTTTCACAGAGGAATTTCATTATGCTTCAAGCTATCCGTTTTATAACTTCCGTGAAACTAAAATTTATAGGAATATTTTGAAGCGCGTTTAGATTCATATCTGTTGAAAAAAATATCTTTGATTTTAATCAGCTCTTGTGAAGTTTAACTTCTTGTTTTATTGTTGCATGCTGTTATTGAACATGTTTAAATAATGTTATTATATACATTCAAACTTTTCTTCACACATGGTCAAACCTTTGTTTATATAAATCATGACACAGAGTTCTTTCTTATTTTATTGCGTCTTTTAGCACGAATTTTTGTTCTACCAGCACTGTTCCTCCCAGTGAGCTTTCATTAAAAAAACATGTCCAATAAATTCTCACTATGTTCATTTTCCAAAGGTACTTTGCGTAAGTTTATTTATAAACAAGTAGTATAATTTTTTTTAATTTCTACTTAAGTCAACAAAAAAAAATGTAATTTTAGTTACTATTTATCGAATAATTACAATTAATATGAATATTTATATACATATGACATAATCACAGTATTAAGTGGCAATTAATTTTCATTAATTATCTTTACGCATCGTATCGTCCTCCAAAGCAATCTCGTGTGTATAAAATTTCAGTTCAACTGAAGGCTTTAAAACGTAAGGAAAAAATATTTTCAAGTTTCGACCCAAGTCACTAAAAATGAAGCCAACGCATAAATAACTAGTTTATAAGTCAATTAGTTTTAATTAAGACATCGTACTGTCCCCTAAAACAATCGTGTATAGAAAATTTCAGCTCAAATGAGCGCTTTGAAATTTGAGGAAAAAACCTTTTAAAGTTTTGACACAAGTCACCAAATGGTTGCTAAGTTCCCAAAAATGATGCCAACGTGGCTGTATCTGCAGTTCTTTGAATGATTAGTTTTAATCAATTAATTTGTTTTAACTATAATTAAATTACCGTATCGTCATCCAAAATATTCGTGCATATGACATTTCAGCTCGATTGAGCTCTTTAAAATGCATTTTATTAACGATTGAAAGTTTGAATAAGATATATATATATAGGGAGATTGTGAACTAATAGTAGGAATTGAAAAAATTAAATAAATTACACATTTATTTTTTATAAAGTACTCTTCTAAAATACAGATAATAAATTAGTTGAAGTTATGCTAGTGTAGAAATTAATTTTTTTGCTGTCTCTTAAATTTCTTACGCTGATTGAGATACGTTAAATTTGGATTTGAAATTTAATATTCAACATATATTATGCTGTAAATTGTATCTTATTTTCTTTCTCTTTTATTTAGCTGCCTTCTATTTCCATCAAGTAAAGGTTTGATTTTTTTTTATATCTCGCAAGTAGACAAGTGTAACACGCTTGCATTAAATATTTTTAGAAACGCTATTTTAATCTTAATGATTGCAATAATCTGTTTATTGTAAGCTAACCTGACTCTATAAACTTAGGCTTTTATTGGCCAATTTAATGGAAGCTAATGAATGTAATAAAGAACTATATATCTTAGAAATTAATTTTCAAAAAACAAAGCATAAATATTAAATATTAGAAAAAAGTAAATCTCAAAATGTGTAATATATATATATATATATATATATATATATATATATATATATATATAAAAGTATATATATATATATACACTCTGTCGCAAAAAAAATAATATATGCACCAAAAATCAAGCTACAATCTGAGGAAACTCGGCAAGAATGTAGTCTGGTAAGAGATATGCAAATGATTAAAATTTCGAAGCCAATGAGACAAGGCTAAGTGTGCTATGCGCGCATATTAGTTGCGCAACTGGGAGGATTTAAAAGCATGAATACGAGCGCCGTACGGCTATCCAAACGAATCTGATGACTTTGATAGACGATATTGAGACTTGGGGATGCCTCTAAGACGTAACCGGCGGCAGTACGAGGCAGCTGACGGACTTTGATAGGGGCCGTATAATAGGCCTCAGAGGAAGCAGGTTGGTCGAATAGACGTATCGGCCGCCACCTCGGTCGGGCGATATGGTAGTTGCTCGGTGTTGGCAACAGTGGATCACAGAAGGTAAAGTGTACCGTCGCGGAGGTCAGGACGTCCCAGGAACACAAATGATCGCGAGGACCGTGCAATCAGAAGTGGCCACTTCGGCACCAACAACGTCGCTAGCATCGATTCAACGCCACTTACCTCCTTCCAGACATCCAGTGCCATCAAGAGAAACCATAAAGGAGACGACTGACCGAAGTTGGCGAGGAGCCGACGTCCGCTAAGACGCTTACCACTGACCCCATCATAGGCAGTGTCGACTGGATTTTTGTCGACCTCGGGCAACTTTTGGAGTGTGACAGACTGGAGAGTGTCATCTTCAGTGATGAATCCCGATTCAGTCTCAGTGCTGATGACCACCGCGTGTCTGGAGGCGCACCGGCCAGCGGTCGATCCGGCATTTATTGTCGAGCGGCATACAGCAATTTCACAAGGTGTGACAGTGTGGGGGCAATTTCTTGGGACACACGATCATCTTTAGTGGTCCTTCAAGGCACTTTGACAGCTCGCAGATACGTGGACGATATTTTAACGCCGATTGTGCTACCCATGCTATCAAGTCGCCCAGGTGCCATTTATCAACAGGATAATGCTCGTCCACATACTGCGCGACTCTCCCAACAATATCTTCAAGGATATGACGTCCTACAATGGCCTGCCAGGTCACCAGATCTTTTGCCAATAGAGCATGTCTGAGACGCTGGGAAGGCAACTGCAGCCGTCGAGATACAGGAGAATTAACTGCGCAGATGCAAAGACTATGGCAGGATCTTCCACGGGCGGTCATAAGTGATCTAATTGAATCGATGCCACGCCGAATTTCGGCTTGTATAGCTGCCAGAGGTGGCTTTACTACTTACTGATTTTTAACCTTTTGCAAGCTGTAACCGCTTAATAAAATGATATTTTGTTCTGAATTTTTAATCATTTGTTTATTTTCATATACACTACATGCATACCAAATTTCGTGAATGTAGCTCAATTTCTTCTGGGTGCATATATTTTTTTGCGACAGAGTGTATATAAGTAGTCTATTTTTTTCATTTGTAAAAGTTTAATACTTATAATTAATCCTAATTTTTATTCTGAATTTCTTTAAGTATGTATAAGACCGTATGTTAAATTTTATCTTCAAACAGTACCTTTTCGTACCTAATAAAAATCGCATTTTAAATATAATGTGCAGATGGGAATGGCAGAATATATTTTTAACGCTGTAAAATTGTACAGAAAATCTTAGAAGTGTAAAAATTTGAATATTGATTTCATAAAAATCCATTGTAAGTTTTATGAAATAATTCAACTACTACAATTTAAATGTTTAAAAAAACGATATGAAGTAAATATTATAAGCAAAGAGAGCAGTTAAAAATAAAATTTAATTGAAACTTTTTGCATTAGAAGAATTTCTCAAATACTAAAAATTTATTCTTTTATAATAAAAAAAAGTTAATCCTACTTACTGTAATACTCTTTTGAAAAGTATTCGACGAAACGATGACTTTCAAATGAAAGTTAAGTTTTATTTAACGCAATAAGTCAGATAATTAATATTTCTTTATTTTGAATAGTTGAGATATTTATTCTTTCATTTCATAACATTATCTTTACTGTTATATATGTATAAAAATGGAGGAAATTGTTTCTTAAAATCCATGATAGTAATTTTGAATATTTTCTAAACATACTTTCTAATAAATATAATTATTAGAAAATGTGTTTCTTTTTAAGAAAATTGTATATTTCTGAACATTGTGAATTACAATGAGAAAATATTAATTTTTTTCTAAATGAATTAGATGTACTTATTTTTATTATAAGCGGAATTTAAACATATCAAAATTTAATATATTAGTTTAGTCTATAAAGAGGTAAAAAAATTTGAAATTCAACTAATTAAAATAGTAAATCTCAATTATATATTAGTATATATTTTTCATTATCTTCTTAAAATACATTTCTTAAACATTTATCTTTTATCACGAGTTAGAAATCATACATTGCAATTATAAGAAGAATAATCTGAGAAAGAAACTAGTTTTTAAATGCATATATGTATGTATAAAATAAAATAAAATTTTCTTTTGAAAATGATTGCATTTTCTTTTTTTCCCTTTAAAATTTCTGAGAGTTTGATTTATGGTTCATATTTTAATTATAATAGGTTTAGAAATTTAGAAATCGAATGATAACAGTGGAAAATTTTGATCAACCTGCAAAGCTTAGTGCTAAAAAACAATACCTTGGACAAATACGTTAGTTAACACAAGTACTCTGTTTTAAAAAAAAAATATCAGATCAAATTATATATAAAAGTTTCTCCGTAGTTTTCAGTCCAAGATAAATGTTTACTTTATATCTTTTAGTATTTTGATTAAAAGTTTTAATAATAAAGTTTAAAATTATCTCAATAACATGTTTTTAAATTTCTGTTTCCTAATAAATTCTTCACATCGCAGTCGGAAAAAATATTTAAAAAGGATTTTAAGTAATGAATCATTTTTAAGGAATCCTTAAATTCAAATATTTTAATTTCGGACGAATATATATGTAAATAGTTTAAATAAAAATATTTTAATTGAGTTTGACAGAAAAAATATTCAAAAAGAATTTAAACACTGATTGTTATTAACAACTAATTAGACTTTGATTTTTTCGCTACTAATAGGAAATAAATTTTATATTTCCGTACAAAATTTCATTTTCTCAAATCATTATACTAAATATCCTTGAGGAAACGCTCATCATTTCCAAACACTTTCCTGTTACCGATGTCATACAGAATGATGTGATTTCTTTATTTATTTTTACAAACATTCACCATCCAAAACTATCACTTACAGATGCTATGATATTTTATCTTTAAGGAATGTTTCCAAGCAACTTGGGTTAGTACTTAACGCTGGAATGTTTAAAATGATAAAAAACGAAATTTGTTACTTTTAGAATTACTAAGTGATTATTCATTTGCTAATGTAACCACAAAATCTCTATCTTTTGTTTGATACTCGAAATAAAAGGCTCGGAATATATTTTGAGTTCTTAATGAAGATTTTTTTTTACTAAAAATGATACAGAAAATGATGAAAATAATAGCTATTAGTAAGTGTATAACGAGCTCTATTAGGGTCTTCCACTAATCTTGGGAAAAATCTATTCAAATACATACCTTAACGTATCCGACTACTTGCGACAACTTTTTTTTGAAAAAAAGGAAATATGGAGATCTTTTTGTGATTTTTATATTTATATAGTATATTTTAAGGAAAAAATCCTAAAATTGGTAAAAGAAAAAAAATTATTATTATTAAAATGGGAAAAAAACTAGTAAAAATGTACGAAAAATTACATAAACGGGGCCCGCTCTCTACAATGATTTTATGAACAAATTCTCAATTTTTCAATTTTGATGTGTTACTTTGTTATTCCTGTTTGAAGTGATCTTCACGATAAGAAATATTTTAATTTTTACGAAAACTAGAGCACTTTATCTAAGTCATTATACAAAATTGCTTAAAAAAACATTGGCTATATTCACATAAAGAGCTGCAAATTTTGAAATAAAACAGTTATTGATAAATCTGAAGATCAAAACACTTCTACTGTTATGCAGAACATAAGCAAAAAATTTCAGCTAATTATTTTCAAAACTTTTTGAGCAATCGCGGTCCCCGTTTGAGTTTTTCGAAAAAACACGTTTCGCGTAAAACGCATTTCAAAGTTTGACATCTTGTGTAAAGTTATGGCATTTGCTTTTACTAAAACGCTTGTATTTTTTGTTCTAGTGGAGGGAAAATAAAGTACTTGGTATTGTTATTAAGTTAATAAAATGGTCTATAAAATAAAATCATAAAAAATTTTGCCAATTTTTGAAAAAAATCATGGTTTTAGGGTAGTCGGATACCTTAAGTGCTATGATAAAAGGTAACACACACAGAGGAGCATAAAATATCATTGAAATCAAAGAAATATGGAGGATTACCAAAAGAATACACTTATTAAGTATTATTGCATTCCTTCTATAAACATAGAATCTTGAAACGTATAACGGGTGACAGTCGAATTAATACCATTCCGCTGTTCTTTTGCAGGTGTTCTGACGACCCCTAGTCAATGACTCTATAACAGTAGGATCATTTTGTTATATTTTGTTTATGTTATATCCTGTTATCATTTAGTCATTTTTTTCAACTATGTCGAATAACAGCATCAGTTCTAGTTAATGAGAGCTCCTTCAAATCGCTCTCTTTACCTTCTTAAGCTCATTTACAGAAATTTACTTATATGGTTCACATATATTTTAAAGTGTACTCGAAACAGTGTGAAGGCTATTGACTGAGTAAATAGAGTAGATCCACAGGGCCAACTGCGATGCTGTGGAGCTTCAACTATTCGTTCATCGGTTGCTAAAGCTCAGTCATTTGCATGCTGAGTTGAAAGGTACATGAAATTTCGATATACAGATAAATAGTTTAGGAATACATAGTCTACTAGGAATGCATTTTATGCTAAATAAATTGCAAATTTTTTTAAACAGGACACAGGGTCACCCGGGCTCACGAAATAGTTAAATCTGGGAAACCTGTTTATTTGTTATTAATGCTCTCATGACAGTATCTTCCTATATAACAGTTTTCATGGGAACTAAAATGTATTTATTTCATATCTCCCTGTTTTTTGGGAGAGTGGCAAACTCTTTTCGTTATAATCTTAACGTTGTTGTTGTGTGGCTAATGCCACTTGCCTGACGTAGACAGAACGAGGCCCACGAAATTCATCGGGGCAAGGGGCTAGAAGTACGCCTGACGCTGGTCTAGGCCTTGAGCACCATACAGGTAATAGTATGAATTAGCTCGACGAAATTCTCCAAAGGGACGATAGATGGCAACACCACCTATCTCCACCTCCACAATTTAGGCATGGAACTGAAGGGGAGGGAAATATTCTCCAGTACCCTGCACTCGCGATTCAACCCACAAGACTTTTGGATCCACTGATTTAACGAGCACGTACACCGTGTGTACTTGGAGGGTATTTGGTGGCATAGGGCATCGAACACAGGTCTTCCAGTCTGGAGTCCGATGCTCTAACCACTAGGCTACCCACGGCCACAATACTTAACGTACTTGTTTTGACAGAGTTCCCCGCGTGACCACTTTTGTTCCAAAATATTTTCTATTAACATGCTACATTTTACCCGTGAAAATAACTTAGTGGTTTTCATTGCTGTGTTGTACGACTTATTATGGTTTATAAATGTAAATGAGCAAAATATTAAAAAAAAGAAATGGGCATCTCAGATCTCTGTTGAAGTAAGTTGAAACTGATCAAGCAAGGGAAGAACCTGCTGAAAGAATGCACTTTAATCATGATAGTGAAATAAATTTGAGAAAAATGATAAAGATGAAACGTTTGAGTTGAAAGGAAAATTTTCAAATTCTAGCTAAAGAACTTTATGAAGAAAAATATGAGGCCATATGTAACCACAAGACACACTTCGCGCCGTCAAAAAGATACAAGCAAGAAAAAGTTCTACATGGTATTTATCGATCCTTAAAGGACAATTAAACTAAAGTGACTTGAGCGAAATATGACAGTTTTCCCTGGAAATAACATTCCTGTAATGTTAGCGAAAAGTGTCTGAGTGATTTGTATCCTTTATTGAAGTCACGCACATTTGAACCTTCTTGATTGAGTTTGATTGATATTTTTTCTCAAATTATCAAAGAAAAATTGAAACGTCCTTAAAAGTAGGTACGTATAATTTCTCTAAGTTAAATTATTCACTGGAATTTCGATTTTTATCGTGTACAATAAAAATAATTATTAAAAAATAGAATTGGTGGAGTCTCAGTCACCCGGTGCGAACATTAATATTAGTATCGAGTGCTGCCAGCCTGTTCCAGGGTTAACTAATCATTTATGACTTCTGTTTCCACAGGAAGAAGAAAATGGGGAAAACTTTAATCATGTAAAGGTAATGTGTATATATTAAAAGCTGTCATTTTATTGAATGTATAATTAAAAATAATTGTTCAGAGATATTGAATTTTCATTCTTCGTTCAACATCAATTCATATGAAGACGAAAAAAGTGGTTTACAGTACTGTTAAACATTTTAACAAATTAAAGTTCCAGTTTTGGCTTTACTTGCAAAATGTTACATAATTACATTATTTAATCTATGGATAAATCTTGAAATCTTAGTATAACGACAAGCAATTAAGGAATTAATAAAGTAGGGAAAAAACTATTCTGTTTTAAATTGTTTATTATTAAAATTACGATTTATTATTGAAATTATCATTAATTTATTATAGAAATTATTCAAATAAGTTTATTAAAATTATGATTTAGTATTGAAATTATTATTAATTTATTACAGAAATTATTCAAATAAGTTTATTAAAATTATTGAAATAAACTTTTTGAAATTAAATAAATTTATTTGAAAAGGACTTATTAAATATTTTATAAAATTATAAAATAACTAAATTAATAATGTATAAAAAAGGCATATTTTTTATTATATTAATTATAAAATAATTAATTTAATATTAATAATATATTTTATATAATATTTTATTTATAGTATATTGTATTTCCCATTATAAAAGTATTTGTAACTAATTTTTTTTGTAAAATATCATTTAATATTTATTTTACATCTTTTATTATAAATATTATTTATTAATATAAAATATATTTACATAAAATTTAATATAATTATTTATACCAGGGGTTGGAAGACTTTTCCAGGCTACGGGCTACTTCTAATTTTTTTCAAGGTGTTGTGGTCCAACCAGGAGCGTAGTTGCAGTGAGCTAAAAGAAAGTTTACAATACAGTGGGGTCTCCATTTTACGAACCTCTATTTTCCGAATTTCTCTATTTAGTGAACTTTTTCCTGGAATCAAGAACATTTTACGACTTTCTTCGTAAAATAACCTCCAAATAGCGAGGAGCAATTTCAATTCAACGAAATTTTCTCTTATGTTACGATTTTTTTCCTCCGCATTTTTTAAAATAACTTATTTACTCGAATCTAAGCCGCACTTTTAAATGTTAATACTACTGAAAATCAGGTGCGGCTTCGATTCCAAGGGAGAAAATTTTTTTGGATGGGGTATTTAGAGCAATTACAGCTTCATGCATGCATTTATAATACTGATAAAATTAATTATTCACTCCTTTTATTAGTTTTCCTTTTAAATTTATTTTAATTTCGTAAAATCGGATATCAATAAACCATTTTAGAATATTTTTCAATTTTTGCAAAATCTTATTGAAAAATTGGGGCGCGGCTCAGATTCGATGGTGGCTTAAATTCGAATAAATATGGTATTTCTAGACCTTTGTATGATGTAATGGTTATTAGGTCTTAATGAAGGCGGTCACCCCAAAATGTCTTGGCGGTCCACCGGTCGATCGCGGTCGACTTAATGCCACTCCGGATTTATACAATTACGGTATTTTTTTCACTTTCTAAAATACAAAATAATTACAAAAAATATCATTTAATATTTAAGAAACCTTTCATAAACAAATTTATTTAATTTTTAAAAATAATTAAATGAATTGAAGAAAAAAAACTGATCGCATGGAATCGAACCCTGACCTTGCACATAGAAAGCAGACGATTTATCAATCAATCTACGAACTCGCTGTGGAAAATTAAAATTTAATTGCATAAAATCTAAGCATGAATTTCGAAGGCTAATTTCTCCGAATTGACTGGCCATTTGGCGGAATTACATTTAGGGGTGAACACCCTAAAGGTGAACTTCTATTACACCAAGTCTCGATCCCAAATGAATTTCCTTAGTCCTCTCCTTGTAAGAAATTAAAAAAAGATAGGTTTTTATCCAAATTATAAACTCAATATTTTTTTCTAAATAGGAAATTTAGAACTTTAGTAGAAGTCAATATCACATTTAAAATATATTGTGTTTGCGCGGTTTCCATATATAATTATAATTAAAAATAAAGGAGCATTAAAATTCTCTTAATTATACTATAGAAGAGAGCTTAAGCATTAAAGCGCAGCCAAATTTGACATCCAGGCTAATTAAAAATGGCATTTAAAAATCTAATGTTATAAAGGCAGAAAAAGGTTTATTTAAATCATATTATTAATATCTTTGTAATGTAAATATGAAGTATATGAAGAAACAACTAAGAACAGATCTTAATAACTACTTTAATTAAAATTAATTTTTTTATTCGAAAAAAAGATTTTTATACATAGATTATTCTTTTTTATATTTCCTTCATAAATTAAAATACTCGCCTTTTTGATACTTATCAATAAAAGCTTTATTTATTGATGTTAAAATAAAAATAAATCTATCATATTTGCTCGTAGGAAAAAATGAAAACATGTAGTTGAAAAATAAGTTTATACTTTTTTAGTGAACATAATACAATGAAAAATATAAGGACTGATTTAATACATATTTAACAACAGTAATTTAAGGGGGAAGGAGTTTTTTTAATTACATTTGTATGTAAGTTTATTAAACTTATTTAATAATTTTACTCATTTCTTCGTCCACATATCAAAAGTGGACATGTGATCAAAACGTTGAAATTTCGGCAATTCAACGTTTTTTTAGAGCAATATTTTCACCCATTCAAATAGATCTTTTATAGGGTTTGCAGCCCCGGGACCCCGGGGTTTTTTTCCAGTCTTGAAATCTCGGGATTTAATTTCTGTCTGAATTATATTTTAAAATTTTTTTCTCATTAAAATATTCTAAAAATTTAATTTTAAGAAAATTAATATTTTTTGCTTATGCGATATGTATACGTAGAATTTTCGTGAATGCAATTTTAAGTGCTATATGTAAAAAAATATATGTAACTCTAATTTCTCGTATGGGAGAACATTGCACAGATCTAAGCGACTCACTGCAATACTTACACAACAATATAAGCAACATCTCAAGAATAGATTTTGTCACATTTCCTTCTTCAATTAAATGTCTTTAATTAATAGCGGACCTGCTTGAAAGACTCGAGACACTTCGAATCCCATTGCATTACTAACAGCTCATGTAAATGAATCTTCTATATTTCAAATAAGTTAACACTTAAAATTTAATCACATTCTGATTTAATAACTGGATTCATTTATACACAAAAACCATTAAGTGTAGTAGTAGAAAAACTAGATAAAGTTATCAAAGGGTATATGCACCAATGCAATCTATTGGATTTGAGACACTGTCATCAAAAATTCGAAAAAAAATGTCTTTTTTCAAAATGGAGGGAGACATGGTGACTACCCGAAAAGAACATACACCTATTTAATGACGATAACACCTACTAGTATAGAATCCGAATGAGCATTTTCTTCTACAAGACAATTTGTAACAAAAATAAAAAGCGGTTTGAACGACGAAACGCCGGACGAGCTGTGTTTCTTAAAAGCTTATTTACAGAAACACAAAAAAAGAATAAATGTTTTTTTAAATTTTATTACGTATTATTTTTATTTGTTTTTTTATAATGAATTAAGTTTTGTTTTGATTTGTTTCAATAAAATTAATATTAAACCAACTTTTAATTACATTCTCAGTTATATAATGCAATTTCAACCATGCTAATATGTGAGTATTTTTAACAAATAATTCAATCCTAATCCCGGGATTTGGATAATGTAATTCCGAAATTGAAAATATAACACGGGATTGCAAACCTTATTCATTAAAATAATTCAGAACTGACATTAGTAAAAATATAAAAACATGTAAAGAAAACCAACGAATCAAACCAATGATTCAAGTAATTCTAAATACTTCAGACCAAACAAATTTTGAAGGTCATGATTAACTTCAGAAGCCAAACGATTTCCATAGCAAAGCGAGCGAACGAAGCGCGGAATATCTCACCTGTCCCCTCACGAGGGAGAGAAAAGAAGAAAAAAGGGTTACAAAATCTTGCCCGTTGTCCTCATTCGCCTCCAATTAAAGCGTCCGGTTATAAGGAACCGCTTTCTCCGCATCGATTATTTTCAGAGCGATTCTTTCGGATTTTATAAACAATCGGGCTGCCGTGAATGTTGGGTGCGAAATTCGGTTCCCTTCACTCCACATTCGAAACATGAGGAATTTATTCTCCTTTCTACTGCTGGCGGTGAGTTGAGTTGTTTTTGTTTGTTTGTTTAAGAGAAATTTTGTTTTGTTAGAAGAGGAGGTTGGGAAGTTTTTTGGGGGTGATATTAAACTAAAAAAGAAGGTTGATCTTAAAATTTTTTTATGTATTTTTAAGCAAAAATAAAAGATTCTTTTTTTAAATATATATATACATATTATATTTACATATTAAACAAAAAGGTTCTAATATTTTAAGCAAAATAAAAATCACACAAAATCATTTTTATGATGCATGCAGAAAATGTCTTTTTAAAATTATTGAATACAATAAAGTTAAATACCATTGGGGGTAATATATCATTGTGTTTAATAAAGTGTATGAATGCTCAATGTTATGGATTTACCTTACGTCTATGATTAACTATCAAATCATAGTTTCGATTTTTTTACCAAACAAAAGATAAATTTTAAAACAAAGTATGTTAGTTAATATTCATAATATTATTGTTAGATTTAGGAATTCTGTTTTAATTTTAGGAAATAGAGCATACTGAAAGAAATTTTTAAAGAATTTTGTAAAAAAGTATCTGTTTATTTTATAATTTCTTATTGTTCTCAAAGGTATTAAGTTATATAGAAACATTAACTAAAAATAATTAAAAAGTTTTATTTTAAACACGTTAATTGCAAAAGATAATTAATTGACTCTTTGCAATAGTGTACACTGAATTTTTTCGACAAAATTTAAATACTAAAAAAATCTCAATTTAAAATCTATTTCAACCATTCTTTCCAAGTATATTCCCATATCGTCGTTGTGAAACCAATATCTTCTGAGTGCACTTATAGATTTTGGCATTTTGACAATTATAACTAGTTTACTAACAAAATTTTTGCATAAAAAGACTGTCATATGACGCTAAGCAGCATGAAACTGTGAACTGTGGTCTCTAAAAAATATGCTATGTGCATCATAAAAATAAAATATTGTCAAATAAAAATATCTGAAAGTCTTAGTCTTCATAGTTATACTTTTTGCACACAGCAGATATTGGTTCGACAGCGATAATATAGAAATTGTTTTTTTTTAATTTTTATTTTATTTAACAATTATTTGTCAATCACACACTTTAAATTTCTTCTTTTATTGTTATTTTTCTTAACTGAAAGAAAAAAGCTTTTGCTGGGATATTTTTGTAATATTATGAAAAAGCAATGTAAAAAATATAAATGTTATGCATTTATTTTTTCATAATAGATGGCTATAATAGTTAAATAAATTTTTTATTGCAGTATTTATTATTCTTTGAAAATATCAGTGAATCAGTTCATTTCGTTTGTCTTTTCTCTATTGAAAAAATATTTTTAAAATCAAATCGAGAAATACATAAATGACTATATCTGTGTAATAATAAGAAATAGAAGCCTTTGATTAAAAATATATTCAAAACAGAAAACTGCTTTATTATTATTATTTATAACAGAGATTCTCAGATTATGGGGCGTGATCCTACGTGGGAAGCCCAAGCATATCGAAAATAAAAGATTTTAAAAAATTAATTTACTGAGAGGAAACAAAACAAAATACATTCTGATATAATAAAAAATAAAATACACGTTGCATATTTATTGCAATTCATTCCAATTTAAAAATTAGAAAGAAAAAGTAATATAATATCCTATTCCTTAAAAGTAACTTACTTAAAATATATATAATTTAAAAGTGACATATACTAAGTTTAATACTTATCTTGATATTTTGTACGGCTTATAATTAAAGTTATACTGTAGCTTTATCTTCAAAGTTTATTATTATTACATATAATATGTTGTTATTGTATGGTGGGGATGCAATGAAAATTATGACTGAATATTGAATCACAAATAAGGAAAGTTTGAAAAGAGCACTGATTTATAACATTCCAATTAATTTAATAATGTATAAAAACAGAAATATATGTATTATACTATATTATTAATTTCTATTTAAACAGATTCATGAATAAACTATAAATATATTCCACATTTCACTTCTTATATAGCACATTAACACAACAAGTTTGTCTTATTTTGCTCTAACATAAAAATAGCTATTTATTGTGAGATTTTTATTTTTTTTAGATATATGGATATAGATTTATATAATGGATATGCATTTTGAAATTCCATGAATATTGAACAGAATTCGTTCAATTCACTCCGCGATAAACAATTCCAAGTTAATGTCTTGTTTCTAAGTGTTATTCGAAAAAATATGAATAAATTCTAAAGAAGAAAAGTGAAGAATCCTAATTATTAATTTGTACTACGTACAAATGCTTGTCTTCTTGGAAGACAAGCATTTAACCTTGACCAAAGCCTTCGATTCAACTGATTGGTTTAAGTGAATGTAATTACGGATGATTTAATATAATGTATTGGTAAGTGAAAAATGAGATTTAAAACTTTTTTTATTTTACAACTTCTTTTCTTCATTATTTACTCTGATATAAAATTACTAGAGTACTTTATTTAAATTAGACAATTCCGAATCATAAAAGATGAATAATAAAATGTAATTAAATTAGAGCTCTAGAATTGTTTCCCAATAATAAAAGACTTAGCTGGGTAAAAAGATTTTTTTTAGTCTTTCCAAAAAAAATTAATTTGCGTAGTCTTTTACAATCAGTGATCTAAGCTTCCGTGATTAAAAAATTTTGAGCACTGAAAATTTTAGAGGAAATTTTAGATTTACATATTAGCTCTAAAGTTAAATCTACAGAACTTTGAAACGAAAAAAAAATTTTAATGAGTTTACTACAACTAAGGACTTAAATGGAGGGGGGAGATTTTCTCTCGATTGTGTCTGAGCAATTTTCATACATATATACACACACATCCTGCTGTTACTCATAATAATAAATTTTAAAAGTGAATTTATAAGTTTAACTTTTACAAACACTAACTTAACTATAAATGCCACCCGACTAAAATTCTGGAAATGATATTTATTTAGATTTTACTAATTCTCCTCATAAATAAATGAAGCTAATGTTTAAATTCTTTTAGCAGTGAATTTTGTGAACAACCTGTTTGAATTTATCCATTATGAATCTCTCAATATACCAACTGAGAAGAATTATGTTAAGTTTAGTTCGTAAAATTTCAGTTGTTACAGAATTAAATTAAGAGTTTACAACCGAAAACAAGAGTTATAAATCGAAAATTCCTCTTCTAGTCACTTAAATGCTTTTAACATTATCATTTTGTGTATTCAGTACACATTTCTATCTTTTTCTCTGCTTATAGAGGAATATTTTTTACTTTTAGTTTTAATATTTTTGTTTTCACAGTAAACAAATAAGTACACACATAGTTTTTACAAGCATTTGTTGAACGCTTAATACAACTAAGTATGATCTTTCATTGCATAATAGTGCAATAAAATTACTTTAAAAATTAATTGTACATAAAAGTTTAATTTTTGAAGAGTTAAAACATAAGATTGCTCTAGTTTTTGTGTTTAGTACTATTGCCTTAAATTTGTCTTTTACAATATACGTTTTAACTCTTTAACTGCCGATTTAAAGTTGCGCAATTTGTTCACATAGTTATGTTTTTCACATAGGTTCACGTATGAGGTGTTTTGGGGGGAGGGGGGAAGAAAAGGCATAAATAAGCAAAATTTTTCTCTGAAATAAATAAATTCATCGCAAACACTGTCAAGGGCATTTTATTGCGTTCTAAAGCCTTCGGAATAGTTTTCTGATAGCAGCGCAAAGGAAAGGATCACATTTCACAAGGACGTATATATTCGTCTGCGGCACTTAACGTACTGATGAGTGAGACGTAGATATACGCCGTGGGCAGTTGAGGGTTAAGTTGAGTCCCTAACAAGTTAAGGGAATTCCTAAACAGTTACTGATCACAACACGTAAGAAACTTCAAAATCCAGATATAGAGCAGATGATTTCGCATAGAAATCTGTATCATTTCCTAACAGCATTTTCTAGAATCAAATTTTGAGTCTCAATTTTCTGAGTACAAAATCAAAGTACTGCCATCACAAGGTCATTTAATCATCATTATATGATTGTTTTTTTTAAATTTGAGGTAAATTAATTATTACTCGCTACGTATTCAAAATCGTAAATCGATACATTATAGGTGTGTATTAAGGAGTCGTAATAGCGTGCGTGGGAGAGAGAGAGTTCGAAAAAATAATCCGAAACGAATACTAAATCTGTAAGAAACGTAGTAAGAAAATTATGGGAATAAAGTTCCTTTTTCCAATTCTTTGACTGTTCGTTAAGCTTATAATATCGCAAAAAGATGTTCTGTAGCTTTTCTGTTCAGAAAAAAAGCCAATCCAAATAAAAAAATATACATTAATTGCGTTAAAAGTCGATAAATGCGAAAATTATTTGCAGACTTCAGTAACAACTAATAATACTCGAATCCCAAAATGATCTCAAATCTGAAAAAAGAAGAAGAAAAGTGAAAATGTTCACAATAATACGCATTTTCCATCAAAAACAATCTTTTTTGTTTACTGTCGCTAGTCAGATATTTAAAGGACGAGAAACCAACTTTTTAGAAGTTTAAATCGTATATTAAAATGATCAGACTGAATATGCGTCTGGTGTATCTTCTTTTTGAAAAGCAGAAACTTCACACGAATTTTAAATATACAGAATTCCTAACTTTCATTACTCTTAAAGCTTTTTTGCCTTCAATACTTTTTCTCTAAAATCATTATAAGTTTTTTGGTCAAGTCTGATTGAGGTTTTTTTTTTGTGTGTGGGAAATATCATGTGCGAAATTTAGTGCAATAATTACATTAGTTATTTTAGATTAAACAACGTCACCCTTCCGGTATAGTGGTTAGTGACTTTGGCTGCTGTACCGTTGGTCTTGGGTTCGAATCCCGGAGAAGATATGGACGTTTGTAAATGTATAGTGCCTTCGCGGCACGGGGACTCTTTAAATAGCCGTCGAGCCTCAGGTCCTCTCGTGAGGTTGGTGGAAGGGGAAGAAAGGTGAGAGGCCCCTAACCCCCAGGATGTTCTCCCTCAAACTTGGGGTGAAACCCACCTAAATGGTTCTGTCACCTGTATGGTGCTCAAAGCTACGGTTAACCACAGGCGTCACTTAGCCCTTTGCCATGATGAATTTCGTAAGCCGGGCGGCATTAGTAACAACAGCAACAGATTAATCTTTCCACCATATCCCACATATTTTCCACGAGGTTAAGAGTTGGTCCATACGGTGGCCAGGGAAGATGTTGGAATCGAACTGATGTTTCTCGACCAGTTTTATGCACTTCTGGCACGATGTATAGTTGCATTATCGTCCATGAAGTATCCGTCGCCATCAGGGTAAGAATGAAACATTGTAGGGTGCATTATATTTGCCAGTATATATACGTAAGTATCTCATGGCTGAATGTTAACTCTCGAAGAACACCAGGGTATACCACTTCCATTCCAGCAGAATATGCCTCATATCATTAAACTCCCACCAGACCCTTCCACAGAGCGAGTAAGGCAAGACGGTTCAGGTCTTTGGGGGGTTCTCGATGAATTCAACAACCATAAGTGCAAAATAAGATTGAGAGTCATTCATTAAATCACTTCCAATCCTCAGATGCCCAGTGCGTCTTCTTTCTCGACACTACTACAAACAAATATTTGCATTTCTGGCAGAAATGAGTGGTTTTCTCACATGTTCCCAACTATGCATTCCTATCCTCTGCAATTCTTTACGTTTGGTTCGATCTGTAATCAGTTGGGAAGAGCCTTGGTTAACGATTGTGTCAGTTAAAGCACAATAGAGTCTTTTCCATTCAATTCGTTGGAGATGACGTCGATCTGCTCGAGCTGCAGTTACTTTTTCAAGAGAAGGACTATGGATTTTGATTCAAACTTTTGAAAACCTTTGATATGGCTGCTTTTGAGAACCCAGTGATATTTGTTGTCTTTGGAATCGAGGCCTCTGCTAAACAGGCACCAACAATATGTCCTTTTTCAAATGATGAAAGATCTGTCATTTTTCCCATTTTACTTAATTCAACCCGAAACGTATTTTTACACATTACTTATACTAGCATTCTAACCACGTGTAATTCACGTCATAAAAAATTGTATACTTCATCCCTAGCAAACATTCAAATGAAAATTTCAAAGGTTTCTAATTCATTGGTCAGTGTGTGTATGTACCTTATTTTCTTTAAGTACCAAGTCTTAACAATGTGCAACTAGCGAAATTTCTAAAAAGTTATGTAGGAACAATCAAATGAAAAACAATTCTAGTTTTGTTAAATAACTGACAACAAATAAGTAAGAAAATTCTAAGATCAAATGCAAATTAACGTTCATTTCCTTTTTAGTTTTTTATTCCCCATCTACATAATTATTCTTTTAAAAGATAGGTAAAGACAACAAAACAGATACCCCAAAAGACAGTATTGAATAAATGTTCAGATTATGTGCGGTCAGTTACATTTATTTATTTAATCTGGAATACATAATCGTAAAGCATTTCGATTATTTCAACTTTTATTACCTTTTGAACATTATTTGTGTGGAGAAAAAAAAGTACTTCAAGCCTACTTCCTCAAATATAAGTTTTTCATTTAAAACAATGTTTTCTTTATATTTGACAGAATTTGCCTTTTTCCACTGACTTCATTACTTCGATAAAGCTGCAATATAATAATTAAGAACGAGTTTTTTCTACTTGATTTAAAGACGTAGGAAAAAGGCTTATTAGTTCTTAATTGATATTCATTATATACATTTCTCAAAAAAGTTTTCATTCGCCATGTTGAAACAATGGAATCTTGTGTCTATCTGAGCATGTCGTTCAAGAATATTACTTTCCAGTTTTGCGCAAGTAATTTAGACAAAAAAAGGAAAAAGAAAAACTTATAGAACGTCAGCTTTTAGTTATTGAACATAAAACGCCTTTTAGCAAAAAAATAGGAAGAGTAATAAAACCTTTCTGGAAAGCATACTGAAGAAAAGCCTTTAAAAAAAAGCTATGCTTCTACTGAATTATTATAACACATATGGATAAAAAAACTTTTAAGCAATGGTTTATTAAACAATAGACGGCTTGTTAAGTTGAAGTTAATGTTGTTTAGAGTTTTGCAAAAGTTATTGGCAACGAACCTTGTACTTTTGAACCATCATCAAATGACAAAAATGACATCTCAGAACGTACTTTGTTTTTCTAGATTGCCCTAATCATAACATGCCATTTGGAGATTACTTTACTTTTCTTCTGTCTTTAATGTTAAACTTAATTATGCAATATGTAGACAATATTATAAACTAGTAATAAATAAAGGTTACTTATATTTTATGAGATACAACCTGTGAACGCATCAAAGAGACATCTTCCAAAATTTTCGAAAGACTAAGCGACTGTAATTCCGGACTCCAATTCAGGAATAAGCTACTACAATTCAGGACAACTTAAATCTATCCTCTATCTCACTGACTGTTCATATTCTATTTAGTAGTGACGTTCGCTTGCTAAGTGGAGTTGTTCCATCTCAAAATAACAATTTGGATGGAAGAAAAAAACCAAGTTAGAGAGGCTAGACCTCTCCAATTGATTGTTTTTTTCGAGTATTTTTACTTAATTTTCCTTGGAAACGTACTGTTGTATATTTTTCTTTTCTATAATATTGTCGTCAAATTTAAAAATATCCAACACTCATTCACAATATTTTCTTACGTGAAACACATTTTCCTTTATTAAAGTTAAATTCTCTTTTTAAATTCAATTTCTAGTTCAATCCAATTCTAAATTCTGAATTTAGAATCCAATTACTCTTCTTGCGTGTTATTAATTCAGAAATTCGAAATTGAGAAGAAGAAAAAATTATTATATAAAGTGATGAAGTTTTAAATCAGTTCATTCAACTGCTCAGGTCAGTTCTCACACAATCACTAGTTATTCTTTCCTATAACAGTCAGTGAATCAAGAAAATGAAAATTCTGATTCTCTTACGTCATGATTTTTTTGTATTAAAAAGTTCAAATGATAATAATGAATACAGAGTTACAAAATTACATAAATATCTGAAAAAAGACGAATTTTGTATGAAATTACAGGATTTGAAGATGCTGTTTTAAAATTAGGAATGAAAATTTAATTAAAATTTAAACGATGACATTTCGCAATGTTTCGTGCACTTCCAGAGTTTTGAAAAAAAATTTAATTAAGAAAATCCTTAAGTTATGTAAGTAGAAAGAATTATTATTTTATATATATATAATTTTCGTAATGAAAAAATAAATGGGCTAATTTATACTTTTATAAATTAAAAATTTGTAGCATGATTGAGACAAAAAATAACTAATATAATTTGTTTTAAAGTAATATAGGTCGCATAAATAAAATTTATTTTTTTAAAAAACGTACCGACTTTTATAGTAATTTGTTGCATAATAGTGACGCTAAAAGAAACGTCAATTATTTATAAATAACAAAAGAAATTTAAAGAGGTTTTTTTCTGACTTTTGTTTTAAAAATGTAGCTATCTAAAACTATATTGCCTTTTGAAAAAAAATCAATAGAATTCAGAATTTTAATCAAAAGCGTTTTCGCTCCCTCGGAAAAAAATGACTTTTTTTCTAAAAATATTTGTATTTACAAAACACGTATTAAGTTTTCATATGAATTAGGTCTTACGGAGAGATCAAACAATGTATCATAAAATAATTAAATTTCATTTTCGAAACGTCATTCAAATCTTAAGAAATTTTGTAATAACTTGACCTTTTTTAAAAAAAAATCTTCCTGCATGCGCTTACTATAATAATAAAAAAAATAATAATTAGAATGAAGAATGTATAATTTCTCGAAAAACATATTGATGATCCTTATTTCAAAGTTTTATTTACAAATTTTATATATATATATATACATATACAAAAATATTGAGTGATAATTACTATCACATTGTTGTTGTTAACTTTTTGTTAAAAAGCCGAAACAATTTATTTTCTACAATTTTGTGTGTTTAAAGCATAGTGACGATGCTCCTTATTTTCGATCAAAGAATCCACATGAGTATTTTTAAAATATTTAGGTTCATAAAATTCATATTATAAATCTTGTATTTCTATGCTCTGGGAATAATAGAAAAAAGGGGCATCTAAATGTTGAAATAATAAATCCGAGTTTATAAGACAATACTTAAAAATTCTAAAGAAAATTGTTTGCCAAGCATACATTTGTAGGTAAAATTTGCCTTTATTTAGCAACACCAAAGACTGCTTCCAATTAATGGGGGGGGGGAATCATTTATGAAGAGGAAATAATGATAATCTATTGATAAAGATAAATGTTTGCAAATCTTGATTGGACTGATGATTTTTTTCATCGACCTTTCGTTCTGAAAGTAATTTCCTCCTAAACATGATATGGATAATAAGGTACATTTCATCCTAATCTTCTTTTTTATTATTTAAGATTTGATTCAAAACCGTTAAATTTGTCACTAAGTGTATTGGTAGAGTTAGAAGCAGGAGAGTGCATAGACATCAAAATGTTTGGAGAGTACAAAAAATTGAGATAGATAACAAAATTTAAAAACAAAATGGCATGTTTTAATACTTTCTATGCGGATATGGACTGAGTAGTAAAAGTTGATAGCTTACCATCTTCTTGTTTTAAATCAAAGTGGCTTTGTTTTTTCCTGATGGAAATTTAAGAAAAGGGTATAATTAATTCATGTAACAATGTACGTACGTACAAGAAATGGAGATAGTTTTCTTTCATCTTCTTTTTTACACTTATGCAAGTACCGCTCATGCTTCCTGCTTTATTGTAACATTGAGAGAGTGTATCTTATGTTTTGTATGCAAATCAAACATTTTTAACAATATTAATTTTCTAGAAACTAAATACGAAATAAATTTTGAGCAATATCTTGTTTATGATATATTTCTATTAGTAAATTTTTTAGTGTTAGCTTCATTATTCATTTCTGAAGAAACGCTTTATAGTAAAATAGAAAAATATAACACTGGTTTTACTCATTAATAGAAAAATCCTCTAATGAGAGTGTTTCTTTAATATTATACACGCATAAAAAAATTTTGGTAAGAATGTCGTTCATTTTTAACAAAATGATGAAAAGAACTCTGCATTATAAGAAATTTATATTTTTTCTGAATTTAAATACATCAAATTTCAACAATATTTGACAAGAAAATTCTACATTTTGAAATGTATTAACATTTATTTTTTAAGCTAATTTTCAGTAACACTTTGTTCACTAACGCAAAGATAATAATTTGTGCATGTCCTCGATGCAGAAAAATGTTATGTAAACATTTTTCTTTATCTAGAATACATAATTATAATTTAAAATTTTCATAAAAAAATTTAACTGTAGAAAGCAGTAATGTAAAATAGAAAAAAAATTCGAATAGAAAACTCGAATAAAAATTCAATTATTTTTCAAATTATCTCATTTTATTTCAGTTTTTTAGTTCACTTTCGAAATAGATATAATCTCATTACTTTTGATTTTTTCACAGTTATAAGTGTCAATTTTGAAGGAAAGTGTCGTTATGTGTCGATTTTTTAAATATTTTTTTGAATCGCTGATAGTCTTCAAAGATATAAGAAGGAAACAAAAAATCTAGAACATGAACTATTCTTATAAAAAACTACAGGAGCGCAAAAAAAGAATTGAAAATTTGCTACAGAAAGGACATCACGACTTTCCATTCTTAAATAATTTTTTTCTATAATGTTTTCAATGAATATTGAAAGCTTGTCCACTAAACACATTTTATGAAGTTCCAAGTAGCCATTGTTTTTGGCATTATGTATTTTACTCGAGATCGTTAATACTACAATATCTTCCTAAATAGCAGTCATATGTTGGTATTATGTTTTAATGTTTACACTGTCTATTGACAATAGTAATAAAAATGTTTTGTTTTAAACTTAGTTTTCAATCTTATCAAGTTTTGAGTAAAAATATTTTTATGTGACATCGTTGATGTCATAATTACAAATTGTGAAAACTCAGAAATGTTCAGCTTTATTGAGCAATTTCTATTTATAAATTTATAAATCTAAATCAACAGCTTTATCCATAATTATTACTTCATAAGGTATTTACGATTAAAAGACATTTTTTTCACACGTTTGTTAAAAAAATTATTAAAAAGCATTAAAAAATTCTGTCAATGCAAATCTAGTATCATGCATAGCTAACACTAGGAATTTTATAAATGATTACTTCTTTTCTGTATGAGAGACCTTATACTTTCCATCATGGTGTATTATTTGTATAACTAGGATTCAATCATGAGCGATTTAAACATAACTGAAAAAATATCCTTAAGTACCTGAAAACAAATCTGAAAAATTGTAAAATCACTTAAAACTACATAATGTTTAAGCAAATAAGTAAACCACATCTATTTCTGCCGCAGCTCGTGTGGTAATGTACAGTCGGACCCCAATTTAACTCATTCATCGGGATCGAACATTTTGTATCTTAAAACTGGGTTATTCATTACATCGGGGGTCCAAACAAAGACAAATTTATTGCATTTATCTTTTAGAAATTCTATAATAAGCAGCTACACAAAAAATATCCATAATTTGAAATTACACGATTTTTATTCAAAAGTAAAAAATATTATTATTGACTTATTACGCTCCGTTTAATGGGAAATGTTAAAATACTAACTAATAGATGCTTGGCAATTTCTTTTTAATACTTTATTCGAAAGAGTTTTTTTTTCTCGACTTTATACAGAAACGAAAATACTGCGTCAGTTGTATCCTGTTGCATGAGGTATGTTTTCACAGTTTCCAAACAATATAAATCATTAAAAAATGTAACAATTTTGATAAAAGTTTCATTATTAATATCTGCATCATAATCATTATTCATTGACTCCGACAAATCAACAATTTTTAGAACTTCAGTTACACAGATAAGCAGTCCGTCATCAAATGTAACATAATCGTTAAAATCTTAAAATATCCCTCGCTTTGTGGAGTTGAATGAAACAAGACGATAGTGTCCTGTCCTATTCAAAACTTGCACAATAGGTTGCACTCCTATATCATTTACACCTCTTCCCATCAAAATTCCCTACTTAAAGAAAAATCCTTTTTCCATTCTCGACAAAAAGGACAGTTTGAAAATAAATCCAATTTTTTTCTAATACAAACTAATAAAAAAGAAATTTCTGTTTTTGAAATAATTCGTTAATTCGGGGTTTACTATTCGTTAAATAAGGGGTTTTGCCTGTGGCGTAACTTATACCCCTGCATTAGGGGGCGAAACTTTACTGACGCAAAGTACGCACTTATGCTTGTGATCCAAAACCTGAGTTTGCAGGTGGGGGCTAATATTCTACGTTACGCCACTGGGTTTTGCCTTCTTTTTAATCGGAAAAGAAGGAAAATTCGTTAAATAGGTTTTTATTTAATGCATATCTTAAGCATTTAACATTACTAAAATAACAAAAAATATTCTTAATCGTCTTTTATGATGCAAATACCTTATAATAAAAATTTTCCCCAATAAAAATGAATATGTATTTATGTCATATAAGAACTATGACTCTTTCATTTCGTTATGTGGTGTTGCCTTAGTTACAAGATGATCCATTTTCAAAATTTTTTACCGGTTATGTGTGAGAGTTGCTTACTTTTTACTTTAAATTAATTACTTTAAAGTTTAAAATAAAAGTAAAAAATATAAATAAATTACGCGAACGGTTTGTAAAACCTTTTTATGGTATACTAAATATGAATCAAACAAAAAAAAAACTTGAAAAAATATTACATAATAACCATTTAATTTATTTTTATTCAACGGAACTAAGCACGCTGTATGAGAATATTTGAATATTCAGCTAGAAATGGTATTTTTTTTATCCTGGAAACTTTAAATAAAAACTTTTAAAATTAGGTACTTGTACGAAAAAAAATTGACATTAAAAGACAAATGAAGTTATTTTATTGTACTGCAGTTCAGATTATCAAAATATTAATTAAAAGTATTCTATAATGTTAATTCAAAATTTTAAGCAAATACTGCAATACAATAGATACTTTTTTCAATATTTCATACTTTTGGAAAATTAAAATAATTAAAATAAAAGGGTTTAAGTTACAAATTTGTGATCAGTAATACAACGGCTTGATTAATATATTAGTAAGAGTTCTTTCCAATAGATATATTTTTAAAGAACATTTATTTTTGATAAAGGATTTGTAATTCATTATATGGATAATCAACTCCTGGAAGATTTTTCCTCATAGAAAATACCAGACGAAGAGGAAGTGAGGAAAGAAATATTACGGAAAATAAATCCATGCCTTAAAATAATCCAGACTTTGAAGAGTTACAGATAAAAATTAAAAAGAGAAATTTCTGAAAACATTTCATGGTCGAGTAAGGGACATTTTTAGCTTTAGATCACACGCATTGAATCTGTATTGTATAAAGTCATGCAAATGATATAAATCAATTGTATTTTTTACAATATCATTTCTTTCAAAATTCTCAAATAGGTGAATTATTCATTGATGTATTGTAAAAATTCAGCAATATATTACAAAACTGAAAGCGAACGTCACTGTCGGCCAAGGTTGAAAGTCTCATGTAAGATTAGTCAATTTTAATTCGCGCATTGATTTATTTATCTTTTTTATCTTTGGTAAGGTAAATTTAAAGGATTCTTCGGTAGTTTGAATAAGGAAAAAAATCTAACTTTATATATGTTCCGCTTTGACTACCCATGCAGTTTAAGTAGATAGAATATTATTAATATAAAAAAATGAGCAAAATTATTTTATGAAATAATTTACACAATAGAAAAATTTATATAATATGTGCAGTTATTTTAAATTTTTGAGCTCTGATAAAAAAAATTCAGAATAGAAAATAAGTTTTTTTAAAAAATTTACATAAACGTTAAACTATTAACCTCTAAAGTGCCGATTAAATGTTACGCGATTGCTACCCAATGCCAACCTTTATCATGTAGGCCAGGGATGGTGAACCAGTGGCATGCGACACAATATTTTTGGCATGCCAGTGATCAAAATGGTTTGCATTTTATTTCATAGTTTACTGTGAAGTATTACGAACAAACGCGAGTGATAGGTCGCGGGAAGCACACTCGTTTGTTATTGTGCTGCTTTAGTTACATCGTAGACTACAATTGCTTAAGATGTAAAGTTTATCTACGTAAAGCATAGTCAATTTTATTAACACAACTGCATTTTAAAGTTTATCTGCGTTATACTTACGGTTTTTAACTGTTATTTAACATGGCTAGTTCAGAAAAAGAACAAAAAGTGCAAGATAGTAAGTGTAACAGAGAATTTCAAATTTGGTGGACCGAGAAAAACGGTGTGTGCTTTATGTTCTGGAATAGTGGTATGCAGAACATCGTCTGTAAAGCGGTATTTTGAAACAAATCACAAAGCCTCTTGCCAAAAAGAGTGAACCACAGCAAAAATAATTAATTGCTTAGAAACCGTTTGGCAGAAGACTCGAATTCAGTATTCTACATAAAGTAACATCTTACAAAACTATTATAAGTTATTTGTCATCTAATCTGCAACAACAAAATCACACTAATGTTACTTTAATTTGAATTACAACAACATTCACTGTCTAGTTTTAAAACATTTATAACTATACAGTGAAAAAAGTTATTTTTTCGTAGTAAATAGAGTTTTGTGTCGATAGCATTTAGTTTTATTATTTTCTCAAAATTATTTAACAGCACGTCTATACCTCATTAAACACTTTAGAAAAAAGGGCAAGTTGATCCAAAAAGGTTTGCCACCCCTGATGTAGGCACTCGCATGCGGTGCATTGGGGAGAAAAGAAAAGGTATAAATAAGCAAATCTTTCTATGAAATAAGTAAATCTACTCCAATAACTGTCAAGGTTGTATTTCAAAGCCTTCGGAATAGTTTTACTGATAGCAACGCAAAGAAAAGAATCGTATTTCGGAAGGACGTATATATCCGTCCACGGCACTTAACGAACTGATTGAACGAGACGACTATACACGCCAGCGGCAGTTAAGGGGTTAAAAATGTGTAATATAGAAGTAATTTATGAAATTTTTATTGTTTATTTATTAAATAGCTCACAATTTAAGGAATTATTTTCAGTGTGAACAGGAATTAATAAATACTGTAAAATCCGGCACGCAATTTTAACACAAAAAATAAGATCGAAATTTACAGATGCGCGTTAAATGCCGGGTACAAAAATGAGTGCTTTAAAAATAAAAAGAGATAAGAGCATAGAAAAAATTAGACTTCCACACACATATATCGAAATACCGCTTATTTAAAAAAAAATGGCATCCCTTATGAATTTAAAGGGTTGCAATTTTAAAAGTATACTATTTTTTTTCTAAAGCTTAGAATAATACCTTGACTTCAAAACATAAGATTATTGCACATGTACATTTCAGATTTTTTCGTAAAAAAAGGGTGCACGTTATGCTTAAAAATAGCAGCTTCAAAGTATAGGTGCGCTTTATACGCCTTATTTTACGGTATATGTTATGAATAAACTAAAAATTAAATACTTTTATGGTTAATAGCATATTAAGATAATTATTACACAGAAATCATTTACTTTTGCTAATTTGAATTTACTACAAAACTTGCATTATAGAATAATATTTTATAGTGATAAATCTTATACTACAAAAATATCCGCCACGATTAAGAATTTATACTTTTGAAAGTATGAAAAATATCATTAAGTCCAAGAATATTTCTGTTTGGAATTACTTTTTTGCAAATTAAATCTTTAAATTTAATTTAACTCAAACATGTATTTAATATTCGTACCTATTGTATGTTTTAAGCAGGATTAAAGCTTTATGGTAAATAATTTAAAAAATTAAATTTAAACGAAGCTGTTTTAATACGTTAAATTTTAAAGTAATACAAGTTAACAAATTACAGAATTTTTTCTTAAAAGTAAAATAATTATCAGGTTTTTAATTAAAGAAAAAAATCAAAATTCTTGAAAAAAATAAAAGATTATAACATAGTTTGAGAATACGGCACTCATATATTTTTTTTCGAAATATTTTAAATCTATATTCAAATTAAGCAGCTAATACTGAAAAATAAAAAAATATGGACAGTAAAAAGTTTATTCCCTGCATTAGCTTTCTAATATCTCAAACTCAGCTTTACATTTATATAATTCATGACAGTATATTTAAATCTCAATTTTCTTAAACACATCTCTTTGATTATTCAATTTTAGAGTTCTGAACGAGGAAACAAATATTATAAAATTTTAGATTTAACCCTTAACTTCGCAATTTTTTAAATTTCTATGAAAAAATTATATCAGCTAGTTCTCAAGTAATAATAAAAGGGAAAAATATGAAAAAAAAATTAAGCAGTTTTAAATTGAATTTCAGTCATTTTTTTTGTTTGGTGCACAAGTGCAACATTGCGCAGTAGTGCAGTAAATTACAAAACTTTTTTTTTATATGAGGATTTTATTATTCATCATAAAATGTTTAAATTTCTTACCTGGTAATTTATTTCGTCAATAAACAAGAGGAAGCTTAAAATATAATGGATTCTTTTTATAGCAAAAACACAGTTCTTGAGGCATCAGAGATTTTTATAATTGTTGTGATTTCTGGAAAAAATGTACTTCCATCTAGTGACAAAATTAGCATGTATTTCGTTGCAGTAATACTTTTTTCTCATATAAGTGATTTGTAGGTAATTAAAAAAAATATTGAGTCTGTTAAATTAAAATAAATCATATGTTGCAGAAATGCAACAGTGCGAAGTTAAGGGTTAAAAAGCACTCTTAATTTTGTCCTTACTTCCTTCATTTACAAAATGGTGTATTGACTGAAATGAGGTTTGCCATTCATTCTAATCAACAACGTTAATAGTTAAAATGAATGACTGGACAAATGTTGGAGACAAAACATCGGTCTCAATTCTTAAAAATCTTAAAGAACTTTCCCAGCAACATGAGATATACTTCCAATGGATTCCATCCCACATTGGTCTTTTTGGCAATGACACAGCTGACCGTTTAGCCAAGGAAGATGTCACTGAAGATTTAATGTCGAGAAGAACTTTGACCTTCTCGGAAATTTTTTCTAAAACGAAATCTTTGATTCAAGAGCTATGGAAGACTCCACTGACTCACCCCTGGTATAAAAGGCAGGCCCCAGGTGGTGCCCTTTCCATCAAGGCGGATAGAGTCGTCCAAACAACTATTAGTAGGCTTGCGAGTGGACACACTAGAGGCCTTTCCTTTCACTTAGGCCAGAAAATTTACGAGAATTGTACTAAATGCAATTTGGTACAGGCAACTCCAGATCATCTTTTGTTTTGTGCAGGACTTGATAGGGAGGACATCTATTCCAGTCTTCTTTTGGTGTACGATTTCCTGAGGACTCTTGGGCTCATGGACCTGGTCTAGCCTGTGGCTAGACAGGAGGAATTAGTCAACAACAACAATGAATGATTAAGGTTTCACTTGAACAAAATGTTTCATAGCTGATTTTTTTCTTCATAAACAACTGTGTAAACTAGTACTTTTATTTTAAAGGAACTCTTTTTACCATTGTTTGGTCTAGTCATCATTTGAAGATCCATCTTAATGATGGATCTTCAAAAGATTAACTACATACCTGCATCGGATTCCCTCATGAAACTCAGTAAAGCTCTCACTAGTACTGAAATGCTTCATCAATCTTTCACAGAATATAAAAGAGACTGAACAATAAAGCTTTTTAATTGGCCCACGCGTTTGAAGTCTGGTAAGTGTCCAATAATGATGAAAAGGCTTTAAGAGGCTTATCATACGCAAAACGCTAGACAGTGTCAAGAAGCCTCACAAACTCATCCATAACATTGTCACCGAACAATCCAAGACTTCCTTGACAAGGCTGATAACGAGAGAGTTCATGGATAACCACAAGGGAATGTTATGTCTGGACATTCCTCCAAGCGAAACACTCACTCACTTGGCTTAAAACAATGACAGTGCTTGTAAAAGAACCTAGAAATAATTGTTTTGCATCTTGCCGCTCTCAGCCAAATCCCAATTAAAAGGTTCGTCTCTTAAAATGAAATGGGAAATTGAAAATATCGATTTTGTAATCTTATGAACAAATAACTTTATGCAGCTCTGTGAGAATGAGAAATAGATACGAGAGAATAAATATATTTACATACTTCTATTTTAATGCTAACTAATAAAACAGTTTTAATGTTTGAAACTTTTGGGCAATATGGTCCTTAATAACTTTTTTTTCTTATTTTAAGTTTACACTTTGATCGGAAATAGTTATGATTTAATTGAATGCTATCATAAATATCGCATTTCTTTGATTTGAAAGCTAATTTTCAACTCATAATCAAATTATATCATTATAAAATATTCCTCATAAATATCTAAAACAAATAAGGAGCACCAAAATCACATATTTATTCTCTATAAAGGCCCTATAATATCCATAATTTAACTAAATATATGCATGTATATACAAAAATTCACAAGTTACAGGGCCCCCAAGCTACAAGATCCCAACATGTGTAAGCAAAAATTAGTAAACTATTAAGAGACCCAAAAGAAAGTCTCCAAGGAATCTTCGATACAGGGCTGACTCAGGACTAGCTACGCCAGTGATAAGTTACCTCAAGTAAAAGACGAATTATCTTTACAATAATGTTAACATAACATAGAAAAACAAAACAAGTTTTTCTATCGTCTGACCACTGTCCTTCAGCGAATTAATGAAAATGTGTGCGCTGACCTACAATGGATTCTCGATACAGAGTAACTGCATATTACTTGAGTGAAACCATTGTTTAACGACCCTTCGAATGATTTTCGAATGCGCAATTGGTAGGAAATTGGTTGTGGATGTACATGTTTGGAAGAAAACGTACGGTCATTCTCCATTAGCAGTGAATATTGCTGACCGCCGCGATCATCAACAAAAAGAGTTGCATGATTTCACAATATGAAAAAATCATTCACATTAATGGCGGTCAATACCTAATATCTAACCATTGAAAATTCAGTGTCTTTTTATGTCCTCTTTATTTAGTTCAGGGTGTGCCTCTTTAGAATAACTATTGTTTTTCATTTTTGCACCTGTATTATACAAAGTCTTCCTTTTAGATCTCAAGTTCCTACTTATATCCAATATTCTTTTACTTTCACAAATTTCTCCTTATTAATCGTCTATAGAATAAGCTTAATTCCTGTGCCTATGACGTCACATGATTACAATCACGCGTTTCCAGACAATCAGTTCATAAATTCATGTGAGGTCATAATCGCATGATAAATGCAAACACGTGTTTCAGACAGTAAGTTCATGCACTTCGCTGTTGCCAACTGTTACTCTTTTTGCAGGAACTTTCTTTTAAAAAGCACATATTTGTCAATAGCAATGGCAAACGTAAGCAAGTAAAATGCACTTGAATGAAGAATACACGTATATATTTTTATTTTTTTTTATTTTTGAAAAACTTTGAAGAATTTTAAGATTTGGACATATTTATCCAATTATTAAGTTAAAGTTTTATCTCTTAATTATACAATTAGAAAAACAAGTCTATCAGTTTTTAAATTCAATGTAGAACACGTGATGGCATTTATCACGTGACCGACATGAATTTAGCCAATTACTTCATCATAAGTAAAATTATTTTTTGAAAAGTGAAATTTCATTCCTTCTGTTCCTTTTCCTTATTTTATTTGGAAACATTTTCCTCTAATTCATTAACATTCCTTAATTTTCTCGTGAAACAACAATCCCAATCAAACGATTTATCGATTGGAAGTAGAATAATTTCCAAGAAATTGTATTTATATATAATTCTATAGTCACACATTTAATAATGGAGCTCCAAAATGTTATAAATTTTCATTGGTCGAACGCGCAAATGTGTGCAATAAGCATATTTTAGAATATTTTTCATATCAATAACAATCGGAATTCAAAAGTTTTAAAAAATCCGATCCTGTAATAGATTAGCTTTACAAATTCTATTTTATTAATATTCTTTGGAACACTTATTAAAACGGTAAAAAAATAAGTTTTTTACTTAATTAATTAAAAAAATCCAGTATAGTATGATAGTTTAATGATTCAATAAAACGTTTTTTAATGTTGTTAAAAATGGATGAAAAAAATGCTTTCGTTAAACGTTTTCCAGATTTTTCAACAACTTTTCTTACCGTTATTCAATGCTAGATAACTCAGGAATTATTTACATAAGTTATGATAGGAATTAATCTATATTTTAATAGACTTTATAAGAGAATTAAATGAAAGAAATTTTGTGCTAAATGAACTTTAAAGTTTACTGCCAAATATGATGAAATCGTTTTCATTTAATTCGGAATCTCTTTTATGCCTTCCTATGCTTGCCAACCACCCAAGTTTTTCAATACAAAGATACAAAGTTCAAAGCCGTAATTACCTGCAAAATTTATGATAAGTAAGGAAAACATACTACTCGCAGTGATTTTTGCTGTTTTCAAGGTTTTCTGTTGGTTATTCAAAAGTAACATTTTCAGAAATAAATAAAAAATATGCATTTTATCACAATGTTGTATTAAAAAATATCATAAATAAAATAACAAAATATTTAAATTTAGGTGTAGAAGGACTTTTCTTAATTGTTATATCCTTTCAAATTTAATGCTGATTTAAATCTGTTATCCATGGGGCAATTTTAAATAGATGGGTTATTTAGATTACACATTTAAAAAATATGTTTAGCTAAAATTTTATATAAATGAAATTTTTAAAAAATTTTTAAATGAGAACGCAAATCTTTACACACAAATGTATTCTCTACATATTTTCAAAACTGACTACGTAATATTTTAATATATATTTCAAGTGTGTTGACCTAACACATATAAATTCAAACAGAAAGATTTAGAAAATTACAATTTATATAAGATTACTTTTCAGTTTCAAATTCTCGCATCAGTATTTCAATAGCATTTTTCCTGTCAGAAATGCTATCCAATCAGAATTCTTTTTATCAGCACAAGTATATATATTTTTAACATTACTTGTTATTTATGCTACCTGATCGCAGTAACATCAAATGAAGGTCCACGAAATTCATCGCGGCGAAGGTCTACAATTTTATGCCTGTCGTTAGCCTTAAGGGTCAAGTACACGGGGCGAGTTTACAAGCTACAAGCCGGCTTTTACAAGCAGCTCGTAAACTAGCCCAGTGTACTCACCGCACTCGCTTAAAAGCTGCTTTTAAAAAGCTCTTGAAAAAGTTGACTCTGCCGGCGACTTTACACGCCACTCGCCGGCTTTTGAGCGATTTAGATTGTAAACTAGCCAAGTGTACTTGACAGTAGCTTGTGGATTGTCCAGAAGCAACGAGTAGAACGGTCTTGAAAATGTATATTTCCACGTGCCAGCTACTTGGCTACTGAGCGAGTGGAATGTTTATGTGTACTTGACAACTAGCGCACTCGCCAACTCGCCGGCTTCTTACTCGCCGGCTTGTAGCTTGTAAACTCGCCCCGTGTACTTGACCCTTTAGCTACACCTCGCAGGTGACAGTAGAATTTTGCTCAGTCCCACCCCAATTTAGTGAGAGAACACTCTGGGGTGGTCAGGGGCATCACACCTCTCTTTCCCTTCTTCCAACCTCACGAGAGGACTTGAGGCTCGACGGCTAGTACCCCATGCCACGAAGGCACCATACATTAAAGGGTCAAGTACACGGGGCGAGTTTACAAGCTTCAAGCCGGCGAGTAAGAAGCCGGCGAGTTGGCGAGTGCGCTAGTTGTCAAGTACACATAAACATTCCACTCGCTCAGTAGCCAAGTAGCTGGCACGTGGAAATATACATTTTCAAGACCGTTCTACTCGTTGCTTCTGGACAATCCACAAGCTACTGTCAAGTACACTTGGCTAGTTTACAATCTAAATCGCTCAAAAGCCGGCGAGTGACGTGTAAAGTCGCCGGCAGAGTCAACTTTTTCAAGAGCTTTTTAAAAGCAGCTTTTAAGCGAGTGCGGTGAGTACACTGGGCTAGTTTACGAGCTGCTTGTAAAAAAGCCGGCTTGTAGCTTGTAAACTCGCCCCGTGTACTTGACCCTTTACAAACATCCACGCATTCTCCGGGATTCGAACGCAGGCCCTACGGCACCGCATTCAGAGTCACTAACCACTATACCGGATGGGCGGCAAAATAACATTACTTAACCCTTTTTAACTCTCGGATTTTTTTATTGCACCATTTTTTTAAGCTTGCCCCACCCACCGACTTGTTCAATATTTTATATACTTCTTCCGATATTTATTAAGCTCTTAAAAATTAAACTCCAATGTAATTTTTTTACTTCAAAGTTTATGGTTAAATTTGAAATTTGAATTTTGTTCATAAAGGAATTTAAACAGACAATGAGTAATTGAACAATTTTCATAGCCCTCTAAATTATAAGGAATGCAGACCTACAGAGATAAGTCCTCTGAAAAAACTCTTCAATAACAATTAATTCCTAGATTTGTAAGAAAAATTCAATTTAAAAAATTAGAAAAAAGTTAAAAGTTTACTATAAATAAGAAATGTCTGTATTTTGAGAGAAAAAAATATCACAATCTTTATAAGATTTCTGAAGGAAATAACAATTCATGATGTAATTTTCTTTTCGCTTTGAATTAAAAAAAAAGTTGTAATAAAACATAACAATATCATGAATAATTTATCTATATAACTGATGCCAAAAAAATTGAAGTTTCCTTGGAAAGACTTAAAATGTAATATATTTTATCTTTCTGAAAATTTGCTTCTTGCAAATGAAAGCAAATAAGTTTAAAAACTAAAGAACTAACAATATCACAGGAATAGGGAACAAATATAGGTTTATCCCCTATTTTTGACAAATGGAGAATCACAATTTCTATTTTCACAAACAAAAACTAAAATGATGCCTCAATTTTTAAAAAGTTATTTGTTGTTCTGTTCCATTTTTTTATATTATACCATTCTAGTCTCTAATATTTTTAAAATCTCTACTTTATTCCAACACTTTAATCATTTTTTACGTCCTATAAATTATAAACTGAAACAATACTTTTAGAACTACCACATAAATATTTAACTTTTATGCAAAATATACTTCAATTTATAACCTTTAACGGGATATTACATTCTAAAAATCATCACAAAATAATATAATATAAAAATATTCGAGAAATTATTAAATACATTATAGAACTGGTCTGAGCAAGAAATGGTTCTAATGTTAACCTTCCGTAGTTTCTCATCATTTTTCTTATAAAGAATCAAAGTACTTATTCTAATGCAATCGCATTCGAAAGCATAAAAATAATGAAAGTTTCTGTTCGATTTTTTCCACTCATTTTGAAATATATATTTGTGCTTCTTTTTTGGTAATTTGAATACATACGAGGTTTTAAGAGCGATATTTTAAAATACTTAAAAATGATTACTACATTTTTTCGAATAAAAAGTGCAATAAAGTCTTTTTTTTTAATTTTCGTTTGTGTTTTTATTGCACGTTAATGAAAACGATACTCTAGATTCGAGAAGATAAGTAGAATTTCATTGAATTAGCAAAGCGTTCACGTATTCACAACAACAGACAGACAGGAACTTTTCATTTCACTTTAAATCACTACGATTTTATTGAGATCTACAAAAAACTAATTTGAGTTTCAAATCTTTGCTAATATAGTAGAATCATTCGTCATCCAACTTTAATTAATGATGAATGTATTTATCGTCGAACACATTTTACTTATATATTTATTTTTATTTAAACCATTTAAAAGAGAAAAAATCCCATCTAACAGATGCCGTTTCTTTTTAATTAGGATGGAACACAAATTTTTGTTCTTTCGATTCTCTAAATTGTTCGTAGGAAGCTAGAATTCTGACGAGCGTGACGAAAACCGGTTAAAATGATTACTGTTCGGAGATGGGTGAAAGTAAAGAAAACAAAATTTCCTTCGAACACGTGACAGTCAGAAGAACGTGGTACATTATAGTCACATCATAACGATCTAGTTTCTGATAAAACACGTTTCCGGAAAAAAACTGTTTTTAACAGATTTAGGGGTTTTTATTGGTTTATTACCTCGTTATTGATTTTCTTCCGTTTTATCATCGATTTTGATCGGTGGCATTTGTTGCTCTATTTTCTGGTAGCCATTTTTTTTTTTAAATTTTAACTGTAAATGATGGATAATTCGATTGATTTGCATAAAGACCATTTAAGGTGAATAATTTATTAAGAATAATATTAATCAGTGTCTTAAAGTTAGATTTTTATCTAAAGTACTTCAATTACGGCTGCTTGTAAACAAGCATGTCATGTTTTCTCTCTCCTGTTCTTCATAGTGTTTTTATTTACCATTATATAAATTTGAATTTGCCAGTTGCACGAATACCATTCTTTTTTTTAATTTATTTAATTTTATGCTTTTGTAAAAAGTCCTTTTTTACAGTCATTTTATAGTCTGTCTTTTAATTCAATACCAAAATATTTTTCCTGATAAAAAAATGATACTTACACATTTGTTATAAAAGCGCTACAGATATGTCCTAAGAGATTTCCCTAAAATATATAACTTTAAGTAGCAACATTTTCAGTGAAATACTTGTACAAAATCTTCTGAATATTTACATAAAAAGCCATTTTAATTGAATCCTCGAAAAATGAGAAACATTGTCATTTTTTTTACACTCAATAATGCCGAGATTTGATGCATTGTATATTTTTATTTAAAAAGATTTTTAAATTTACAATGTATAAATATTAAAAAAAATATTAATTTTTTTATTTAATGTTCAGTTTTTATTAAATTTTTGCCACTATAAACATTTGCATGCTACTCTTAAGACTCCACGGTACCCTTTTTCAAAATTTTTTTTTTGGAGACAGTTACAGTAAAAATAATTGATGTTTTACATTTCGATTGTATTATTAAGCTGATTCTGTGAGCAAAAAGTCAATTTGACGAGCCATTATTTTACAATTTTAAAAAATTAGGAAATTTTGAAGTTTTTTCAAACTCTTATAAAATACTCAATTTTTAAACTTTTTTAGTAATTTTAAGTTATTTATGATTCTTAGATTGTTACAAACAATGTATAGTATGGATTTGAAAATCTATTCCCTTGTTGATTTTTAATAATTATTTTTCTAGAAAACCCCGGAAAAAACACGAAATTTTTTAAAATATCAACTTTAGCATTTTTTAAAAAATAACTAGAGTTCTCAGCCCTAAATCCATACTAACTTTTATAGAACATACATTTGGGAGTATATACAAAAAAATTCAAGGCTCTATCTTGAACAGGGAAAAAGCCTTATATATATAGAGGTTAGAAAACACTTATAACTGCAAAATTAAAAGTCTGAGAAAAACGCATTTTAAGTTTGTAAAGTCATAAAACAAAAACTTATAATGCCCGTAAAACTCTAATTTTTTAATATGTTATTTTCCAATGTATGTTCTACGTTAAAACACTATTTTTATTAAATATGACTGAAAATTATATTTTTAATTCAAAATATATTTTTGCATAATATTGATAGCATTTGTTAAGACGTCAGTTTATTCAGCTTTATCTTAACCTAATATTTCACAAAAGTTTTGAAACAAGAAGAATTTATGTACAAAATAATAATGATACTAATTTAAGCTAAAAATAGTCAGGTTTGCTCATAAAATTTAATTTTTTTGAGTTTTAAATTGGGGCAGTTTAGGAAGTTTTAGCTCTTGTCGTACGACTTTAAAATACTAAAATATAGTACTACAATATGTTTAGTATAATGTAGTTTGGTACATCAAGGAAATATTCAGTTATATCTGCAGCGTTTGAATTCAGAATACTTGTATTCGGAAGTCCAATTGCAGAATCAGCCGAGGACTGATTTTTAGGTACATCATTTTCAGTAGTATTCCATCTCTTCGAAGTATTGTTTCTCACAGAAACCCAGAACGCATTTGCGATTGCATTTTCTCTACAGGAAAAAATTAATGATAAAGCTTTTAAGTTATATAAACTATTTTTAAAGCAAAAATTGGCCATGAAATTAATCTTTATTAATTATGAGAACTCAAAAAACTCAAAACATAATCAAGCAGAAATGATTTTAGTAATGAAAATTGGAATTAATAACCATTTCAAACTAAAAGCTCAAAAATATTTTTAATTAATTCAACTTAAGTGTGAAAAAATGCTTTAAAAGGAAACCGAAACCAAAACCATAGCTCATAAAACTTTCAAATATCTTAAAAACTAAATTGCTAACAGATCTGAAATTTCGTGGCAAGCTTCTCAATGATATGCGCCACCAAAACGTGCAAAAAAATTTTTTCGGTAAAAATGAAATTTTTAGAGTACTGTGTAGCCTTAATTATATATATGTTAATAATAAAAGGACACTAGTCCGTATTTACTATGTATATATGTGAATACATTAATAATAAAAAATAGCGTAAAAATGTATATTTTAGGTATGCGTTGTATGTTATATAAGGATTTAAACATTTAGAGTAAAAAATGTAATAAATTTTGAAATTTAACTTTTTGGAAGAAATGTAATCTTGAAATAATCTTGTTTTTTTCTATTACATCGTGAATCTTATTCTTAAATTTCTCAAGATTATCTTTTTAAACATTTACCATAAGCATCAAAATAATAATTATTTTTCAAAAATGGAATTTTTCATTCAAAACGCTTTTAAAGTTGCATAAATGGCCTATTATTTCCTAGTTAAAAATTTTCTCAGCAAAATATATATATAATTCCATAATTAATGATTATTCCAGTTATTAAATATTTTTTGACCTATTTTTGAAAGATTCGTTACTACTTTTCGTATCACTGACTGTGTTTTGATTCACCACCAATCCAATTTTCGGTAAAATGATTTTTTTGTACCAGAAACCGAAGAATAGTATGTTTCTCGAACAAGCTTCGTAACCTAGGAAGTATTTATCGGTTCGATATTTATCGTGTCAATTCCTAAGCTAAGTGATTATTTCTCATATCTCGGAACGTTAAATAATACCAGTGAAAAACAATTACTTTCACTTCTGTAAAAAAATTGATGTTTATCCTACTCAAAAAGAGGAAACGAGATTTTGAGACAATGCTGTCATACTTAAATAACCAACTCCAAACTGTTCATTCGTGCATAAAATAAGCCAACGGTATTTCCGAAGCGTGTCACAAAATCAATGGCAGTAGGAAATATTTTCACTTCTATTAATCATTTTTAAATCATTATTCAAGGTGTAATTACTAGTTGAAGAATTAGAATTTGCGTATTAACTATGCGATCTTGACAATTTCTTTAATGAATGATTAATTTTTTGTGGAGATAATAGATGCTTTCATGAGATATTTTCATTGTAACAATATCTGCTTGTTTGTTAAATGAATGCTTCCGGTTATGTATTTTTTTCTCTGTTCAAAGAACTGTCTAAGAGCCCTTTCAACTGCATCAACTTGTACAGCACATAACAGAAAAAAATAACAGTTTTAAGTTAGTTGTAGATAGAAATCGCCTGGGTTCTTTCAGATGTAGTCAACTGGCACTCCCTGCTGTATCACTTCCTCGAGCTCTCGAAAAAACCACGTTCTCCTCCGCATTACCAAACCCTTTCATGGGCCTTGGGAAGATTACTTCCCATCTATATGATCTTACGAAATACACCTGGGAGAAGCGCAAAACTCATTATAATTTATTGGTCTTGCTATTATAGCAATGGGAAGACTAAATCCCATACTAATCTTTTATTTTTTTATTGACCTTGATATCATAAATAGTTTTATATAGAGGCACGTGAGCACAAAAAAAAAACTAGAAGTTTAGACCAGCTAACATTCCGTATAGCATTAGATCGTCAACTAAAAGACTGATATTCTTCAAGAAAAAGGAAAGGACGTCCTGTTACCGTAATTGTAAAGATAGTTAAATGATGCTATTGGGAAAAGTTTAACTTTTAATTCTGAATCCGGGATGTAAGATATATCATTTGTTTCATTATAACAATAACTGAAAAATTGGTTTTGTCTTTTAAATTAAACATTCATCATTATTAAAAGTAAATATTTTTCCTCCTGAGGAAACAATTCGAAATGTTTTCACTGATTATTTACATTTTCATTTTGCAATCACTCGTCTTCATAATTTCGTAACTTCAAGCTGTATTCCTTTATTCATTCCACAATGGCGATGATTACTCTAATTATGAAACAAATAACTGTTTACTTCATCAGTTCACGATTATTTAGATTTAACCTAATACAAAACAATGAACTGCCTAGGAAAATAAAATACAATTCAACTTCATGAGAAAGAAATTAAACTCATTCAATATTAAAAATAAAACGTGATCGTTTCTGTGTATTGGGAAATACCCCCCTCCCATTGTTAAGAATCATGCATGTTCCAGTGGTATTCAGTTGTTTTGTAAAATTAATTTTAAACTTTAGATCAAACAGATTAAAAAAGGAATGAATCATCGATAAACAATACATGAATTGAAGATTCTATTATGAACAGTGTGTGTGTGTGTGTGTTGAATAGTTTCTTCTCTACCGTACTTACGTATTAACTATTTATTAAGGGTTCAATTATCCATAGTGTAACTTTCCCCTCCATTGAACTTTATCATCGATTAAGTTTCAAGTAATTTTTTTTTGAATATGTAATTGATTATTTATCTTTAGATTTATCAAAAGGACCTGTGTCATTAACAACTTCCAGCGTAACTCAGTAGAAATCAGCTCCGCTGTAACTGATCATTATTGAATCACGACTTGATGTGTAATGGGTGTGTTACACCCGCTGAGGTAAATACAACGGTTCTGTTAATGAATTTTGTTGATATTATTATATATTTACAAGTAAACAACAATTTAAAATTCTTTTTTTTTTACTTAATACAGCTACCGTGTTGTTGACTGATAGAAATAAGATCCCCAATATGCATATGTATGTAAAATAATGCATATGTGATGATAATCTTAATTTGAGAGTAGGTTTATTACTCAACAGAATAATTAGTGGTACGTGAATAATTTTTCAATTAGATGTTTCACACGCTTTTTCTGCCTTTTTCTTTAAAATAATAAGAATAAATATTAATATGAACAATATCAGCATTATTTTTTGTATATGTAGATAAGAAATGCATGTCTGTTAATAAAGAGGCATGGTGACCCAAAATAGAAAAGTCTCTGACTTATTTGGATCTTCGTGAAATACAGTACTTAGATTAACATTTATTTAATACACAATTTTTTTTGAAAACATTTGCCATTTTTTTAGTTACTGAATTTTTTTTATATAATATGAAATACATCTTTGAAATTTAAAGCACAAAATAATGATTTTAAATATTGTTACTCAAGGAATACTGGAGGAGTGACAAAGCTGTGGCAGATTTTACAAAAAATTCCTTTACAGTGGATGTCGGCTCATTGTGACATTGCTGGGGATAAGTATGCTGACTTTCTTGCTAACAAGGAGCCTTTGTGATCCAAAGACCCCAGAGAATTTCAACCTTTAACTCTTTAAGGCTTTTTACTATTATGGCTTTTAAGTATAATTTTAAAATGGAAACTGTGGAGATGTGTCGAAGGACAGGAACTGTGCAATCTGAAACGAGAACCCATCCTGGACTCTAGTGGCTCCTAGAAAAGCTGCTGTAGCTCATTTTAGACTTTTGACAGAACATGACTGTCTGAGATCTCATCTGTACAGAATTGGTATCACCGACCCATCGGACTGTACTCAGTGTTACTTTGGTCAGCCTATGACCGCTGAACCTTTGGATGTGTGACCTGCACTAATAAGTCTTAATTGTACTGTCGAAAAATATTGGAGAGCATGTGCACTAATAACATATGTGCTATTTTAATGTGTGACATTTCTAAAATAAATAATATTGTTACTCACACACATATTCAAGTATTAAATATAAATTTCTCGGATGTTTTTTAATTGGATAACTTATAAAGACAAAAAAAGAAACCAATCCCTAATTCTTATTGATTGCAGAATTTTTCACAGAACCGTGATTTTCAAAAGCATAAATATAATATGATATTTAGTGTCTTTTTAGAATATAAAAAATTGTTTTAAACCAATATTTTGGCACAAAATAATTCTTATTGATTTCTCCTTTTGCATTTGAATTCTTAAGATAGACCTCTGTTCGACTACGTTCAGAACCGTGATTTTCAAAAAATTTGCGCATAAATGGAAAATAAACAAATGATTAAAAATTCATTTTATTTAGTGTCACTTAGATTAGAATATATGGCAGCTAAAATTGTTTTCAAGGACCCCTGTGGAAGATTTTCTTTGCATCTGCAAATTTTTTTTATTTAAATACAAAAGATATTTTGGCACAAAATTAACTTGATAGCATGGGTAATCGAAAATATCGTCCACGTATCTGCGAATCTTTTTCGGACCGCTGGCCGGTGCGCCTCCAGACACGGTCAGCACTGAGACTGAATCGGGAAATGTTCTCCTTTTGTGAGGTCGGCAAAAATGCTTCTATTTGAATAATATTTTTGCCTGTATATAGCTCAGACCTCTGTTCAGATTGCACGATCCTCGCTCATTTGTGTTCTAGAATTTTTACCTTCTGTGATCCACTGTTGCCAACACCGAGCAACTACCATATCGCTCCGAAATATATAAACCTGCTAGGCCTAATACGGCCCCTATCAAAAAGTCCGTGGGTTTATTCATATTTTTAAACGACAACAGAGGGGAGAAATTTTACCAGACTAAAAAAATTGTAGCTTGATTTCTTCTGGGTGCATAATAAGAGTGTATTTCAATTGGTGGTAATTATTTCAATCTGAAAATAAAGTGAATTTTTCAAAAATACTAATTTAGCCTCTGTACAGAGGTCTGAGCTATATACAAACAAAATATTATTATAATAGAAGCATTTTTCACAAAGGAGAACATTTTGAAAAAAAAATTATTCTAATTTAATTTTTTGACAAAATATTATATTTAAATAAATTTTTTTGTCAAAATGTCCTTAAAACAATTTTATGCGTGTATTCTAATCTGAGTGACACTAAATATCATGAAAATTATCCATTTATGCGCTTTTTTAAAATCACGCTCCGAACGTAGTCGGATACCTTAAATTAAATGTCAAAATATTGAAGACCTCCATTTGGAAAAAAAAATGCAGCTTTAAAATTTTATGGGTTTCTAGCAAATGCTGAGTTGCAAGGAGATTTTTGAATTCAAAAATTTTCATTCTAGAAAAATAAATACAATAAAACGACGAACTATTGTAAGACACTAAGTTCATTAACGCAAAAATGATTCTAGATGATATGTCAATAGTCAGATTTGATAATTTTTGTTCTAACAAGAAGTAATTACAGTTATTGTAATTCTTCAAACCAAAGATATTTTTCTTAATTTAACCGTTTTTTATCCTAAGTCACTTTTATATTGGAAATCATGTAAAAAAGGGATTCAATTCCCACAAACATAATATGCGATCTTTAAAAACCTTTTGATTTCTTCCAAAGTATATTTTGAAATTTTTTTCTGATTTTCATCAACAAATTAAGATAATCTTCATATATATTGAGAATGAAGAGATAAAAGTATGCGAATTAAATGAATATAATTATAACTATAGTTAATTTCTCTATGGTTATTAAGCAAGCCTTTCTATAAAAAATGATAACTTCACCTATATTTATGACATAAAATTAAATAATTAATTACGCTTCTACTTTCAAAGGTAATATATCTTATTTACATCCATTCATATAAAATTATTATTGTACTTTAAATTGTTTTAAAGACCATTATAAGCCACTCGTTAAATTATTTCGATAAATAACATTTTCCTAAGATTGCCTATTAATATCTATAACATTGGACTACAATCATTAAATGATTTATTTCATACCTTTCAGATAATATTTGAAATGTCACACTAGATAAGGTATTGTGTGTATTTGTTGACATGTTAGTTTTACTTTTTGTGTGTTTTTGTTTGTTCTATAAGTGCTTATAGTTAGCTACCTTCATCAAAGATTAGGTAGTTTTAATAATGTGATGGTGACAGCTTTAAAAATAGGGCTCAAAAACTGATACAATTCATGAAATAAAAGACTACTCTAATAATAATATTACATTTCATGATTTCATTGTCGTGTAGTGAACACCATATTTTAATACTGTATTCGCTTCTGTTTGAGTTAAGTTATTCCTTCTCTCAGAATACATTTTCCACGGTGTCTTTCGTATTTTAACTCCCAAAGCACTTTTGATTTTATGTACTATAATGAGTATTAATGAAACGTTATTAAATTTTGAGAACGCAGTATAATAAATGTATATCTTTTAGAAGAATATATCTTTATATAATTACCATACTTTCATAGAAATAAGATAATTTTTAATCCTCAAAAAATATTTGGATCCTTATCTCAATATTAGATGAAGACAATATTAAAGCCCTATCCGAAATACCATAAACTTATTATTGTAATTCATTTTAAGGAAATGTTTGTTAACTTCTTTACAAATAGCTTTCCTGAATTTTTTTTTAAAATGATAATATCGTGATTGCTACAACGAGCAGTTTTGAAACAATCCAATTAAATTAGTTGGAATGGTCCCAAGATTTTTCTCCAATCGTACCAACATGATCCAATTCTTTCAAAAATTCTTCTGGAAGATGAGTTATCATCAGCTTTCATTTCGCTATCTTGCGATATTTCCATCGAATTGTCACTAATAACTCAAAGAACAGATCTAATGTGATATAAATCTTACAAATCTAATCCGTAACTGTTTTCAAAGGAAAGTTAAGGAAAACGCTTATCATAAAAAATAACCTTCTAAAGATTATTTTCCAGCCAAAGGCGTACATCTCGAACTCAATGACATGGAAAAAAACAAAAAAGAATTACATAACATCTAAAAAGTGGTAAGTAAGATTAAAAATGATACTTTCGCTTCTCTAAGCGATCAGCAAAGCAAGTAGAGCGATAAGGCTACAAAATTGAAGTTTTCTCGGCATACAAATGATAAAAATATTGTAATAAAAAGTAATATTTAAAGCAATTGGATAACAGATGTAACAAATCAAGGTCATTCAAAATCTAAAAAGAAGATTAAATTGTTTTTGTAATTTTCTTAGGATTAAAAGATTAAATGCTTTTTTTTTGTCGTACATTTCAAATTTACTAAGCGTGTGTGTCTTCAACGATGAATAAATTTGAACAGAATGTGAATAAAATTTAATTCAAAATACTCCGAAAATCAAAATTAATTTTCAAAAGCTATTCTTTGGCAAGTATTATATAAGCATTATTTTGAAAAAATACTACTGAAATATATAATTTGCAATGCTTTGAATTATAGAATAATATATCACTAGATTATTATAGAACAATGAGCTATATTAATTATAATTTATGTTAGTACATAATTGCAAGAGTGCTATAATATATTACTCATACTTTGTATAGATTTAGTTGTTTTTAGTGCAGTAAAGCGTTTCATTTAGGAAAATTAAATTTAAAAAAATAACAAAAGTCATTTATTTTCTTGTAAATTACATTTATAGTTATTCTTTTTTTTAAAAAAAAAAAAGATGATGACTGTAAATTACTAAGTGTTTGGACAATATTTGCAAAAAAAATTGTATTGTATACAAAAAAAAGGTCAATAATCAGATTTTGATTATATATATATTTTATTAATTTTTTATTATACTTCCAAATTTAAAAACCAATTCCATTTTTTTATGATTTTTATTTTAATAATCTTGGTTAAATATAAATTCCCCTTAGATACCATTGTTGTTCTCTATACTTTCTGAGCAGAAAAGAGTTGCACATTAATATTTTATCTGTAATAATTTATACTTACAAACTAAAGTCTATGTTAAAAATTCTACTCAATTCCATGAAAATTTTCTGATTGACGCCAAATATTTTACATGTTTTATCTTTTATACTTTCCTGGTAAAGGAATTTATAATTTACTTGTATTTTAAATGTATGGAACATTTCTAAAATTTTAAGACATAATACAAACACACACGTGTGGGTGTGTAGAGAGAGAGTTTGAACAGACTCTGGCATTAAATGATAATTAGTTAATTTATTCTTAATCAAGAGCATTACATTTAAGAAATTAGACTTCCAAGACTGTATATATTTAAATGATATATAACAGTGGGTCCCAACCCGCAGAACGGTACCGCTCCATGGATCAAATGGTACTAGTCCGCCCAAGGAACATTAAATTATCTCCATTTTATTTACTGTGTTGTATTTCTTTCGGATTTTTGTGACTTACCACGGAAACCACTTTATATTCCATATTAAATCAATTTATATTCAGTATTTTATTATGAAGGCATATTTAAACGTAATTAAATTCAAATTATTATGTCAAATCAATCTAAAATATAAACAACCAGCATCCCCCACCCCGTCAGTAGAACGTGGTAAAATTAGAAAACGTTGACTGGACCGCGGCGATTAAAAGGTTGGGTCACACTGGTATATAAATTTTATATTGACTCGAAAAATTTATGAATTTTTTCTGAAATTATTTTAAAATGTATTGTATAGTTAAATATCTATATATTATGCGATTTTATTCTCGTAAATAACAAATGAATTGGAACATTTCATATTGATGAGTATCATAAAAATATAATAAGAGATTTTCTGATTCATTTTGTTCGCTGCAGATTATTAAAATTGTTAAATCATTTCCTAATTTCTACATATTCACAAGAAATAAATCTTTAATAACTATGATTATAAGGATTTCTATTAGTTTTTTAAATGCCTATTTTTTATAGAATTTAAACTAGGTTTTTCCATTCGTCATCCATTTGGTATTTGAATTAGTGATTTATTAGCCTGGCATTCTCTTTTCTCATTTTCAATATAAATCAAATGCTAATATGGAACTGCTCCAAATATGAATGAGAAAAATTTTATGTTATTACCTGACCTACTTCATGAAATGAAAGCGACAGCAATCAGCAGTTCGTAAGACGAATGTAAGTGGACGTCACAGAGGAACAATATTATCGCCTTAATTAAATCCCTTTCAAAAGAGTCTGGGATGTTTTTTCACATCGAAGGTCAAGATGTTGTAAGAAATCGTGATGGGATAATAGTTAGAGCTGTCATAAGAATCATTATGTGCTTCCGAGCTGCACCAACTGACGCTGAAAAAGGAAAGAGCTCTCTTTAGAACATGAAATTATTCTCATTCTGTTTCAATCAACATTATTTTTAGTGCTCCTATAGTATTATAGTATTATATCAGCACGAACGGTTACGTTAGAAAGATGGATTAAATACAATAGTCAATTAACAATACTTAAACAAAAGCAATATGTTATTATTTTCGAATTGTTCACGAATCTTTTAAACGATTCATGCTCTTCTATAACGTATATATGCCAATCAGGTTGGATGGAAAAAATTTTGAATGAAATTTGCTTAAGGCTCCTTTGATCTGCTAAAGAAAAGACTGAATTATTGTAAAAAAATAAAACTTGTAAAATGATGTTTAAAAGAAAATAGATGAATTGTTTTTTTTAATTATTACGCTATTGTGATTAGTTAACCTGATTTTGAAGAATTAGAAATTACGTCTTATTTCAAGGGATTTCAGTATAATAATATTAAGCTGAAGAGCTGTATATGTTATTTAAAAAATGATAATAAAAATAAATTGATAATAAAAATGGCTATCTGAATGATGGAGATAAAATAGAATTTAATACTGACTCCTTCGAAAAAAACCCATCTATTTTGTGATTTATTTACCTATAAAATAATTTAAAATAAGAAAGAACAATAATTAAAATAATTAATAATTATAAATAATAAATAATAAAAAACAATACAAAAATCATAAATAATAATAATAAAACAATACAAAAATAATAAATAATAAAAAAAAATACAAAAATAATAAATAATAATAATATAATTTTCAAAAAATTTAATTTATCGTACGTATTTGTTTATGTATTTATTACATAATAATTTCATAGTGTTTTTTATCATTTTGGTTCTTTTCAAATAATTGATTATTTCTAATTTATATAAAAATGTTCTAAAATTTTTTTTCTCAGTAACTTATACAATAACTTAGCGTTGCTTTATTGGCCATTTTCCATCTAAATAATAGACATGATGGCTGCTTGAACGGGAGCTCACTACATTATAATTATTATATAGAATAATATGAACTTAAGATAAATATTCTAAAAAAGGCGTAGAAATTAAAAGAAATGTAAAAATATAAAATTAAGTATAAGTTTAATGAATGAAGAACAGAAAGAGAGAGAAGAAGCAAAAAATAAAGGGTAACGTGGGAACAAGAAGTAGTAAAATGTTTGAAAGAAAAATATGGAAGCATGAGTATTTGATAAAATTATATGAAATATATATTACGAGAATCAAAACAATTTCTTATTCACCATGGTGTTTTATATCATTCCTTTGTTCAGAGGAATTCCGAATGGGTCCAATTCATAATATCAACTCAAGTTTTGGATATTTACCTAACTACTTTATTTTAAATAGTGTTAAAGATAGAAAAAACTTCTATAAGAAAATAGACTCATATATTCGTAATATTCTACTTTGGAGTCAGGAATTTCTCATCACTTTTTCAGTGTTCTTTGTCTAACCTCCATATTACACCAATGAAAAAAAAAACTCAGTGAATTTCCCAGATTCGTGCACATTTTCCTCAGTATTCAAAGGGCGTGAACTTCCTTTACCCTGTCACGAATCCCGCTTTTTTAGAGGTGAGAATAAGGTTCAAGATGAGGTCACTAATATGGAAATGGACCGATGGGGTTTTTAGAGAACAATGAAAAAAAGTACTGCGAAAAGGAAATGAAGAGCATAAATGTCCTTTCACAATGGTTGCCACAGTATCTTTGCCATGATCTGGGCATAAAGTGAGGGCTGATTGAGACATTCAAGTTGAACTCTTGAGGGCTTGTGGGGTTTGTGAAATACTATTGGGACATAAAGTAATTTGTGGTCGATATTTGGATAGATATTTCCAGGTTCTACTAATGTGCACAAGGGTCAGATCCATCCATCACTTCTGGATCAGATGATTTTGCTCCAGATTTGGAGAAAATTCAAGAAGATTTTGCTTCACGGGGTAGTGTGCAACTTCGATCTGCTGTTGCAATACATGAGTAATTTTAGAGGAAAAAAATATGCCTTCAGTTCTGAATAGGAAGTTTTTTCTTGACAATATTTAAAGTGATTAGTAAGAAATTTTTTTCAGAAAAAAGATGTAGTGGTAACCAATTGATCAATTACTTTAAATTAATCAACTTGTTGCAGCAATAAACAGTCAACCAATAAATGGTATGATCAATCAATCGAAATTGTTGTCATAACTATTACCAGAGCTCTTTCGAAATTGAAATAAATATTAGCCATGTGTTCTGTTTACCTTTCAGTGACTTTCAGAAAGTCTAAAGTTAATAAGTATTTGATACATAAATCGCAAAAAGTGTAATCAGGAAATACTAGAACTCGTATAAACTTTATTTTAACATCACTCGCCCAAAAGAGTAATTGTCACAATAGAAAAATAATTAAATTTAGAAGCCAATATTACAATATTCATTCGCGTAACGTACATCCCCACAAACCCGCATCGCTGGTAGGAGCCCAGGATGCTAGGGGGCCCAAATACTATGTTATGTCATAGTAAAAACCTGAATTTAGAAAAAAAGCCCTAATTAGACATTTGCCAACTTTTGACTCTATCATTATAATTTCGCCGTGTTTATCATTGAATCTCCATTATAGCCATTATATTTTAAGAAACAGCGTTGCTTGCGAATATTACAATTTTGACATAAAATAAATACAACAGAAAGTAATATTAATGTATTACACTTTCAGATATAAATTATTTACACTATTTAAAGCGTTCATTACGCAAAACTTTTAACAATGTGTTACTTTTGCTGAGCAGAGATCAGCTTAGGGAGATATTTTCAAAAATCGACCCTCAAGAGTGTTACGGGGAATTATAAACAAAAAAAAATCCTTTTTATCAGCTATTAGATCTACGTACTTAAAATTTAACAAAGATGTTTTTTTTTTTCTTTTTTTTTTTGTTTAGCTGAGATATGAAAAAAAGCTTTTTTTGTTTAATTTTGCAATTCACGTAAAAATAACTCATTAAAAACTTCATTATCCTTCAATCTGTGTTGTTTAATTTTTCAGTTCACCCGTGCGAAAAACGGGTATACCAGCTAGTAGTACTATATGAACAAAGTACGGAAAACACCAGCCAGATTGGACTGTCCTATAATATTATCGGAAGAAATCGTTGCAGTAGATGATCATAATGAGTGTACAGACTCAATTATGGTAGACAAAGACATTTTGGTGTGTGTTCAAAGCTTAGAAAAATATCATTGATGCAGATTCCAAAGGTGAAAAGGAAATTAATAATGCAGCTTCTATTCCCACACCATCCAAAATGAGAAACGTCATGGAAAATATGTGTAATTATTCGGATGCACATTCCGATCGTGAAATGAATAACAAAATGGAAGATATCGAACAATTTGATGACAATTTGATGCAAAAGAAAAACTATCCAAAAAAAATTATCTGATTTTTTTTTCCATGAGCTCATTAAATGCTTTGTTTTTTCAAAAAACTTGACAATTTTGTATTAAATTTCTTTAATTTTTTATGAATGTTTTGTTTCATTGATTTTTATTAAATATGTGCATATATACATATTTATATAAATAAAATAAACTCTAATAAACTTAATTTTGTTCACATATGTTTTTTTGGCAACATCGTTTAACACGAAATTCTTTTAACACGAATAAATATTTCAATCCTTTCATTTTCGTGCTAAGCGATTTTTACTGTATACCCTGTTTGTAATTATTTAATTCAGAACTCTCCTTTATTCGTCTGTGCTAGATCTTCATATGTGACCTTTCCTATCGAATATCTCGAAATCAAAGAAAACCAGTTGTATCCATCTAAACAATGACTCGATTCCTCATTTAAATTATCCCATTATTCCACCTCCAATATCATAAGTGTCAGAAAAGATGAAGTGGCTTCTTGATAATATATGCAAGGTGAATACATAATGCGTACAAAGATTGAATTTATAATAAAGTATGTTACCGCTTCTGTAAATTAAACGATCCCAACCGTTTACTAATCGTGAAAAAAATTTAACAACTTTATAATTTGATTAATTATGTTCGTTAACTAACTACTTATGATTTTTTCTTTTGTCGTAAATATGCGTGCACCTCCTTCGGGATAGAATTTGAAACCCCGTAGCAGTGAAAAATATTAAAAAATAGAGCACCTAGGGTAGATAGAGTAGCTGAAAATGATAACGACTTACTCTTTTTTTTTCAATGTTAACCGGATCAGTCTGGTTATTTAATTGATCAATCAATATCATATGTCGTGTCTGGTTTTGCAAATGTCGAAATTCTCAATAATCTGGTTCATCTTTTTTGGTGCAGGAATTAAACGATTTGGTTAGAGGGCAAAAATTGTCAGAAGTTATTTATCATGTTCAAAAAAAAGTGATGACCAGTTGGCACATATAACGAAAGATCCCTATTATTAAAAAGAGTATCTGATTTGAATTATTATAAATATTTCTTTGAGCAAAACAATCAACAATTGTTATGTGATATATTCTCCGTTTTTTAGAAAATCCTTATGGATATAGTGAAATTTGAATATAAATTTGCAAATAAAATTGTCATCCATTTTTTCAATTCCTACTATTAGTTTACAATCTCCCTATGTATATATTGTTCAAGTTTTCAATCGTTAATAAAATACATTTTAAAGCACCCATTTAAGCTGAAATTTTCTATACACGATTATTTTGGGTGACAATACGATAATTTAAGTATAATTAATTAAAATTAATTGATTGAAATTAATTATTTAAGAATTGCAAATTAAGGGTCACGTTGGCTTCTTTTTTTAGAAACTTCTTTTTTTGGATCAAAACTTTAAAAGATTTTTTTTCTCACCTTTTTAAAGCATTCAGTTGAAATTATGATACACGATTGTTTTGGATGGCAGTACAATATTTTAATGATAATTAATAAAAATCAATTGCCACTTAATATTGTAATTCTGTTATATGTTTGTATATACTTATATTAATTGTAATTATTTGATAAAAAGTAACTATAAAATAAAATTTTCTTTCTTGTCCTAAGTAGGAATTGGCTAAATTTTTTTTATATTACTTTTATATATACGATTATTTTAAACGACAATACAGTAATTTAATTATAATTTATAAAAATTAATTTATTAAAACTAATTTTTCAAAGGTGTATTTTATTAACGATTGAAAATTACACCAAAATAAATAAATAAATATATAGAGAGTGCGAGTTATATAATAGTAGGAATTGAAAAAAAAGAGATAAAAATAGTCATCTATATTGATCGAAATACCGTCTATTTAAAAGAAATGACATTCTTTTTAAACTTAAGATATTGTAGTTCTAAAAATGTACTATTTTTTCAAAAACTTGTGATAATACATCGAATAAATAACATCAAAACATAAGAGAATTGCACAAATACACCTCAGGTTTCTTCGTAAAAAAGGGGGGGTGCGTTATATACGGCGAATATACTTAAAGTTAAAAAATGCAGCTTCAAAGTATAGGTGCGCGTTATACGCCAGATTTTACGGTAATTAAAATTAATTGACTGAAACTGATTATTTAAGAATTACATATACAGTCCCGTTAGCATCATTATTGACGACTTGGGGGTCAAAATTTTAAAAGATTTTTTTCTCACGTTTTAAAGCATTCAGTTGAGCTGAATGCCTTAATTGTTTTGGAGAACAATAGGATACTTTAAAGATAATTAATAAAAATTAATTGCCACTTAAGATTGCGATTCTGTCATATGTATATACATTGTAACTATTTGATGAAAAGCAACTAAAATAAAATTTTTCTTTGTTGACCTATGAAAGAATAGACTCAAATTTTTTTAATATTTTTTTTACTTGTTTAAAAATAACATTGTTGAAGTATTAATTCTAGATAAGTTTTGAAACGCAATTTGAGTTACTTACAGATTTGATCTAAAGCTAGTGCCCTTAGTGCACATTTGTTTACTGACATGGATATTTTTCATGCTTTAAAAATTCTGTAAATAATTTATTTTAAGGTTTCATTCTTCAAAGAATGGGAAATATTTCTGACAGTAGAATGAATGAGAGATTTTTGCAGCTTTTACTTTTCTTAGATATAAAATAAATATATTATGTTTAAAATTTTAAATTAGAAGGTATGAAACTTTAAAACAAAGTGACCAAAATGGTTGCTATCAAATATAATGAACATTGCTACTTGCCATGTATGTATTTTTATATATTTTATTTTATAGCACAATTCATTATTTGTTTTCATGTAATCTACTTCAAAGTTACGATATTTCGGCTTTTTTATTACATGTTAATCATATGCTTGAAGTTTTGTTCCCTAGCAGATATATTTACAGTGTTTCAGGGAAAATTAATATTACTCCCCTCAACCCGTACCTTCTCGCTCCCGTCAAAAGAAAAAGGTTTTTTCTTTCTTTTTATCGCACCACGATATTTTCGAGTTGGAATGTTAAAAAATAACACACCAAAGAGATAAAAAAATAATCCAGAAAAAAAATGTATTACTTACTGTAGGGTGTTTTTTTAGAGGTATAGAACTTTAAATTGCAATAAAACAACGATGTATTATTCGATTAACATAAATTTTTTTTTATTCGAAAGATAATCTTGTGGCATTACATTTTAAATATGATCAAGCAAGGCGTAGATTCGTCGAATGGGCCCAAAACGAGATTGCCGTTGTTCCCGATTTTCATAAGCGAATTTTGTTTAGCGATGAAGCGCACTTCTGGTTGAATGGCTACGTCAACAAACAAAACTGCCGCATTTGCAGTGAAGATAATCCACAAATGTATGTCGAAACACCGTTACATCCAGAAAAACTGACTGTTTGGTGCACTTTATGGGCTGGTGGAATCATTAGTCCGTGTTTCTTCAAAAACGATGAAGGCCACAACGTTACAGTCAATGGTGATCAGTATAGAGCCATGATTACTAACTTTTTCATTCCTGAATTGAACAATCATGATGTCTAGGAGCTGTGGTTCCAACAAGACGGCGCAACATGTCACACAGCTCGTGCCACAATCGATTTATTGAAAGACACGTTTGGTGACCGCCTAATTTCACGTTTTGGACCTGTGAATCGGCCTCCAAGATCTTGTGATTTAACACCGCTAGACTATTTTTTGTGGGGCTATGTAAAGTCATTGGTCTATGCGGAAAAGCCACAAACACAAACGCTTGACCATTTGGAAGACAACATTCGCCGTGTTATTGCCGACATACGGCCACAAATGTTGGAAAAAGTCATCGAAAATTGGACGTCCAGATTGGACTACATCCGAGCCAGCCGTGGCAGTTCTATGCCAGAAATCATATTTAAAATGTAATGCCGCAAGATTATCTTTCGAATAAAAAAAAATTCATGTCAATCGAATAATACATCGTTGTTTTATTGCAATTTAAAGTTCTATACCGCTAAAAAAACACCTATATATATATATATATATATATATATATATATATATATATATATATATTGGCAGTACTAGACAACTTATAACGAAATTGAATATAGTAGATTCATTTTCCAATATTGAATTTCAAACCGCACTTTTCTTGAATAAAATAGGCATAATTTTCTTGAAAATTAAGTGACCTCTAAGGAGTAAACAAAATTTGCTAGAATGTTATACTTTATAATTTAATACATAGACTAAGAGAGTTAATTGTGTGTGTTTCAATTTTTGAATATAATAGGCAACCGGTTTTTAATTACTAAGTTTAAATTATTATATGCGATTTATTTCATTTTTATTTTTAGTAGAGATAATTTGAATAATTTTTTGAAACCTTCATCTAAATAATCCCCATTATAAAATAAAGTAATAAATAAGTAATAACATATATAATGAACATAGAAAAAACATTTTCAAATGTCTACACATTCCAATTAAGTGTAGAACTTAACAAGAACATTAAAGTACATTCATCAATACTTCAAAGTACTCTATCAACATCTCTATTCTTCATTTTCGAGAAAAAAACAATAACTTGGAAAAGTAATCATATATCTAGCTTTTCATGTCTTCTTTGCAAGAAAGAACTTCTAATCTACTTGTACCTAGAAAAAATTCTAGGGGATAACACGATTAAAGTTGAGACAGTCTCTTCATCGAACCGAATGCCTAAGCTAAACATTCAGAAACAATTGACAGGAAGCTACAAGAAAATCGTGTCATCGTTCTTCTGTATCTAGAATATTATTTGACTGTCGGAAAAAGTTGGAAGAGATCGTATCTTAGACAAAGAGATTGTATAAGTTCATAGTAAAAAACTAACATTATATGTTGAAAATTTTGCTGTATATTTGTGACGCTTTAAAAAAATCAGTACTATTATGGGATGATCGAACATGAAGAATATTTCTATCTTTCGAAAAATGTTATTAATTTTTAACTAAAAATAATATGTTTAACAAATATTAATATTGTATAATAGTTCATGGCAATTTGAGAGAGAGAATTATCTTACTCTCTCTCTCTCTCTAGAGTGTGTTATTTCATCCATTAATAGTGAAAATCGTTTAACCAGAAATCGTACATTCACAAACATTATATTTATATATATATATATATATATATATATATATATATATATATATATATATATATATATATATATATATATATATGATTGTATTTAATAAAAATCAAAGAAACAAAAATATTCACAATAACTTAGGGAAATTTAATACAAAATTTTAAAGTTTTTTTTTTTTTAAAAACAAGACA